>VZTH01000238.1:0-411245 GCA_013397815.1 Aleadryas rufinucha
TGCAAGGCGCGGGTGCGCCGGGAGCAGATCGTGGTGTCGGACGTGTCGGCCACCATCGAGCCGGCGGCCACGGCCATCGAGGAGAGCTCGCCGGTGGTGCTGCGGTACCGCACGCCCTACTTCCGCGCCTCCGCCCGCGTCCTCATGCCGCCCATCGCCCGGCGGCACACCTGGGTGGTGGGCTGGATCCAGGCCTGCAACCACATGGAGTTCTACAACACCTACAGCGACCTCGGCGTGTGAGCACCGCGGGCGGGCACGGGGGGACGGGGCCGGGCACGGAGCGGGGATGGGGGCGCGGGGGCCTGGGCGGGCCCCGGGCTGCGTACGGCGTGGGCTCCCCGGTGCGGGCACCTGCCCTGCTTCGTCCGCAGGGACCGGCTGCTGCACCCCCGGCACCCCGTGCTGCACCCCCGGCACCCCGTGCTGCCCCCTACCCCAGCTCTACAGCCACAGTCACGCACGGACAACACCTTCACCCCAGCACCCGCTCCCCGACCCCACAATTCCTGCTCCTCGCGCCCCACAGCGGCTCCTGCACCATCCCGGTGGCCTGGACTTCGCCCTTCTGAGGGCTTTTTGGCCGCTGTCTCCCAACAAGCATCGTTTCTTCTTTGGGACTGGGACGTGAGCGCAGGCAGTGCTGGGGGAGTTGCTCCCTTGGCTTGTGGTAGAAGAGGGAAAGGCTGCGGTGCTTGGCAGAAGTGGCAGCTGGGAAACAGCCTTTCCCAAGGCTGAGTGTGTGGGTGACTTGTGGGGATGCCTAGAGGCAAAGCTGTTGGCTGTCTCTGTGTCTTCTGCCTCTGGAAAGGTGTGATGCAAGAGGGGAGATGTCCAGAGGGGTCTGTTCTGTAGCTCGCTGGAGGGCTCCTGCTGCTGGTGCCACAGGTGTGTGGGTGCTGGGGGAGCAGCAGGCCCTTGTACTGCCTGCCTGCATCCTTGTATCATGACAGATTGGTGTGCCTGGGGCACTGGAGCACTTGGGGACATTGGAGTGAGTGGACGTCATCATTTGGGGGGATGGCAGAAGTGTGGCCCCAGCCCCTCTGCTCCAAAGCTTCTCCCTTGTAATTGCCATGCAGGCCTTGCCTGCACGTAGCCACACCGTGTTGGTAACGTGGTCAGCAGCAAATATTTGGGCTGATTTCCCTCCCCTTCCCAGCCATATTGCAGGGTTTTTGTTGTGCCAGCGGCAAGCCATAATTGTGGGATTTAATTGTTGTACGTGTCTCTGTATTTAAGGCACAAAAATTGCAGACCTCTTGCAGGAGGGGGCTGCTGACAGGCTGGGCCATTGCCCTGGTCACGGTGCTGCAGCTGGTGGATGGGGAAGGCTGTTCTCCAGTGCAGGAGCTGATTAAAGAGAGAGCGACCCCAACGAGACTCAGCAGTGGGTTTTGGCCCAGTCAGTTTAATTGCAGGTTAATTGAAATGGCATTGTGTTGGCAGAGCAGAGGCTTGAGCTGGACATGTGGGTCTCAGTAAAGGAACCGGAGCTGAATTTGTTCTTCAGGTTGTCCCTGAGAGTTTGCTGCAGGCAGGGAGAGGGTCCCTGTGTTGCTCGCTTCCCCATCCCTCGCTGGGCACTGCTGCTGCCATTTCCCTGCTCACCTTTCTCTTCCCGTTCACCAGGTCAAGCTGGGAGCTGCCCGACTTGCGAGAAGGAAGAGTAAAAGCCATCAGCGATTCAGATGGGGTGAGCTACCCCTGGTATGGAAACACCACAGAAACCGTGACCCTGGTTGGGCCCACTAACAAGATCTCCAGGTTCTCGGTGAGCATGAATGACAATTTCTACCCCAGCGTGACGTGGGCTGTCCCTGTGAGCAACAGTAACGTGCCACTGCTGACCAGGATTAAAAGGGACCAGAGCTTTACCACGTGGCTCGTGGCCATGAACACCACCACCAAGGAGAAGATCATCTTGCAGACTATAAAGTGGAGGATGCGAGTGGACATTGAGGTCGATCCCATGCAGCTGCTGGGGCAGCGGGCACGGCTGGTGGGAAGGACTCAGCAGGAGCAGCCGCGGATCCTCAGCAGGATGGAGCCCATCCCACCAAACGCACTAGTGAAGCCCAACGCCAACGACGCCCAGGTCCTCATGTGGAGACCCAAGCGAGGGCAGCCTATAGTTGTGATACCTCCCAAGTAGGGCAGCGCCGGGCATGCACGTGAGGACCGGGGTGCCCCCAGCCCGCTGCAGACGAACAGGGTTTCCGAGCCAAAGCAGACCTCTCGGGTTCTCCTGCCTTTGTTGTTGTGGTTGGAAACGTGGCTCCTCCTTAGTCAGAAATAGAGCCTGGCTGGCACAAGGGCGCAGAAGAGGGTTTGCTGAGCTGGAGGATTTCCCAGGAAGAGGAATCGAGTGCTTGCAGCTGGCACAGAGGCTGTCTGACCGAAAGGATTCGTCTTTCCTTGCGGGGCAGTGCATGGAGCATGAGTGTGGTTGAACCGTGCCTGTGGCTTTCCACCCAGCCGGAGGGAGGAGTGGAGGCTGTGCCTGCTGGCAGCGGGGGGCTGCTGCGGTGACCCTTCCCGCCGGGATGCCGTGTCCCTGCCGTGTCCATACCTATGCATTTCGGATCGATAATCCACCCCTCGCCCGCCCGCTGGGACCGGGCGGGAGGGCCGGGGGTGGGGTGGGAACGGGCAGAGCTGGGGGGCTGATCAGAGCCCGGTGCTGGCTGGTGCCAGCGCCCGGGAGGGTTTTCCGCAGCCCAGGGGGAGTGGGACACGTTTTGCATGCGTCTGGGTGTGTTTGGAGTAGTTGTGAGTGTAGGAGATGCCATAGCTCTTTTCCGTCTTGGAGTGAGATCTAAGGGCAGGTTAGATGTCCTTTTGTTTTAAGGTGCACTAAGTCTTTGCAGTTCCTCAGCCTCCCCTCCCGAGTCCCGCTGACCTTTCTCTTATGGAAGCAAAACTGATTCTCAGCCGAGTGAGAAATGGGGAGCAGTGCCCGTTCTGCCAGCCCAGGTGCTCGCTGGCTCTGTATGTGTGGGGTACCCAAACCAGCTCAGAGGTACCCCTGGACTCGCTTGCTTCCCTGCAGACCCCACTCCCTTGCTAGAAGCTGAGTGCTTGCTCATTTTCCACGCAAATGATGGCTCACATGGAGACCTCCTCTTCCTCAGCCACCCACAGAACAGGGTGGCTACTGGCTGGGCCACCAGTGGAGGGGATGGCATGCCTTGTGGTAACTCTCCAGGCTCTGCAGGGGTGGGCTCTCCTCCCAGTGGGTGGAAGGCAGGATGAACAGTGAAGGCTGTTCAGGGCAGGCCTGGGTTTGCCTGGGAAGGAGGAGGTGAATGTGCTGCTTGGGGGCTGCCTTCTGCTGCTGCAGTGCTTGGGAGGGGTAACAAGGGGATTTATTTGCCTTTCTCCTCACCCCTTGCTGCCTGGATGGCTGGCATCAGCTGGTCCACAGGGCAGCACAGTGCCGTGGGATGCAGCTGGCAATTCCCAGGACCTCACCCTGGAGTTGCAGCAGAGGCATAAACCATGGCTGTGCTGCTGCTGCGCTGGGTGCTCCATCACTCCTGAGCAGGTGGTTACAGCTTTTGCTGCTTTCTCTGCTCTGTCCTCTCTGGCATGAGCCCTGCAGCTCCTCCAGCTTGCAGCTCTGCCTTCACACTGCGGGGGTTTGTGCTGCCCTGGGGATGCAGGTAATTCCTGCTGGGAGGGTCCCATGTGCTGTCCCGCTGGCAGGAGAGCCTGGGGAGGATTGCTGGGTGACACTTCCATGCAAGGCCTTTCCTGAGGTGCTGGCAGTGCTGCCCTCAGCCTGGCACTGGGACGCCCAGCCTGGTGCTGCCCAGCTCCCTGTGCCAGCACATCCCTGCAGCTCCGCTCCTGCAAAGCTTCCAGCGCGGCTCCTGTTTTCCAGGGCGGGGTGTGCACCCCGGGCCCCGCTAGCACAGGGGCTCCCGAGGCATCTTAGACCAAAAATCCCTGTGAAATCCCCATGCTATTTATTCTCCTCAGTAGTGTTTGCTGCTGATCCAATTCTTTCTTTATTTTTCCTCTGGGAGTGTTGCATTTTGACGCCTTGACGCAACACTTCCCTGTGCCGGGGCCGGCGCTCCTGCTCCTCCCGCCCGGCCTCGCGCTGGGCTGGAACCTGCTGCTTTCGGTGCCTATGTCGGGGTTTTGCAGGGGGCTACAGCCTTGCTGTGGGACAGGTTTGGAGGGAGAGAGGGCTTTGAGGTTTGGTTTGCTGTGTTTTCTGAAGCAGAGCTCCCACAGGGAGCTTGCTGGTGTGGGAAGATGTCCTGCTCTTGTGAGACTCTCTGGTTTTGTCCTGGTGTGGGACTGATGGCAGCTTTTGCAATCACTGATGTTTTGTTTCTCAAAAAGTGTGTGTGGAGGTGGGTTAGAAACTTGAAATACAATTTTCCTTAAGGACTGGGGGAGGAGGGGTAAGTACCTTTTGGTTTGAAGTAAGGCAAGTGTATACTTTTGACCCAGGGGGACAGAAGCATCTCTGGCAGCATTAGAGCTAAAATGCCATAGGAAGGAGTTCCACTGCAAACAGGTAGCTCCAAGGTGGGCTTCCTGCTGGGAGAGGACGCTGTGTCCAGAGGCTGTGAACCAGCTCCCCAAAACCCACGGGAAAGGACTGCATGCTGGCTGTCAGCCCAGAGAGCTGCTGTGGCACTGCCATGGCTCCAGTTGTCTGAGAGTGGGGATGCTGCTGCAGGGATGCTGTTGAATTCATTGCCATCTTTTGGGATTTGCTGGCCAGTCTGAGCCTTGTCACATTGTTTGCCACAACACTGAGACAGCAGTAGCTGAATTTCTGTCCATGAATGTCTGCAACATCCTGGTGCCAGTGTCAGGCTCTGTGCCTGGCTGTAGCCGTGTGCCTGAGCCCCCAGGGCTGCCCCAGCCTGCAGGCAGGTGTTGGCTGAGCCCCGGGGCCAGGCCTGTGTTCACCTCTCCAGGCTTCTGCCAGGCTTCCATTCCCGCTCCTCTGACGGCTGGATTTGATGCACTTAACTTGGTTTGATGCGTGGGTTGTCTTTGTGGGCATTTCCCCGTTAAAAAAAGAAGGAAAAAAAAGGTTTGCAAGAATTGTTTGCAAAGAAACCCGTGCAAACAGTGTTTACAGAAACGTGCAGGCATTTTGCATGTTGGCAAAAGGTGTGTGTTCACACCTGGGTGGAGGCGCGGGGTGAGCCTGGCTATGGGGCTGGTGCTGCTCAAAGTGAAAGGGGGGAGGTGATGGGCGAGAGCTCCCACACGAGTCTGGGTTTGGCTCGTTCCCCGTGGCTGGATGAGCACTCAGACCCCTGGGCTCGGTGTTCAGCCACCCCATGGGGATGCCTGCCCTGCGCTCCCCTTCCCCACCAGCACCCCGTTATCTCAGGGAGGGGCAGCTCATGGAAATGCCCACCCTCACGCTCCCTGTGCCTCGGGGTGCCCCTTCCCATCCTCGGGTCACTTATTTATTTATCTATTTATTTATTTATGTTATTTATTGGTATTTATTGACAACTGGAAGTCGGGGGGGGTCATTTCTGCTGCACAGTGGGGGCAGCTGGGTCTCCCCCCCACCCAGCCCCCTGCATTTTGGGGTGCTGCTGGGAGCACCTCTGGGGAGGGATGCTTGTGGGTCCCCACACTCCCATCCCCTTTTTGTGAGGGAGAGGAGTCACACCAGTGCCTGCAGGGAGGGCACCCAGTGTTTGCCCCCTTCCTGCAGAAGCTCAGAGCCCCCACACTCCCTCCCTTGCCCATCCCTATTTATTGACCCGGCCTCCTGGCACTTCTCTGTCCAGCTCCCACTGGATTTGCTGTTTCCACTTCCTGGAGATGGTGGGAAGAGCCAGGACGTATGAATGTCACTATGGAGAAAAGACCAAACCAGGTATTCTGCTGCCGCGTGGGGAAAATCGGAAAGAGAGGAAAGCTGGTTTTGCAGAGTGCCTTAAACACAAATGACTTTACCGAGTAGGGGGCTTGGACTTTTGTCTCTGGATGTTATTACCAACTCGAAAAATGTTGCATTTCACTTCTCTGGGATTAAAAGAAAACTACTCGAGCTGTACTGGAACCAAATCTTGTGTTTGCTTGAGTCTCTCTGGCTGGTTTGTACCTCTGGGCCCATGGCAGCACCGTGAAGCAGGCAGGAATTAATGGAATTTCAATCATCAGCCCCTCCCTGTCTCAGCAGTGGGAGCAGTGGCTGTCCCTGCTGGCTTTAAAGCCCTTGTGTCTGGTGACAGGATTTGTTCCACTTTGTCCTGACTTGCAGGTGGCTTCTGTGGTGGGACAGAGAGGTTGTGCTGGCCCTGCAGTGCCCTTCCCCAGGGGATGCCCAGAGCAGGCTGTTTGTACAAAGGTTGCAGTGGGGCTGTGTCCTTCCAGGAAATTTAGGCAGTTGGTTGAAAAACTTGGAGGAGGCAGACATTCCTGTTTTCCTTAGGAAACCAGATCAAAGTGAGGGAACAGCAAGAAACCCAGGAGTTTGTGCAGCCCAGCCATGGGGAACTAGGAAAGCTGCCCAGCTTGATAAAGCTGAAAAACTACGCAGAAAAAGGATGTTTCCCTTTTGAAATTGTAGATTCCCCCTCCCCCTTCTTGCAGAGTGGAAGAGTGAGAACAAAAGTCAGCCCAGAGACCAACTGTTCCTATCTTCTGGTCAAAATAATACATGGGAATAATACAGAGTTTCATAACAAAGGTTCATTTAAAAGCCATTTGGGGAAATACGGCAATATTCACTGCATAGTTCCTGAAGGCAATTAAAAATTAATAAAACCCTTTTATTTTTTGGGGGGAGGGTGGGTAATGAAAGAGGGTTGTGGATGCTGCCCCAGGATTAGCCTGAGGGGTTCTGAAGGGGGATCTCATTGCAGCTGGTGCATTGCTCACCTTGAACATCAAACCTGCCGGTCCCTACTTGCTGGGGGGGGTACATCTGTGCCCCAAGACAGCTGATTTCTTTAACAGCTGCTCCTTTTGAGCGTTGCTGGCTGTGCTGGGCACTGAGGGATGCTGCCAGCCAGCCTATGAGCTATTCAGCAAGCAGGTTTCTTTCCTACTGTTATATTAAAACATTGCTCATCTTGTGAGAAATCCCTGAGATGGCGGTGTGGGAGAGCAGGCAGGAGTTTGCACAGCTCATGTTGTGCCTGCTCATGCCCTGGGAGCAGGGAAGGGCCCCCTACCCAGCAGCTAAGGGTAGGCCAGGCTGAGACACTTCCCAGCAGGGACAGCACAACAGCCTTGTCTGAGACAGTGTGCCCTGGGACAACCTGTCTTTCCAAAACACTTCCTTACAGAGCAAGAACAAGGGCAGTCTGTGCTGCTGCCACCCCCCTCCGGAGCTTGGGCACAAATCCCAGCTGCACGGCCACAGGGATTTGTGACCACAGTAAATGGTGCAGGGTGAGGGAAGAGAGAGACGAGGGACTACTTGCAGGTACTACTGAAGGTCAGTTTATTTGCCCTCTTCCATAAAACTCGGAAACAATCACCTTCCAGCAAGAGATGAGAAAGCAGTAAGAAGTGAGAGATTTGGCTCTGCAGCTCCTCCCCTACTTATGGGACCAAAGGTGTGTTAGATGGCTGCTCTGAAAGGCACGCAGCAGCTTGGAGCCCCCAGAGCTCCCTGTCCCAGCAGGACACCCCTTCTCACCACGCCTCTGGAAAAAGCATGGCTGGTACCAAACAGGAGACGCCACAGCACGGGCCCTGGAGTCCCCACTGGTCTGCTCATGTCGTCCTTGCAGGGCTGGTTCAAGGCAGGAAAATACCCAGGGTTTAGTTCTGAGGGGATGTGGGGGATGAAGGGGACAGGAGGGTTGGTTTAGTACTGCAGTGCACCACCAGTGTGACGGTACGAGGCTGTGGATCGTGCGGTGTCGGAGGGGCAGGAGCTGGGCCTGGGAAGGCTCCCGGCAGGATGGACGGACAGACAGACCCTCACTCCGGCTGCGGGGTGTAGCGCAGGTACTTCTTGCCCGACGGGAGCTCCTTTGTGAAGACTCCTTTGGGGAAGAGCTTCTTGGCTTCCTCATCAGGTAAGGTGGGCACGACCATGACGCTGTCACCGGGCTGGGGAGCAAATGGGCAGCGTGAGGAGCTGGCAGGGCTGGACGCAGGCGGCACTGCCTCCCTGAATGCTCAGCCCCAGGCACGCCCTGTGCAGCTCTGCCTGGAGCCAGCAGCGAGGGCTGAGTGGGAGCTACACCAGGAGACACGGGTGACGTCCAAAGGGAGAGCTGTGCCATCTGCCCAGCCCTGCCAATGGGATCCCACAGCCATGGGGGACACTGGCACTCCCACAGAACAGGGAGCACGGAGCGAGGAGTTTGAGCATCTCTGCGATGCTGGATGGACCACAGCTTGCCCGAGCTTGTCCATTCCCATTGCTTAGGCACCCCTGGACAGGTGGTGCTGGCTCCCCTCTGATTCCAAGCCCTGGGGAAAGGTGTGCTTTCCTGGGAGGTGGGTGAGCTGGCCCAACCCACTCGGAGCTTATGCTGCAGGAAACAGGAGCCTTCAGAGGCCAGGCTGCCTCCACCTGCTGCTTCCCCCACCCTGTGGGTGCCCCTCCAAGGGAGGCTGGCTGCCATTTCAGTGCCTGTTTCCAGTGCCTGGCTGTGAGCTTTGCTCTGCTCCTCACCTTCCAGTCCACAGGGGTAGCAACCTTCTTGTATGCTGTGAGCTGCAGGGAGTCCACCACTCTCAGGATCTCATCAAAGTTTCTCCCAGTGGTGGCTGGGTACAGGATAGAGAGCTTCAGCTTCTTATCCGGGCCAAAAACGAACACCTGAGCACAGGGAGACAGGGTCAGGGGCTGAGCAGATTTGTCTGAGTGCTCTGCTGGATCTGCTCAGCTCTGATGTTCCTTCCTTTCCTGGGAGGTGGCCTGCTTGATCACTGGTGTTGGGACAGGGGGGATGCCACGGTAGGGATCCAGAGAACAAGTGATGCCCAGGGAATGTGTTTTTGCTCTGGGAGCTCCTGTGTCCAATGCCAGCTTGTTTTGTTACCTGTGCCCTTCTAATGCAAGCACATGAGGGGAGAGGGAAAGTCCAGCAGATCTCTTCCTGGCAAAAACTAGTCTGGGACAGGCATAACCAGGATGGTTATGCCTGTCCATAACCAGGGTTGCCAGCAGGCCAGCGCTGTGCTGCCTCTCTCTGTGACACAACCCATGCTTCCAGCCTAAGGGAGTCATCCCAGCTCCTGAGGATGGCCATGTCCATCCAGGTAAGCTGCCCCACAGACACAGGGCAGGATGGCAGGCCGTGGTTCTGTACTGCTGGGCAGGCACGGGTGCTGTGGGGACAGGCACTCACCACGCGAGCGGTCAGGGGCATCCCATCCTTGTCCAGCTCATCTGGGTCCAGCATGCCCAGCTTGACGGCCAGCTCCCGGTTCTTGTCAGCAATGATGGGGAAGGGGAGCTTCTCTGCAGGCTGTTCCCCATTGTAGGCATTGATGTCCTGCAGAGATAAAGCCAGGGGACGTTCCTGTTCCTGGCTGTGGCACCGTCACAGAGACAGAGGCCAGGCAGCAACGTTCAGCAGCTGCGCTGCAGGGGCTCGTGACTTGCTTGGCCCCAAGGTCTCAGGCTGGCACAGCACAGCCAGGGGCTCGTGGCCTTCCATGACATTTCCAGAAACCAGGTGACAAACCAGAAACCTTTGTGCCAGGCTGGACTGTGCCTTGTTCTTGGAGGTCAGTTCTTAGGCTGTCTATGCTCACACCCTGTGGACCAGCTGCTTTGCCCAGGCAGTGGGTATGGAGCTACAGGGAATTCCTACCCGTGTTAGTGACACAGAGAGGTTTAACCACCTCTCACTGAGAACACTGTCCATCTTCCAACTCCCTTCAAGTATGGGATCTAGCACTGCTGACAGTGTGTTGGTGTCACACCTGAACTGGACTGTGCTTTAAGGAATTGTTTTCTCTAGTGGCAGAGCAAACCAGCAACTCTACAAAGGTCCAACACTTCACAGGTCTTGTGCAAGGGACCAATTCCATTCAGGGAGTCACTCGCAGCTTTCTTAACTAAAGGCTCTCAAAAAACAAGAGCAGAAGCCTGAGTGTAGGTGCTGGGACACTGCTCACTCCTTTCTGAACCACGTCTGGGACAGAAGAGAAAACCATCCCCCTCCACAGCCCTGCAGGCTCTCCCTTGTGACCATGGTTTATGAGGTTCCTCCCTGTACTAGTCTGAACTTGAGCTGCCTCACAAATACAGGGAAACTGTATTTTGAGCATCTCCAAGCCTGGTCTGGACTCAAGCAGAGCATTTAAATTACCCCTGGAGTTTGCAGTACCACCCTCACGGGTCACACTGAGCCCCAGCAGTGCTGGGAGGAGCCTGCTCAAGGCAGCACAGGCAGAGCAGCTGCCAGCATCATAGCAAGCATAATTCAAGGTTTCTGCCCCAGAACAGGGCAGCCTGTTCCTTCCACCCATTTCATGCTACAAGGGGACAAAACTAACTGCAATGCTGGTGTGAGCCTCCCTCACACTGCTGTGCTGCATTATCAGCTCAGCTGATAACTTCAGTGTACAAATCTCTTCTGCCTTCTCCAGGCTCTGAACGTGGGGGAGCAGGGTGGGCCCTGCTCAGAGGGAACTCGGGGAGGGCAGGGTTGGAAATGCTGCCCCTTGGCACTGCTCAGAGCACACCAACAGCACCAAGAGCAGGCAGGCCCTGCACCCCTCCTCAGCTGATGGTGCTGACAAAAGGGGCTGTAGCCCTGACCCAGCTGCTCAGGATGCTGCAAGCAGGTCAAGTGCTGCACACGTGGCCAGATGTTTCCTTTCCAGCTTTTCTCTTTGCTTGTTTTCTCCCCAGGCCTTTCTGAGTCACCACTGCTCTGCAAAAAGGGGCCATTTATCTCGGTTGGGTTGTGGTCA
Source organism: Aleadryas rufinucha (assembly GCA_013397815.1). Taxonomy (NCBI): domain Eukaryota; kingdom Metazoa; phylum Chordata; class Aves; order Passeriformes; genus Aleadryas; species Aleadryas rufinucha. The sequence goes on from VZTH01000238.1 coordinate 10,888, forward strand.
GGCTTGCCTGGGAAGGAAGCAAGGAATCAGTTCTGTTGTCCTGAAAACTTGCCTTGTCAGAGCAGAGCAGGAAAGGGAAGCAGAGCTGGAGAGTTCAGCTGAGGAGAAATGCTGCTGCATGCCCCAGAGCCACAGGAGGCTGTAGATGGACATCAGCAAATGAGACCCACCCACCTCTCTCTTCAGAGCAGGGGCTGGAGGGTCCTGAGAGTTTCTGAGAAGTAATACCTGAATCCTATGGACTGTAACTCATTCCAAACTGCACGTAATTTCATGACCTAGAGAGCTCTAGAAAACAGCCTCACAAACCACACCCTGTTTTGCAATAAAACACCCACAGCCTGCTTCCCTATTAACTAATTTTCTTTCCAGAGTCCAAGCTGAAACCAGGCATCACTGGAGTGATTTATTCACCACCGACTCACCAAGGTGCAGGTATCAGTGGCCAAACAGAGCACTGAAACCTCTGATGTGCACAGTATATGCCAGCCAGGCCTGCTTCAGGAGCTCAGGCATTCATCCAGCCCTTGAGGAAGCAGCACACTGACTGTGGAGGTCGGAGAGTGGGATCAATCCCTGGCTGAGCTACAGGCTTGTTCCAGGTCCTGGAGCAAGGCTCTGTTTTTTTGGCTAGGGATGGCTAAGAATAGCTGTGACGCCTCTGCTTGCAAAGCACAGCTGCACAAAGTGACACGAGGATTATTGGCTACACTCTGGCCCCACCTCTCCAGGCCCCATCTGCCCACTGAAATCTGGCAGCAAAACAAGCAGAAGTTTCCTTATTGTTTCATGCAGGGCTTCAGCCACCCCTCCTGCCCACTTGCTTCCTTGCAGGCTGTGCTGCAGGGAAAACCAGCTTCATCCTCTCACTACTGCTAGGAGCTTCATCCAAAGAGAAAGCAGAGGTGTGTTTAGGAATGCTGCACAGAGGCTTCTGCCCAAAGGTTTGCTCACTCCTAGGATTTTTAAGTTTAATCTAGTGAAACACAAGCTGCATGGAACACTCCAGTCTCCTGTGGATTTGTCCTCACCAATTGGATCTTTTGCTCTGGAGGATTTTCACCTGTTTCTTTCTGACAGGTGCTGAGCTGACACTTCCAAACCTTTGTCTCCAGGGCTTCTCTCAGCCTGACAGAAAGCCCACCACAGCTTGACTCACTGCATTCTCCGTGGTTTTTCTGGAAGGCTTTCCTACTCTGCCTCCCCTCAGCCAGCATCGAGAGGCTGTTCTACAACTTCTCCTGGTTTTAGCATCAGCAAAGTCAGCTCATTGTTCATCTCTTTTTCAGATCAGCTGAGTCTGCTGAACCCCACACATCCCTGCAGGCCCTGGAGAGAGCTCAGCACTTCCCTCCCTTGACACAACTTACTGCTTCCCTGCAAGAAAGAGCCTGCCCTTCACAAAGCTGATTTCATTGAAGAGCTTCTTGCAAATTCAAAGCCTTTGTAGAAGTCAGCAATACCCTAACACAAAGGGCTTTAGCCAACCAGGAGATGAGACTCCCTTACAAAAGCACAACCCAAACTCTCTGTTATGTTTAATGACATGTTACTTGCTAATTTGCTGTTTTCAGCCAGTTTGACCAGCACAGAAACCTCATTTACTGGAATTTGTACACTGCTTTTCCCAAGCCCTTCTGAGGCTTGCTGGGACAGAGGCCATGCACCACTCAGGTACAAAGGTCAATTTAAGCAATAAGGCAATTAGCTGATTTCTAAAGCCAGTCATGAAATAATGTCCAAGTGTACAAATTTCTCACCTTTAATGCCTCTTACTGCACGCATCTCTAACCCCTTGAAAAATATGTGAGAACATTCCCAATTTTAAGAGCTAAGAGAGTGGCAGGTAATTCACTCAGGGATTTTCACACTCTGGCCATTTCTGTCTGAAATACTCATTTTAGACCCCTAACACCTCTAGCCCTGGAAGCATTCTCCCTGGCAGCACATACAGGCTGCCTTTGAAGTTTTTCTTTAGTTCTTTTCAAGTTCCTTCACCAAGTTATTCCACTCCTATCTTTTTTTAATACTCCCTCATGTTTGTCCTACATTTAACATTCTCCTATTTGTGGTTTTATGTTTAACATGTCCCTGTTTGTCCTCTGTTTTCCCTGCCCAAGCATGAACCACAATTGCCTCCTCACTTCTGATGCCTCTTTTCCTTTCCTGTTTTATTACAGAACTTTCTGAGAGTCTGTGGATAGGCTGCCTTCCTCTGAGGTTTTGGCATCACCTCCACATGTTTTAACCCTTTCAGCTAGTGGTGGGATAGCAGTAATATTGTTTTCCTCTTGTATTAAAATGCATAGAGCACCCTGGACTTTGTGGGGTGCTCCATGAAGATGGAGAAGACCTTCCTGTTCCTGCTCTGAATTTTAGCACCCCCATGCTTTGGGATGTGAGATATGTAGCTCCAAGCCTATGTGGGCTTCTCCTGTGGCCTCCGGAGCAAGGCAGCAGCTTCAGCTGCCCCCCTGCGCTCCCCACGCCCCGTACCTTGCACCAGGAGAGGTGGTCCTGGACGCTGTCGATGGAGAGCGCGATCATCTTCACGTTGCGCTTGCTGAACTCGGGTGCCAGCTTCGCCGCCCGGCCCAGCTCCGTGGTGCACACGGGCGTGAAGTCCCGCGGGTGGGAGAACAGGATGCCCCACCTGAAAGGGAGGGAAGGAGTTGGTGTGAAGGTGAGATGTCATTCTGGTTTGTGCTGCAGACAAAAAGCTGTACAGACTGCATGGCGTGGAGTGCAGGAACAGCTCGTCTCTCTGATAAGGAAATCCTGCCCTGGGAACTCTTCCTTCCCTATCACTAGAAACCTCCATGAGATAAGCCCTGCTCTGAGAAAATCCCTGCACGTCGTCCCCCACTCTCCCTCCACGATCCTACAGGAGATGCTGGAATAGCCCATGGTTCTTGACATGGAGGTGGACACCATGCCATGTGAGGAAGTTTGGGAGAGTCATGTGTACTCTGTACCCCAGAGACCCCACGAGTGAGGAGATGCAGGTGCCAAGCTGCCAGCCAGGTTAGTGCAGAGACGGTCACTGATTCAGGAGCCTGGCCACCACCCCCCACACCTCATCTCCATGAGGAGATACACACATGTAACTCAAAAGGATGGGATAGGACCAAGCCTTAACCCAGCTGCTGCTGGGAGCTGCTAAATTCACTCCATGAAAAAGCAAGAATTAATCAACTAACAGGGAAGGCCAGAAGTTAACAATCACATTGTGGCTCCTGTTACAACGACACACCCACCTTGCTTTTGACCACAGCTTGGCAGCAATGGATTTTGAGTCTTTAGAGCTGGCAAATACTAATCCTACACTTCACAGGGAAGGTAAGCAGTGCACAGAGAAAGGCACCAATGCAGCCCAGCAAGCAGCAGGATGGGCCGGAGCAAAAACGCTCTCAGGACTTCCCTGGGGCTAAAGCAAAACCACCCTCAGCACTTCAGATTCTCTACCAGGGGCTTGTTGCACCATTTCTCAGCTCAACACTCACAGATCTTACTGCACCGATCTTCACCTGGCCCCCCAGCAGTGGGGGAAAGTCCTGTCTAAGACATTTGGGAATGCAGCTGGAAGGATCAAGTGAGGCCCCCTGCAGCTCTGCCAGAGCCGTGTGACTGCCACGGGTCACCAGGGATTTATGGGGCAGTTACCTGGCCACTGGTGCTATGAGTCTCTTCATACAATAACTACGCTCCTTGAATAAATAGCAGCAAACAACCGAGGAGAAAGGTGCCACGTGTGTGACCAGGCCGGAACAGCCAGTTTCAGAAGGCCTGCAGCTAAGAGGGTTCTTTTTTTCCCCGTTTGCTCAAGCTCACAATGCCGACAGAAGGGGACTCAAACGCTGATTCAAGCCTGCCAAGCGTTGCCGGGAGTGAGTCCCAAACGCGCTGTGCTTGTGTCAGAAATGGAGCAGCTGGCTGTGCGGGAAATGGTGCCCGAAGGCACGTGGCTTTCCAGGTCGGGCTCCAGCAGGATCAGAGCCCTTTGTCACCGCACACCTTCGCACGCCCGGGCTCACACTGCCGGGATGTACCTGACACCCGAGCTGGTCTCCGGGACTGGCCTGGGCTAAGCGCTGCTCTGGCAAGCCTGGCTTTGCCGTGCCCCGGGCTCTGCCTCTTCCCTCTCCTGCAGGGCTGGGCTCGCCCTCCGGCCGCCCAGACGGGGATGATGGGGACGGGCGGCTCTCGCCACCGCGCTCCCCGGGAGTCCCGCCGTGTCCGCCCCCCGCCCCGAGCTCCCCGGCGCGGGGCTGCGGCTCTACGAGAAAACCCCACGCTTTTGGAGCAAGCCCCTGGAACTGTGCCGCGTGCCCGGCGTGGTGACACGGGATTCATCGCTGAGGAAGGAACGCGGTGAGCGGTCCCGCTCCGTCCCTGCTCCCCGGGCACCGCCGGCGGCGCGCACATCCCACCCCCCTGCGCCCACCCCCGGTCGCGGTCCCGCCGCAACCCCAAGCACTCACGAGTCTCCCAGGAAGTCGTGGAAGCGGATGCGGCCCTGCGTGGTGTCCGCCTCGAAGTCGGGCGCCTCGTCCCCCAGCAGCAGTCCCGGCATGGCTGCGGCTCCCGCGGCAATTCCCGATGGAATTCTCGATGCGCTTCCCGCTGCCGCTCCCGGAGCCGCCGCCGCCGCCTCCTCTGCGCCTGCGCGGCGCCACCGCCCCCTCCGCGGCCACGTGACCGGCGGGCACGTGACGGCCCTCAGGCGGCGGCGGCGGCCGTGATGGCGACCTACGTGAGCGAGCTGGAGGCGGCCAAGAAGAGCCTCAGCGAGGCGCTGGGCGAGAACGTGAAGCAGTGAGTGCCCTCAGGGAGCAAGGGATGCGGGCCTGGGCCGTCCCGCCTCGCTGGGTCGGAGCTGTGCGCTGCGCGGCCCGCCCGGCTCCTCTCGGCCTCTCCCGGCCCGTCGCGTTTGGGCCGTGTCTGTGCAGAACCTCCGCGCTGCTGCTGGGTGTGGGAACAGCGCTTTTCCTCCGGTGTCTGCACCGTCCCTAGAGGTGCTCAAGGAAGAACTGGACGCGGCACTCAGTGCCATGGTCTGGTTCATACAGTGGTGTTGATAGGTTGGACTCGATGATCTCGATGGAGGTCTTTTCCAACCGCATTGATTCTGTGATTCCCTGCTCTTCCCGAGGTACTGGGCCAACCTGAAGCTCTGGTTCAAGCAGAAGATCAGTAAGGAGGAGTTTGACCTAGAAGCACGCAGGCTTCTCACGCAAGACAATGGTAAAAAACCACTTTGTGTTCGTTTCTCTGCCTTGCCCTGCCAGGCCTGGGAAGCTCCTCCCGGCTCCAAGGTGCTTCCCGAAAGCGGAAAGTGCTGTGGGGGAAATAGGAGTGGCCAGGGCTCCGGCAGCAATGAAGTTAAAATGGTGGGAGGTGCCCTGGCCTGTGTGGGGAAGTCCCTTTGTAACCCCGGTACTGACAGGCAATTTGGCCTTGTGCAAATGTGGTAAAAATGTAAAATATGCTGTTCCAGCAACCAAGAAGCCATTTTTTAATGTCATTGTGGAGGCACAATCCTGTATTTTCCCTTTGGTTGTGGCTGACGTAGGGGAGGGAACCCTGAATTCACCTGGGTGAGTGTGCTACAGGCAGGTCCTTCGTGGCCTTTGGGAATGGCAGGTGGGAGTGCTGAAGGGTGAGATGCCTTGATCCTTGCTTCTCTGTGTGTCTGCAAACACTGGTGGGCATTGCTGAGCTCATTGTGGGGGCTCCTGGCTTCCCTGTTCATGATCCCTGTAGCAAAGGGCAGGGAGTTTTTTGGTGCTCAGACTCCAAAGAGCATCCTGTAACTCTCTGATCCTGCCTATGAAGTTACTTTCACTTTCTCTAGTGCACAATTGCTCTATGTTCCTCTGCAAGGAAGTTCTGTTTTATTAGAACCTGTTTGAGTTGGCTTCATCTTTGTGAGGCTGATTCTCATTTTGGTGGATTTTCTAGCAAAACCAAAAGCACCGCAGTCTGGTGCCTGTATGGCAAGCGGGACAGCTGCTGCTCCTCTTACTGGCTGAATACACAAGACATGTCAAGTAGCTGTAACACTTTGTGTGTGTGTGTAACACTGAGAAGTGACCTAATTGTTTCTATGCTGTGTGTAGTGTCTTTTGTGTTGTTGTCATATTAGTAGATTCTGGGCACAGTAGAATAAAACTCTCAAAAAAACCCTTAAATTGAAAATTCTGCCTTTGTAACTGAGCGGGTGGGGAGAACACAAGCGTGGGAAAGCTTAGGGAGCTACTTTGGGATGGCTTTGAGGGGGTGTCTGTGGGCACTGATGTGCTGCTAATGAGCTCCCTCTCTCTCCACAGTCCACTCTCACAACGATTTCCTCCTAGCTATTCTCACTCGATGCCAGATCTTGGTTTCTGCCCCAGGTAAGTGCTGAGAGGCCTCATTAAACACTTGGTGTAGCACTGTGCCACCTGTGTGTTTGGGGTGTGTGTACACAGTACCCCAATTTTCTGAGCCTTAATAGTCATGGGTTTTTTTCCACACAGGCAAAAAGGTAGCAAAATAGTGATTCAGCTGATTTCAGCAGAGATGCTTCCATGACTAAGCTGTGTGTGCTTGGTTAGAGGCTGGTGCTGGATTGCTGCCTGTGATAATCTGGTTTGATTTCTGGATTGAGTGTCTGCTGCGAGCTGAAGGGTAAAGGCAGATGCAGCTTTCTCTTTGATCTGCTTTGCTTACCACTTTCTCTCTCCTCTGAACTTTGTTCCTCTCTCTGCTGGGGGAGGTCATTTTGCAGAGCTGGATATTCCTGATCTTGACTTCAAGTACATATCTGATAGAAAAGTGCTTACAGTGAGCCTTGGTTGAGCTATGACCAATTAACCCAATCACCTGCAGATGGTTAGATAGTTAACATTTTAACTTTATGAGCATCTAGAATAACATATTAACTTTGTGAGTGTCTAGAATGGCTGTCCTCAGGGTTGCAGGGTGTGTTTTGTTTGGTCTTCAAAAGAACTCGCAACACAGAGCTTTGGTAGCAAGGGTAATTGAGGTGCAATTCAAGATGTGGAACTGCTGTTTAGGAGGGGAGAGAAAATTGTTACAGCTCATATGGGCTGAGACCTGAGAGATGAGTTTTTTGAAAGGAGAGAATATCTGTTACAGGGGTGCCTATTGTAGCTAGAGGAAGTAAAACCTGAAAAATTCATGGATGCCCACAGGTTTTTGTGTTGGAACTGGTCCTTAACTGTACCAGCTGTGCTGTTTAAATGTTAATCACCCCTACCTCCAAACTTGCTTTGTTTGCTCTTGATTGAACTTCAAAAACACCTTGTGTGTCCCCCTAAACTTGTTCCCTTTAGGGGTCTGAACTCATGTAAATCAGAAGGTTTATATCTGAATCTGCTGCTCCTTGCTTTTGACTTAGATTAATTAATTACAGCTGGATTATAAAAAAAAAAGCACAAGAACAGTGATTCCCCTGATTATTACCTGGAGCAGCTGAGTCTAAATGAGGAGGGGGAGGGAAACAGCGTCTGCTCTCTGAGCTCAGCACCGAGCTGCTGTGAGTGTTGGGGTAGAGTTCATAGCTCAGAGGTCTTGCTTCTGAGAGGCAGTGGTCAGGTTAGAGCCTCTTGCCATGTGACTGAGGTTGGGGTGGTTTATTCCTGTGTGCACAGTCTGGACTTAGCTGTATTGAATGTCATTTGTCTCTTTAGCCAGTCCCTTTATGCCACTTAGTCATGGTAACTCCGCTGCAGCTGTCTGGTCAGGATTTGTCAGCGAGTTCTCCCAGGTGTCCCTTTTTCAAGGCTGTTTAGGAAGGAATTGAAGGTAGGAGCCCTAGCAGAGCAGGGTGCTGCTCCACAGGTGCCTTCCATATGCTCATTATTTCCTGCCTGACCTTCTTTAATTTCAAGTCCTTGGAGGTCATTTTCTCTTGTCCCATTGCAGCTCCTCTCTTCAGAGCCCTTGAAGAACCCTGGTTGTAGTGGTTCAACAGGTCAGTGACAGCATGTAGTGGTGAACCAGCTGGCCCTGATCCTTCCCCAGTGCTGGTCACCTCCATGGCTTTCAGGCAAGCTTTGGCTGGCTCTGTGTCCACAGATTGCAGAAGCCAGCTTGAAATAAGTCAGTTTAGTTATGGGTGTGGGGTTTTAAAGACATGGTTTGGTGCTGTGGAACTAACAGTGCATTCTGCTAGTCCCTTCTAGAGTCTCAGTTTTGCTGTCCACAGATGAGTACAGTGTCTCCCAATGATTTGGGAGCTGATCTGTGCTGAGATAGCTCTTTTTGGGCCACTGACTGGTAGATCTCTTACAGTCAAGATCTCGCTATCAGCTGTGTGTGGTGCAGAGTTGTACATGCAAACCCAGCAAAATGCGGTACGAGTGGAATACTAGCTGTTGGCATCTAGATTTCTTCTTCTTCCCCTAGATGCCAGTCTGACACCTGCTAGTTTTTTTGTTGTGGTTTGGTTTTTTGTTTTTTGGGTTTTTTTCTCCGTGTAAGAATGGAAAGCTAACAGGCTTTTGTCTCAACCACCGTCTTTTGGGTAGAAGGTGTTTACTTCATGATTCATGGAAACAAGTAACTTTAAAGAAGTGTTTTTGAGGCACTTGGCACGCCATCACAAGGATTACTGATGCATGTACTTTCCACCTTCGTGTGAGAGACAAGGGAAAGAACCATCCTTAAAATGCTATTTTGTATTAAAAAATAATCTTGTGGTCAGTGGTAAAATTGTACTTGATGTTGTATTGTATTGGAATAAGAACCCTTGGGGAAGGTATTTTTTAGGAGTGATTATAGTATATGTTGAACCATGCAAACAAACCCATCTGATTCCATTTTGCTGCCTCTTGTAGTAGTGGTTCCACCTGGGATTTAGGGGAGCATTGGGTGAGTGTGACCCATTTTGAGAATGCTTTGCATTTCCCCCTCTCATCTGCTTAGGCTGTTGGTCACTCAAACTTCAAATCCCAGTTCCACAGCCTCTCTGGCATGGGACATTTAGGGCTTGGTGGTGGAGGGGGAGGGAGGTGTGTTGTCTGTTCTGATGTGAAGGATGACCTTTTTGGGTCAGCTGTCCTGGCTGGGCTCCTCCTAAGTCCTTGTGCACTGCCAGGCTCCTCGCTGGTGGGATAGGGTGAGGAGCAAAAAGGCCCTTGACTCTGTCAGGGTTGCTCAGCAGGAATGAAAACATCCCTGTGTTACCAACATTACTCTTAGCACAAATCCAAAACACGGTCCCATACAAGCTACTATATTAACCCTCTTCCCCCAAAACCAGCACACTGGGATTTTTTCTTCCCCAAAAAATTCCATCAAGAGGAACGCTGGTTTAAATCCTTTCCTAACCTTGCATGGACTTGCTCACTAAGCTTACCTTGTTTGTTGGACAGTTGCAAGCACTCAGGTTAGCAAGTTTTCTTCAGTTAATATGTATGTTGCTTGAACTGTTACCTCCTTTCTTAGCTAAATGTTAACAATAAAACTGAGACAATTGCAAACACTTGAGTTAGTGATGTAAGGATTTAATTTCTTAGTAGTAGTAGTAGTCTGGAGGCATTTAAAAGATGGTTCAGTGAATTAGCACTCGTGGAATAACAGGAGCATTTTACTTTATCACGTTTGTCTGCAGGCTTTGCTAAGAGGGCTTTCAGCTGTGAGATGGCCTCAGGTTGCTTGTGTTTGCTTCTCTCCAGAGTGCTGAGAAGGGAGGAAAAGTAAGAAAATGGGAGTATGAGTTTTTGGCAGAGGAGAGTCAGCAGAATATCAGCCAAATATCAGCAGAATACTTGACCAAAACCCTTGTTTCTGCAAGAAGATTAAAACAAACAAACAACAACCCCCAAAACTGAAGATCAAGTAAACAGGCATGGGAAATGTGTGTTTTCTCTGCCTGTCTGCTTCCTTCTGTGGTGACTTTCTCTGTATCTTTGTCCTTTCCTCATGTAGCACATCAGGAAAACCTGTCAGGCTCTGTCTGGACTGGCTGCTGCCATCATGATGGTGCCATGCAGAAATGGCAGCTCTTAGAAAAATGTTTTTATCTGTTGCTGATCTTTGAAGGCAGAGCAGCAGCCATTGCTGAGGCTTGTTAAGGTCTGATTCCTTTGCTAGCAGGATTAAATAAAAGCTGCTGACGTCTTTCACACCTGAGCCAACCCAGCCTTGTCATTTGTGGCCAGGAAGGCAAGTACTGGTTTTCTTAGAATGCTAGAGGGAAATTTTGCTTTCTTCATCTAGTGCAAGTCAGGCTTGGTAATATGAAAACCTGGAAAAGGAACCAAAAGTTCTGCTATGGGCTCATTATAGTGGGGAATAGGAGACTGTATCTCACCTTTTCCTTGTTTTAAGCTGAGTCTGGCTAAGTTCTTGTTAAATGTGCACATTGAGATTCAATTAAGTTGCATCTTTCAGATCTGATGTCAAAGCCTAAAAATTTAGTTGCCTTTTAATTTAAAAGCTACGGTATTATTTTTTTTTAAAAAGATATTTTAAAAATTCAGACTTGGCTGTAACATTATATCTGTAGCACATTGTCAGAGAAGAGTGCAATTTCTGTCTCCATCCACTGCACTTTCTCTGGTCACACAGCTGAGGGTACTGTCACAAGTGGAGCTGTGTGAGACTTGTGACAAGGAGGAAGGTTCTGGGGTGTGGTGGCATTGGGAGCTAGAGGTGTGCTTGTTTTGAGAGCTCTGGAATAGCACAGGTCATTTGTGTGTCTGTCCTTAGTGCACCTAATCCCCCTGACTAGAAGAGGTCTGATCTGCTATGGAGGAGAGGAGGGGGAAGAATAAGACCTGTAAAGACCAAAACAGCTTAGAGAAGTAGCATTGTTTTGATGATCCTGAGATGCAAGCCCTGAGATCCTGACAAAGGGCAAGTGCAGTCTTTGACATAGTTCTCCAGAGTGGTTTCCTATGCCCCATTATTAGGGCCTCTCCTGTGATGTATTGATGAGTAGTGACACCAGCCTTACAATTTTTGGGGAGGTTTTATTTATTATCTTTTGATTTCTTAAATTGACCAGTGGATTTTGACAACAGGGTTTGTAAGCTATGGGTTTCCACCTCTCTGATAGGATGTAGGTGGGATGTAGGTAGGATGTAACCACTTCGTGGTTAACTTTTTTTTCCATAGGAAGAATGTGCCATCTTTGTGTGTAGGTTGTTTCTAATACCTTCTTAGCAGCTGACCATTCAAAAACTTCACCTGAATCGTCTAGTTTAGCCTGATCCTTACAGTCATGTATTAGAATTTTTTTTTCCATGGCAGAGAACACTGTGCTTGTGCTCCAACCGTGAGTGTGGGAAGCTCCCCATAGCCAAGGAGCCTTTTAGCCAGCCTCATTCCTTACAAACAGGGCTGTGGTATAACTGTGTTTATGAATTCCTGACTACAGCAAATTAAACATAGTTAATTCTTGATTACAGCAAATTAAGCATAGTTGCGATAGCCAGAGATCAACCCACAGATTGGTGTGAAGCTGGTGAGAACTGTGGCAGCCTGTGGGAGCAGGAGAGAACCACAACTGGGTGTTGGTCAGTGCTCAGTGAGTGTGCCTGAGGCTAGCCAGGTTGTGGGTGGTGAGATGTGGAAAGGCTGCTGTCACTTCTTGTCCCTGTCTAGAGGAAATGGCAAGTTCTGGCTGAGGTGTGGCCAGGGAATGTCTAAGACATTGCTGTGCTGTCAGAATTGCCTGGCAGCAGAGCTTCAGCCTCTGCTTTGGAGGCAGCTGAAGTCCCCTCAGAGCTGAGCTGTCCAAGCTCCCTGGAGGTGGGCAAGGACCCAGCTCAGGGCATGCTCTGCTCCAAAGGAAAAGGATGCTCACTTGCAGTGCAAAACCAGGGAAGGAGGCACAAAACCAGGTACTGGAGGCACAAAGCAGAGGCTGCCTCTGTTGCCACGAGAGGGCTGTCCAGCCTCTGAGTTGCACTTGTTCCCTGTCAGCAAGTGCACACACATCCAGTGCAGTGCTGTCTCAAGCCCCAGCGTTCCTGAAGGAATTAATTGCTCACAGATGCTGTAAACCTGTCAGCAGGAAATTTGCTAGGCTGTCCTTGCCAAGAACTGTGTGATTATCAGGATGTGGTTTGGCCTACTGTAGGTGTAGCCATCAGACAGTGTCCAATGGACTTTTGAGGTGATGATGTGACCAGATATATTTGTTTATTGGTACTAAACAGTAACCTCTTTTTCAGCTGTTTGTTCACTGGTCACATTAGTGTCATTCTGCTCCTGGGCTCAGGGGCCTCTGCAGTTTTTCCCCCTTCTCCTCTTCAGTGTAACAGAGCAATCAGCTTTGATATTTAATGAGGATCCATGACAAAGCTTGCTGAAGTAGAAGGAGGACTGGGGAGACAGACTGCTTAATGCAGATGGTTTAACATCTGACCCGATCCAGGAGTTGGTGGGAGGAGAACCCACCTCCAGGCAAGCTCTCAACAAATGACTTTTTCCTTAATTTTGGCTTTCCTGACAGGCTGTGCTTATCTCCCTTCTTCCACTGTGGGTTTTGTGTGGACAGAAGTTGCTACATAAATCATGGGTGATGAGTGAGTCAAACTAGCAAGGGGCTGACAAAGGAAGAGAAGGGCTACCAGAAGTGTTCTCCCTTTGGAAGACCTTCCTCTGGGCTGTGGCTGTCAGTTTTGGGTTGAGGCTTAGCAGGTAGCCAAATGTTAAGGGTTTCATCCTGGCCCTAAATCAGCAACACCGAGTGGTTTTTTGGTTTTGTTCTATTTTTTCTTTTCAATTTGTAGAAGGTGCTGGATCTCTGCCATGGCCTGGTGGCTCTGCAACTAAACCTGGAAAACCCAAAGGGAAGAAAAAGATTTCTTCGGTTCGCCAAAAGTTTGATGTGAGTGTCTGTGGTTCTCTTTACACATCTGCCAGATTCTTAAAGCAAGTGATTTCCTATTTATTCAGGCAATCAGACAGAATTCTGTGATTAACAACCCAAAGTGTTAGAAGCAAGATACTCCTTGGGTGTAATGTTTTTAGAAGGTCCACTTGTTCCAGAGCTGAAGATGCCTTTCAAAGGTGCTGTGTTCTGGTAGGTAGCACAGAAATGTGCAAGATCCAGTTCACTTTGCAGCAAAGGCTTTGTGCATCCACCCAACACTGTCACACCCCTGTTCTGCAGTTGTTTCTGTGGTGCCAGACCAGTGTGGAGGGGCCTGGTGTGACAGAGATTTGGGATGAGGCACTCTCTTCAACAGGCAGGGTTTGATAAGGTGTATAGAGCCTTTCTAGGGACTACGATTAGGCCCTGTGTGTGTGCACTTGAGACCAGTGTTCAAGAGGGATGCAAGTCCAGCTGAAGGCTGCTTGTATTTAGAAATTGTTGCAATACTTTGCAGTGCTCACAGCTGCAACCTGAATTGTGATGTTCTGAATTCAGTCTGTGTTACCTTGTCTGTCTTAAAACTTCACTGTAACTCTTCAGTTCAGTAGCAAGTAGCTGAGAGTTTGAAAAGCAAGCTGTGATGTAGTGGAGGGCTTAGAATTTGATTTACTCCATACCCCTACGATACACCAGATTTCTAGTGTGTGTTTATACATGTGTTCAGGAATGCTTGGCAGTAAGTACTGTATGAAGTGCATGTTATGATTAATGGGCTTGTCTGTTACTAGTGGAATTCCTGAGTAGTGTGAACTTGGAAGTGCCTTGGGATTTCATACTGTTTCCCTCAATGTACTCCCTTACAGAGTAACAGCTGGGAATGACCACAGGTCCATTCCAGTTGGCTTCTGCTCTCCCAAACCACATTCCTCTTGAGCGTTGCTTACATTTTGAAGGTCTTTTTTTCCAGGCATGTGACTTTCCTGTAATGAAAGCATAAATCTTTAGAATTGTGGGGAGGGAAACCTGCTTTCACATCAGTAGTGGGTGGATTGGTTTTTCACTCTGAGTTAAATGCCACACTGTCCTTTGACTAAAGCAGCCCCTCTTTCTCCCCGGAAACTAAGATGTGAGAAATCCACTTTGCTGCATGTGCATTGTTCATATTTAAAATCTGTGTTTGTACTCATGCCCCATAAGAGCCTTGCAGCAATCTCCATTCCAGAGCCACTGGAGTGTAGAGGGCCAGGGGTTGTGGGAGTATGATGAGTTTTGTCCCTTTGTGGGTTAGAGCTGGGCGAGCATATGTCTGGGCTCAAGGATCAATAATTTACATTTGCTTTGTTCCCCCCTTTATTTGGGGACTGAAGAGCCACCACAGGCACTCAGAGCTTGAGACACAATGCAGCAAAGAATTTGTGCTGGAATACATGTGGCCTGGGAAATGCCACCTTCTGGTATGAATTCCTGTTCTGAGTTTTTTCCCTAAATAACTGAGTCAGTTCTGAAAAATAGTCGTAATCCATCTCAGAATTAGTGGCTGCTCAGTAACACATCTCTGTTTTAGAGTAGTGAAAGTGCACAGGGAGAGTGGAGTATGAAATTAGGGCTGGAATTGGGCTAAGTTTAAAGCATTAGAGAGATGTAAGAATCAATCACACAAGTTTAGGATCATGGGTTTTAATCTAGATGGAAACTGTACAGAGAGTAAGTAAAAATATATCCTTCTGTACAAGAAATGACTAAATAGATGAGAACTCTTCAGCATGGAAGGAGGTGTCTGAGAGATGTGAAAGTCCAGTCACTGGCCTGGACTGGTAACGTGAAAGGAGATAAAAAGGAGAGTGGCTGACCACATTTGGGACTTACAGGAGAATCAAAGAAATCTAGGAGGTGGTAAGGTGCAGAGCAGACCAGAGCAGGTGAGTCTTCATGTGGTGTGTAGAATTTCTTGCTGCAGTGTGTTGTGGGTACCCAAAGTTCAGGTGGTTTGGGGTGCTGCTGGACAAGTTCAATGAAACGATACCAACACTGACTTAGCAGTTTCTTCAGTCACAAGTCATTGGGGGTTGGGAGAGTATCCTGGGGAAGATTTTTTTATATGTTTTTATAGGTGTATGCTTTCTGACTGGAGAAGAGATGTCCCCTTGAGGAACCAAAGGGTCTGAATGAATATTATCTTATGCTTTAATGTTGTCTTCATGACAGCACCGGTTCCAGCCTCAGAATCCATTGTCGGGAGCCCAGCAGTTTGTGGCAAAGGATCCTCAGGAAGACGATGATTTGAAGCTGTGCTCTCACACCATGATGCTGCCAACACGTGGCCAGCTGGAAGGAAGGATGATTGTAACTGCATATGAGCATGGGCTGGACAATGTCACTGAGGAGGCAGTGACAGCCGTTGTTTATGCTGTGGAGGTGAGGCTGGGCTGGGTGGCAGCAGTGGTCTCATCACACCAGCAGCAAAAGGCTCTGTGTGCAAGTCTGGGGCGTTGTCCCTCAGCATGGGGAGGAAACCTGCTGCTCTGATTGCTCTCCAATTGCCCTTTTGCCCCAGAGTAATGTGAGAATCGAGAGGCTTCCAGGTTTGTAGTGGCCTAGAGGTAAAAGTCTTGAACTTCTGCCTGCAAGTGTTAATTTTGAAGTACTTGCACAGTACCCCAGGCATGCTTAAGTAGCTGTTGTGGAAAATACTGTTCCTGTCACTTAAAAGCAGGGACAGAATGGGAATGCCAGTTTGACCAGTTCTATAAAAAGCAGTCTGTTACAGGCACAGTGTCTGGCCTGGCCGTGAAGCAACAGGATCAGCTGATATCTGCAGGTGAAGCCCTGGTTTGGCTTTGGAGCATTGATGTGTGGATGGCTTTCTGCACTCAGGATGTGGAGGCCAACCCAAATTCCCCATCTGGGAGTGAAGCCAAATTTAGAAGTTGTCTGCTTGTTTTTTTCAGACAGTTCCTTCTCCAGCACTTTTCAGGCAAATGAAAAAGATGAGTGAGTGGCTTTTCACTGTCATTTCAGGGCCTATATTTCAGTTCAAGTGTAACATGTAGTGTCAGTTATGAAATCTTAACCTTAATCAGAGGTTGGGAATTTCCTAGCGTTGAAGATACCCCTTGGACATTTGAAGCAGGACATCACGTATTGAAGTATGTGATGTTCCCAGGCTGATGCTTACAGTACTCACATAGTGCCATGTTCTCTGTATCTGACTGCTGGATAATGAAAACATCTTGTAGCTTGTCCAGATATTGGTTCCCTTCCATCTTTAGGTCCTTGTGGTCATAGCAGCACTGCTTCTTTCTTGCCAGTTGGTGAGGCCCTTCTCTGAGCCATGAGTGAATAAATCGCCACATGTCCTAAGATTTGGTTTTTGTTGCAGAACCATCTTAAGGACATTCTGACCTCTGTGATATCCAGGAGGAAAGCCTATCGTCTGAGGGATGGCCATTTCAAGTATGCCTTTGGAAGCAATGTCAACCCTCAGCCATATCTGAAGAACAGTGTTGTTGCTTATAACAATTTAATTGAGTGGTAAGGAGCTCTCAGCACACTGATGATGTAAATGGATTTTGCTAGTCTTGGAATAATTCCGTGGTTCAGTTTCTTCTTTTACTGTTTTGCTTTCACACACTAGGAAGGCATTAGTATGGAGGATTGTACAGCTAAGCAGGGAGTGAGAATATGGGGATTTCCCAGCACTAGACTGTAGGACAGTATTAGATCTCTGTTCCTTACCTCTGCTTGTCCATCAGTTTATTACTGCTTTTTGGAAACTTCAGTAACACAGGAATTCTCTGCCTTTATGGAAGCATGGCTGTTATGCTATAGGATTGATATGTCAGTGAGGACCTGTAGGACACTGCCATCCTGTTATTTCCTGCATCCAAATGGGTTTATGGTTCCTTGGCACATCTTTCCAGTTAGCAGAGCTTCAAGGTCCTCTTGTTTGGAGTCTCAGTGTCAAAGAGTTTGTGCAGTGCATCTGGCAGCATATGTGTATGAGAAGGCAGTTTTGTTTGTGGCAGCTTCTAGCAGTTGACAGGAGGTCGTGGGTGTTTTTAAGATTTGATTGTAGCACTACAAACAACTCTGCCTAACGGCCAGTGTTTCAGTTTAATGTTGTGTGTGCCTTTTTATGCTGGATAGAAACTATTGGCTGCGAGGAACAAAAGTTGCACAACCGGGACCATTTAAGCAGTGCTGAGGCATGTTGAGGATCAGTCCACACTCTTTTTATTAAACTGGAATTTTAAGGAAATTTTATTAGAGCTGAAATAATTTTATGTACATGTGGGCCACATCAGCTGGTGCAGAAAAGCAGGGTCCTTGCTGTGTGACTGCCACAGCTGGTGCTGTTTTTGTGACTGGGATGTTTTCCTGCCTGCTCTGCCCCCAGCCCCCCGAGCAGCACGACGCCCTCGGCGGGTCAGAGCCTGGCCCCCCCGCCCGCTCCTGATGATGCTGAGCAGCAGGCAGCCCTGCTCCTGGCCTGCTCTGGGGACACTCTGCCAGCATCCCTGCCTCCAGTCAACATGTACGACCTCTTTGAGGCATTGCAGGTAAGCTGGTCGTGTCACACCTTCGTGTCACAGGCAGCGCTGTCCTGGGTGCCAGCTGCCAGTCTTAAATGTGGTTTATGTGCATGGAGGCGGATTTGTTTTCTCCTCCTATAGTCTCTTTCCTTCTTTGCCTCCTAGATTCTTTGGCTTTGAGTTGTTCCCACTGTTAACTCATGGTTTAATGCCTGTTCTGCTCCCCTTAGTCACAGAGCCGATGGGGAAATCCCTCTCTCACATCTGTGTAAGAAGGGTGAACTCTTCCTCTGCAGCAAGACTGCAGTGATTATATCAGAACTGAGCTAGACAGATTTTGACAATGCTGCAGCTAAACAACTTACCTGGCATGTCCCTTCTTACTCCTCATGTTCCACCTGGGTACTTAGAGGAATACTTGGTCCTGGCATGCAGGCCACTGCAGTGGATTAACTATGATCACCCCAACCCTGGGGAGGCATTTAAGGTCAGCTGGGTGAATTTTCATTGGAGATGTATGGCTGTGGTTCCCTCCCTCTCTGGTGGCTGTGGGGACATTGCCTACTTTGAATGTCTAAAATTAGCTGTGAGAAATTCCCCCTTGATGATCTCTGCTGTTGTGAACAGTCCTTGGGATTTTGTCTCACCGCTGTGGATAGAGACCACAGCGGTGAGACACATAGAGCTGTAGTCAAGCATTTATCTCGTGTTTAGTCAGAATTGTTGTTTCTAAGGTTTTGATGACCAATTATTGATTACCACCCCAAGAGCAAAATGACTATTTCCTTACCATGCCACTCCCTTAGAAAGTGGTTGATGTGGCAGTGCTGGCAGGTGCAGCTCTCCCTGAGACAGCCTTTATTCCCACTCTGCAGGGCTGGCACCTGGAGCATCCTGTGGTAGAGGGAGGTTATTCCCTGGGCAACGTGGGGAGATGTCTATGGAAGTGTGCAACTTGCTTTCTAATGTGCATTTCCAGGTGCACAAAGAAGTTATCCCTGCACACACAGTCTATGCTCTAAACATTGAGAGGATTGTCATGAAACTCTGGCATCCAAACCACGAGGAGCTACAGCAGGACAAGATCCATCGGCAGCGCCTGGCGACAAAGGAGGGCCTCCTGCTCTGCTAGAGCTGGGCCAGCCCTCAGGTGGCTCCAGCCTGTTCCTGGGACTTGTCATTCGGATGCTCCTTACAAACCTGTGTCAGCATCTCCAGGATGATGTAATTTATGAGTCAGCTTTTCCTATGGAAATGTGACTGAGTTGTGGGACACTTCCTCTGCCTCCCCAGAGTCATGTGCCATGGAGTACTTGCAGCAATGCCACTGAACTGGAAAAGAGAAACAAGACAAGTTTGCAAGGACTGTTTTTAGGAAAAATAAATGTGAGAGCAGAAAGAGTTGTTTTTAAATAAGGTGTGCTTTTGTCTTCTTTTTTGAGCATGGAGAATCTGCCTCCTTGCCCTCCCCTCCTCAGGTACTTTCCCTCCTGAGCTCAGACTTCAGAGGCCTTGTCCAGCTTCTGTTGCAGCTGGTGGGATCCTTTTCATTAACTGGTTCGGAGGTGGCCTCTTGTGAAAATGAGCAATTCTGTAAGCTGACCTGAATTGTTCTTCTTCTACCAGGGGAACTTCTGATTACAAACTGTGACAAAACAAGGCAAAAAGGGAATTGTCTTCGTGTTGGAGACTCCTTGGATTTGCAGCATGGACAAATCTCTCATAGCACTTGTAAAAATATGCAGCCTTGTATTACTTCATTGTAAGATTATGCAGGCACACCTCTCCACATGGGAGATGTGCAGATCACTATGTAAAAGGAGAAATTCGATCTTCTGGGTTTCAGGTGCTCTACTGTATTCCTGAGTCAGCTGTGAAAACGAGCTTAATATAACATGAGAATTCCATTAAAGTGTCTTAATTACTACATGACCTGGTTTTGACCTCACACATGGAGGTACCTGCTGAAGTATGACTCACTTTTTGTGCCTCCAGATTAGTGGAATTGAAACAGCTTCTCTGGGGGAATATGAAAGGGGAAGCTCATGGTTCTACTCCATTCTGGTTTTCCTATTTGGAATGTATTTGGATAGGAGACTTGCCATATTTCTTGTGAAGTTTTCATCTGAAGTTTTCTTCTCTGCTGTCCCCCCAGGACTGAAGAGGGTGCAGATCTGTGATGTTTCTTCCCAGTTACTGTTCTTATAACTTCCTTTCCTGACTGTTCATGTTGGACCAGTGTTGTAATAAGGGGCTGTGCAGCTGTCATTGTGTTCCTGGCTTTCCTGCATCCCCTTTGGGATGTGCTGTGGAGTTAGGCAGAGCAAGAGGCAGTGTCTGGGCAGGTATGGGTGGCTCTCTTCATGAGAAGATAATTTTAGGATTTTGAAGAAGCTGGGAAAGGCAATGACAGAGAACTGCAGCAGGGCCTGGCAGGATGGGAGCAGTTGTAGATAGGTCTGGCAGTGTGTGGTTAAGAGAGGAGTGGGAGAGAAAAGATGGACGATTTCTTTTGGTCCTCTTCTTTCGACTGCTTTGCTTTTCTGTATTTAAGCTGGTCAGAGAGAGCCTGAGCTTAAACATTGACCTCAGTGTCTTTTACATGACAGTTTTTAAAAGCAGTGTTTAACCTTAGTAACTGTATGGTGGTGACATCATCAAGCCACCCAAAATACAGACTGTGGGGTGTGGGAGGGAGATTTCCCAGATAATTGTGATGCTTCTGGTGTAAAATGAAAGCATTAAGTTTGTTTGCTAGAAACTCCGGGCCAACTCAGAGGATCTCAGATCTGAAGAAAGCACCCAGCCTCCGACAGCATCACAGGCGGGTTCTGAAACAAAATGCTGAGTATGGCACTAGAATCTCCCTGCTGTTTGCCTGAGCTGTGTTCTGAAGAGCCAAGTCATCTATTCCACACTGAAAAAGTGGGTTATACGGTACACCTGCTAGACAACAAAGGCTCGAACAAGGAACTCATGTCAGCTGCATTTCAGAGATCTGAAAACTGAAAGGCACACATTCTCAAAGCACTTTCCCATGAAGTGTGAGTTTTTGTGAGAAAACAATGCTTTACAGGCTTCTTGGGTCATGGAGCTGCAAGGGATCACAGAACATTCTGAGTTGGAAGGGAGGCACAAGGATCATGAGTCCAACACTTAAGGGAATGGCCCATATGGGGATCAGAAATGTTATAAGCATCATGCTCTAACCAACTGAGCTAATCCCTGTGGCTGTTGGGAGGCCGCTATGTCCACCCCTGCTGAAAGAAGGGCCAAGTTCAAAACCAGAGCAGGTTGTTTATTTCCAGAGCTGAGACCAGTGAAGTTGTCATTTCCAGTTCAGTGTGTGACCATGTGGACAGTGAAGGTTTTCCTTGGGAGACCTGCCCTGAGAGCAGGGTGATGGTACTGACAGGTATCACTGGTAGGCTGTGACATGACATGTGTCTGTCTTCACTACAGCAGTCAGCCCTTTAAAATGAATAATAGTGCTGAACTTCAAAGCAGCACAGAAATTAGTTTGGCAGGGTCTGTCTTCTGCCCCAAGATCCACCCAGACCCTGCCAGGTCTGTGGCAAGCTGAGCTTGAGCAAAACTGTTCCTGACAGATGTTACCTGATAAACTTAGAGTGGAACTTCAGAGTTATCTTGGGCAACCTGGTGTGCTTTTAGTGGCCTTCACCACTGACAGCTTTTTCCTCTGACCCGTGCCTCTTGCTGCAGGCCTGGAATTCGTTATAGTCATCCCAGAAAACAGAAAGACAGAAGGGAAGGAATAAGAGATCACCTGCTTTGTCCTCAAGAGTGAGAATTGCATCTTCTGCTCTTAACCCAGTAGGAACTGTGCAGTGTACTGAAAGTCGCCACTTTTGGAGTTTCTATTGCTTCTGCTTCTACTTCTAGATCTGTAGTGAAAAACCACTGGCCACCTCATGAACAGGGGGAAAGAGTGCTCGAGAGCTTCGCCGGGCTTGCTTCATGGCCTGAGCTGGGGTGAGTTGTTCATCTCATCCCAGATGTGATGAGTGTGATCTGCATCCCTGGCAGTGTAGGAGACAAAGCTGTTACTTTTCAGACAGTTTCAGCTGCCAGACCTGCCTTAAGTCTGACCAAGCCTTTCCAGTTGCATGCCAAGCAGGATCCCAGGGGTGTGAATGTAGCCCTCCTCAATACCCCCAAACAGCCAAACCCTTGCTCCCCAGACTGATGAGCAAGAAAGATGTTTTTTTGTTGCTGTTTCACAGCCTGTGAGCCATGTTTCCAGCCCTTGCCCTGTAAGTCAACTGCTGGGAGCTGTGCCTGGGAGCAGGGCTGGGAGGGTGCTTGGCAGCTTGTTCTGCTCCATCCAGATCTAGTGCCCAGGTAAACACAGGAATCATCTCTGAGGAGGCTCCCTCAGAAAGAGGATCAGCTTCGGCCTTGCCTCGCTGGGGCTGTGTTGGTTATTAAAAAATATTGTTTCCATTTGAATTTCTGAACCCAGTTTCCCAGCGGTGGGCTGGGTTGTTGTTAATTAAAGGCTCCCACAATCAGATGTCTGCTTCTGTGCAATGACAGCCACTTCTGAAATGCCACTGTGATAAGAACAGTGAGCAGGAGCTGGGGCTGCTTTCATTCACAGGAAGGCTGCTGGCCTTTCCATGGAGCACCCTGTAACCTCTTTGAATACTTGGAAGGCTTTTAAACCGTGTTTTGGAGTGTATCAGCAGGGCTCCTGCCCAAGTCCTGGCAGATGGGTGTGTTCCCCTTCTCCTTCCCTGCTCCTCTCTCCACGTGCACAGCTGGCCAGCTCCAAGCCAGGAGGTGATCTGGCCCTGGCTGAGCAATCTTCCCTGTGCTTCTATTTATATCTCACAGAGACGCTCCAGATGGATTTGGCAGAGGAGCAGCAGGTGCTTGTCTATGCAGTGTAGTCTTTCTGTGAAATGGAGGCTTGATTTTCAGATATTTATAGTTTGTTGGTGTATTGTTGATGGGAGCAGCTACTCTGTTTTTCCCTGGAGCAACATAAATACTTCAGACTTCTTTTTTCCGCTGAAACTTTAATTTCTCCCTAAAATGCTGTTTTCCCACCACAAAGAAAGCACAAAGCAGCTCAGCCTTCTTTATCTTTGCCTGTTTCCACCCTCTCCAAAATACTCACCAGAAGTTTGTTCCAAGTTTTCAAATGTGGTTTTTAACTCTGTAATAAATAGAGTATTGAATAACTCCATAATAAATGGCTTCGGAATAATTCTTATCCACTCTCTGCGTTCCTTAAAGACAGGAAAAGGGGGAGCAAGAGCCTGGCTCTGCTCCTGTGCCCTGGGAGTGCCTGGTGCACCTGCACCTTGCTGTTTTGCTGATGGCTCACACCAGAGGGTTAGTGCTGCAGGGTCATTAACAGGTTTTCTCCTTCCTTACATGTTAGAGATTCATCCCTGAATTCCTCCTGCTATGCAGAATGCCTCAGCTGGACTTCATGGTTTCCCCTGGAAGCTGTGAGCAGGGGATGTGTGAGAGCTGGGCTGGACCTCCATTGTAGGCAGTAGATGCCGCAGTGTGTGGTGGCCCTTATTCTGCCAGCACATCCCCCAGGAGTGGAGGGAGGCAAGACAGAGAGGTGTCTCTGTCCCTGAGCCAGGGACGCAGAGCAGAGCTTCGCCTTGGTGGCCCTTTTGGAGCTGTCGCAGGCATTGCACAAAGGCCTGGGGAGCCATCCTGGGGAAGAGCAGCAGCTGCAGATCACAACTCTTTGTGTTGGTGGTGCTAAAAAGTGGGAGGGGGAAGCAATTGGGGCAAAAAAATCAAGTATTTACTCTGCTGTCCCAAACCAGCTTGTACCACACTGATGCAGCAAGTCCTAAATCCTGTTAGAAGAGAGCCAAACCATGTGTCATTGCCCCTGGGACAGCAGGGCCCTGGGCAGCACATCCCAGTGTGGTGAGGCTTCCCATTTTTTTAAATTAGAAATGTTGGAAAAGCCAATATGGGAAGCAGGAAGGAAGGATAGAACCTGCTCTCCAAACCCTAAGAAGCGTTGAGGGCAGCCTTTGCTCAGCCGGCTGGGTGCAGGGAGCAGTGTGGATGCGTAAGTATAATTTTAATGGGATCAGCAGTGTGCAGGGTCAGCTCCTCCCTCGAGCACTGATGTGGAGGAGGCCAGTTTACATGGATCCAGAGCATGGATTTCCTCTCTACAATGCCAAAGCTGCAAATACATCCACTACTAGCACACCAAGCTCTAGGGAGCCGGAAACAGGAGACTGGGATGAGCTGTACCACCACCCACACAGCAGGGAACAGCCAGGCTGAGCAACAGCCTTCAAAACGCAGCACTTTGAGAGCGGCACCTCCTGGCACGAAGGTGCAGCAGCTCCTGTGGTTTTCTGACCCTGTGACCTCCCCTGCAAAGGACATGGGGATGGCTGGGAAGCCCATCACCATTGCCAAGACTTCACCCTCACACCCCCATTGCCAGAACAGTTCTCTTGCAATTTTTTGGAGCTTCCCAGCAAAATAGAGCATGCAGGGTTTGATTTAGGGTATTC
This sequence comes from Aleadryas rufinucha, assembly GCA_013397815.1. Taxonomy (NCBI): domain Eukaryota; kingdom Metazoa; phylum Chordata; class Aves; order Passeriformes; genus Aleadryas; species Aleadryas rufinucha. The sequence continues at coordinate 34,785 of VZTH01000238.1, forward strand.
TCTCAGATGAGACACCTTGAGCCACGAGTACAGTCTCTGCCAGAGGGACGTGTCAGTGCCTGTCAGGGCAGCTGCTCCTCTGACCTCGTGGTTTTGTGGGCTCCAGCTCCCCTCACCCTGCTCGGACAGTGACGGGGATAATTTTTGTCATTTGAGTCTTCAGGACACCCGTGAGAGAAAAAAACAAGAAGAGAGGCAAAGACAGAGACTCAGTAGCACTCACAGACACATTGAAAAACCACCTGAGCACAGCCCAGCTATGGCTGGTCAACAGCTGTGGGTGACAGACACCCACCGTGTTCGTGCCAGGAGGTGCCACTGTGAAAGTGCTGCATTTTGAAGGCTGTTGCTCAGCCTGGCTGTTCCCTGCTGTGTGGGTGGTGGTACAGCTCATCCCAGTCTCCTGTTTCCGGCTCCCTAGAGCTTGGTGTGCTAGTAGTGGATGTATTTGCAGCTTTGGCATTGTAGAGAGGAAATCCATGCTCTGGATCCATGTAAACTGGCCTCCTCCACATCAGTGCTCGAGGGAGGAGCTGACCCTGCACACTGCTGATCCCATTAAAATTATACTTATGCATCCACAGCCAAAAAATAAAGGAATAAAGCAAACAAAGTCTGAAGAGCATCGTTAATACAGAGCAGCCACAGCTATTTGGAAACCACACTTTGAAATACTGATATCGAGTCCCTCAAGATTTAAACCATCTTTGCTATTTCTTTTTCTTAGTCATTAATCAGTGGTTATAGCTAGACAGTTATGGTTAAGCAGTTGCGCTGTGAACCTTTTAGGCTTGGCTAATCTTTTGTTTTAAGGAAAAGAAAAGACAATCCGAAGATGAATGGGCTGTCTGGAGGAGAGACACCAGCAGTGAGGCCAGCAGGACTGAGTATCTTGGGGAAAGGTAAATTCTGACCACCGACCCCTGCCCTATCTTGCAGAAATGACACGAAGGCATGAGCAGAGGAAGGAGCAGCCTCCCCAGTGCCTAAAGAGGATCAAGTGCCCTCCCAACCTGTGGTCCCCACCCAAACCCTCACTGGCTCCTGGGAAGGTGATGATGGACAAATGGGGCCATGTCTGCTGCTGGCTCAGCTGGCCACAGTGGGGACTGGGAGGGAGCAGGGATGTGCCTGCAGTCAGCCAGGCTGCCTGGATGGCAGTGAGCTGTTCACCAGAGAGCGGGCTGGGCATACCTGTGCTCCTTCAGGAAAGGGGAGCTCCGGGCACCCCGACCCAGAACCTCACATGTGACATCAAAGCGGCTGAGGAAGGCGCACGATGCAAATGAGCTGCACCTCAGAGCTGGTGCTTAACCACAGCTGTGCCTCTGCCTGTGCTGTGGGGATAACCTGATGGGTCCCCTTCTGAAGCTTCTCACTTGACCTCAGAGGTGCTTGAGGTCCACGCCAGGGCTTTGGTCCCACCATTGGGGCAGAGGTATCAGGCCAGGCATGGAGCCAGCATTGTGGAAGCACATCCTACATGGTCCTGAGGTGCTGATGGAGACTGGGAGAGGAGCAGGCAGAGCACTGCTCCCATGGGTGCCTTGGTTGGCATCGTGCTGGGGACACACATCTGCTTCCCTGAGCACTTAATGGCTCTTGCTTTTGCTACTACTAAAAGGGAATATGTGACAAATAAAAGCATGGGCCTGACTGCCTAAACACCAGATTGTCCAGGCGATGGAGGAGCACTCCCAGCAACCTTTCACTCACTGTCTGGTCTCATTCCTATTCCTGTAATTGTTTTTTGTTCTGATATTAAACTTGGAGGAAACTCAAAGACCATTAGTCATGGCTTCTGCTTTCTGGGACTTTAATTATTTATTTGTTAATGTTTTCTGAAAATGGTAACCACAGGGGGAAATGTGGTCCATAGCCAGAGGCTGGGATGGCTTTGACCATCACTGTTTTTTATGAGAACAAGATTTCCAGTTCCTGCAGAAACACGTCCTTGGTCTCACGCTCCCCTCTCTGCTGGGCTGATATCAGTGCTCTAGGGCCAGGCACCACGTGTCCCACACCTGTGATCCCAGCCCCCTCAGGCATGAGAATGCCCTGGGCATGGCTCTGTGTTCCTGGTGTCACAGGTGAGAGGGAGGAGCTGGAGCTGCTTTTCAAACTGAAACTCAGGAGGAAGAGAAGCACTAAGGATTTCTTTCAAAGAGCAGAGCATGAAGGCATGGTCTGGAGCATGCCTGAGGCACATTTTCTCCCCTGGGCAGGATAACAGTGCTGCCGCCTTGTGCTGCTATAGCGGAGCAGGTGCAGGCTGCCCGGCTTGTTTAAAGCCTGGAGAAGTCCAGAGGCTGAACGAGCAGGAAGAAGTGCAGCTGCTGGCAGCCACTGGCAGCAGGAAAAGGCTGTGGGCAGTGTCCATGCCTTTCGGGAGGTTCACAGGGAGCTGGGGATCTGGGAGGCTGCACAGAATGGGGTTCCAAAAGCCCCCTTTTGCTGCAGTGTCCAGGTGGGAGGTGGGGCTCAGCCTGTCCCTCTGGAGCAGGTGTCTTGTCTGAGCTGCAGGTGTCCTTGCTCCCAGCAGCAGTCCCAGGGCTCGTCACAGCTGGGCAGTGCCTTGCAGCTGCATTGACCCAAAAAACTCAGGGGCAGGTATGGCAGCCCCACGTGGCATCACTACCAAATCCAGAGCTGCCACTCCAGGGACCGCAGTCCATTCCAGGGGCCAGAGAAGTGGTGGGGAGCCCAGCCTGAGCTGGGCACAAGGGGACAGGGAGGGAGCAGCCACCCCATCACCATCACTGAGCAGCTGGGGAAGTACTGGGCTGCACAGCCTGAGCATGACTGCCAAGAAGCAGCTCTCTGGATGCTGATGCCACGTCACATCTCCTCCCAGCCCCTGTGGATGCCAGGCTATGGCCAGTGTCTCCTCTCCACTGTGCACAGCTCGCTGTGTGGGCACTGTGGGGCCATCTGTGCAAATGGATGCCCACAGTGCTGTGGGACCAACCCATGGCGTGCTGCTGCGGGAGGCTCCGTGTCTGTGCTTGGGTCTTCTGGAAATCCCCTGGCACCGTGGTGGGAGGCTGGCAGAGGCTGAGGTGGGGGGATAAGGGAGATCAGGGAGGGCTGCGGCTGCCACCACATCTCGCTCTGTTGGGGAAATTCCTTGCCAGCTTAACAATATCTTTACATCGCCCTTATCTATGGTTTTCTGCTCACTTCAGGAGTGAGTTTTCTATTTAAAGCACATCATCTAAAGTCTAATTCCTTCCCAGGATCACCAGACAGAAGCGCATCACCCTTCAAGCACAAAGGCTGATGTGTATCCTTGGCATATCCCAGTCCCCACTGTTCCCCAGCTAAGAGCTTGCCTGGGGAGGGGGTCTAGCATCTCATTTGGCACGAGGATGCTGCTCTTCCCCTTGCTGGGCAAGACACAGTCAATTACATGTCCATGGAATAACAGAGAGTATTTAGTTGTGTCTGGGTAAGCAAGATCCTTATGTGCCTCCTCCTGTAGTGTTTGTCACAAAATCACAGAATCAGTTCGGCTGGGAAAAACTTTTGAGATCAGCAAGTCCAAGCTCTGACCCAACAGCCCCTTGTCAAGCAGACCGTGGCACTGAGTGCCGTGTCCAGTCTTTCCTCAAACACCTCCAGGGGCGGTGACTCCAGCACCTCCCAGGGCAGCCCATTCCGGTGTCTAATCACCCTTTCTGTGAAGGAATTCCTCCGAATGTCCAACCTAAACCTCCCGTGGTGCAGATTGAGACTGTGTCCTCTTGTCCTACCACAAGCAGCCTGGGAGAAGAGACCGACCCCCACCTGGTTACAACCTCCTGTCAGGGAGGTGTAGACAGTGATAAGGTCATCCCTGAGCTTCCTCCAGGCTAAACAACACTGAGCCCTGGGGACATCCCTGGTGTCTGGCCACCAGCTGGATGTGGCACCTTTCACCACCACTCTCTGGGCCTGGCCATCCAGCCAGATCTTAACCCAGCCAAGAGGGCACCTGTCCAAACCATGGGCTGCCAGCTTTTCCAGGAGAATGCTGGGGGAGACAGTGTCAAAGGCTTTGCTGAAATCCAGGTAGACAACATCCAGCCTTCCCTGCATCCCCCAGGTGGGTCTCCTGGTCATAAAAGGAGATCAGTTTGGTGAGGCAGGACCTGCCTTTCCCAAGGCTGTGCTGGCTGGGTCTGATCCCTTGGCTGTCCTGTGTGTGCTGTGTGATTGCACACAATGTGATCTTCTCCATAACCCTGCCGAGCACCGAGGCCAGGCCGACAGGCCTGTAGTTCCCCACATCCTTGTGGGTGAGCCTCACACTGGACAACCTCCAGTCATTTGGGACCTTCCTGGTTATCCAGGATTGATCATAAATGATGAAGAGCAGCTTAACAAGCTTTTCCTCCAGCTCCCTCATCACTTCAGAATGAAATCATCCAGTCCAACTGAGCACTTGAGCTCAGACTAATCTTGGTGAGTCATGAAACCACAAGAGTACAGGAGATTCACCACTGTGGGCCCCCACTGAGGCTACCCCTTGAAAGGTGCTCTCACAGCCTCTGGGCTGTCACACGTGGTGGGAAATGCTCCTCCAAAGCCTGAGGAAGCCACACCGCAAATACCAGCACGGGGAATTCCTCCTGGCCCACTCTCACAGCCCATCTCTGGAGTGCAAGGTTTATGTGCAGCCCACCAGGAGTTTACTGCACACATGTGCAGAGAGCTGGAAGAGACAGTGGGATGCCTGGGGGGAAACAGGCTGAAAAGGGGAGACTGCAGTCAGCTAAAAGCTTCTCTGAGGGCTCTGCACCCATGAATAGGGTCCACAGCAGGCCTCATATGGTGGGTGCATGACAGAGCAGTTGCCATCCCACTGCTGCCTCTGTGAGAGCTCATTTCCTGCAGTTTATCTCCTCTTGGGCAACTTGTGTGCTGTAAATCATAGAATCATTCAGCTTGGAAAAGACCTTTAAGAACATAAAGTACAGACATTAACTTGGCACTTGTCTCAGAGAAATTTCACATCCGGTAACTCAAATGAGTTAATTTTGCGGGAATGCACAGGAAACCTGAGAAATGCAAAATTATTTCTCCTGGAGTCGGCACCAACTGGGCCATGCGACCCGATGCTGTGTGATGGCACATGTAAGCTCCAGAGAGCAGATGAAATGTTCTCCCACAGGGCCCTTAGGTCATTACTCATTGCAGAGATCTGCTGTCAGCGAGCTGGCTCCCCAAACAGGGAGCCCTAACCCTAACCCTGACACACCGGCTTCCCAGCTGTCAGTAGTCTGAAATCCATTTTATTAACTTTATTCGCACATGACCTCTTGGAGCAAGTCATGCTTCATTCACAAGACGGTCACCAGAAGGCGAGTGAAGCTGATAACAGGGTCCCAAGACTTATCCGCTCGTGCTGATTTTGAGCCAGGGGAAGGCGCAGGCAGCCAGCCCAGCAAGCCATCCAGCCCCGCCGCCACCGGCGTTTCGCAACCACGGGTGATGCTTCGTGGCACTCAGCAGTCATTGCATTTGTTTCAGCTGATCATTTGCTGGATTAGCTGGCAGGCAGCAGATTGCCGAGAGATTTTTTGAGCGAGGAGGCGTCAGCTTGAGAAGATGTCTAAAAGAAGCACAAAAATCGAGACTGGTGGGGAGGAGAGGGGAGACAGGCATGGTTGGAGCGGGCTCGGCAGTGCCACGCTGTCAGCTTGTGGCGAGATGGACGGAACATAGCTCACAGGGCTCACTCCAGTGGTTCCCCTGCCACGCTTTTGCTGGGGGCATCACTGGGTTATGGCTCCAGGGAAATTTCTCCCTGCTTCCTGCATAGCAAAACTGTTTGTTGTGGAAAGCAGCTTGTTATTCTCCCTTCAGCTCTCATGACACCCAGCACAGAGACAGAGGGACCGGTATTTCCTGCAGAGGCAAGAACTGCTCATAAAGACGATCTGCCCAAGCAATTGGTGGTTGGACACACCAGGTGCCCGTGGTACCAGAGAGCTGCAGCTCAGATGCTCTCGGCTCTCTGATCCTCCAAGGCAGCTCTGGCTGGGCACGGACACACAGCTCCCTCAGCTGCTTGATTCCTTTCTGAGGCCTCAGAGCAGTGCTGGGGTTCCTAACAGGCTTTGAAGCTGACCTCAAGCAGCCCCTGCAGCGAGGGCAGGATGGAGGACAGCACTCCAGGGACAAGGCTGTGTCCCTGCTCCACAGGCAGTGCTCCTCTCAAGGACCTGGTGTCCAGCACAGAGAAATGTTCTGCCCCAGATGCCTGTCAGCATCTGACTGGTGGGGTTTTGGGTTTTCATGTTTAAAGATTTCACAAGTCTTGAGGATGCTAGCACTGGATTGCTTTGACTTTGGGAAAATCACAGCCTTAAGTAGTGCATTTTTATCCCAGATTTGACCACATTCATACTCTCTTACTAAAAGCCTACAAAGGACTCTATATGGGAAGAAGAAAGGACACCAACCCACAACTCCCAGCATTAAACCCCCCTGCTCAGCTTGAGGGACACTGTGCTGAGACAGCAGGGACCAGTTGGCACCCACTGTCTCTGGGGTGTCTGTCTTAGAGTCATATAATGGTTTGGGTTGGTACCTTAAAGACCATTCAGTTCCAGCCCTCCTGCTATAGTCAGGGACACCTTCCACTAGACCAGGTTCCTCCAAGCCCCATCCAGCCTAGGATGAGGCATTCACATATCCTCTGGGCAACCTTTGCCAGTGCCTCTCCACCCTTACAGGAAAGAATTTTTTTTTAATATCTAGTCCAAATTCACTTTCTTTCAGTTAGAAGCCATTCCCCCTTGCAAAAAGTCTCTCTCTGTCTTTCTTGTAGGCTCGTTTCAGGTCACGCCAAAGCCTTCTCTTTTCCAGGCGGCACCCCCAGCTCTCCCAGCCTGGGGGAGCAGTGCTGCCCCAGGTTTGGGATGCCAGATGAAGGGGCTCCCAGGCTCTGTGTCTACGCCTCTGTCAGTACTTTCAGTGCAAAGGTACGGGGAGCTCTGCTCAGGAGTGCACATTTATGTACCTGCAACCAGAGTTAGCCAGAGACTGACAAAGCTCCTGCCCTGCCTCTGCCTCTCCGGCAGCTCACAACCCCCTGGCTTTCATTTCAGCAGGACACATGGCTGAAGGAGAACTGGCCATCTCCATTTTAGAGAATTTTTCCTCCACCTCTGCTTTCTCCACCCCAGGGTCTCTTTGTTGGGGTTGGTCTCTCTCTGGCTGCTGGGGTGTTTTTGCACTCGGGTGTGGCTCTGAGGTAGGGACTGTTGTGCAGCTGGGGCTGCCCATTGTGGTGGGCTCCTGGGAGGCAGCAGACACACTTTCCACCTAAAAATTTCCAGCTGACTTGAGCAATTTCAGTTTTTCCATCCTATCTTCTGCCCAAGTCATAGCAGTATTGATGATATCGCAGGGTGGGGAGACATGACTGCACTGCTCCTGGCATTATGTAGATGACTCTGCCACATTATCAGCTGAACTTCTCTGGGATTTTTTTTTCTTTTCTCATTTTTTTTTTTGCTTTGTTCAGCCACTGAATACCAGAAGTCTTTTTCCAAAAAACAAAAAAAAAAAAAACAAAAAACAAACAAAAAAAACCAAACAAAAAACCAAAACAAAAAAAACCCAAACTGATTTCTTTGCAGTTAAGCCTAAACCCATATCAAGCTAATGCTAGAAAGCAAAGAGACCAAAAGGAAGCTCTTCAGACACTCCTGTTGGCATGATAAGATGCCAGAGAGACAGTGGTTTTAAAAGTCTCCCCTCCATTCCAGTGAGGAGGTGTGGGAGGCAGGGTAGGCCATCAGACAGGGCTAAGGACATCACAACTTTGGGGCCTTATTTTCCAGCACTAACTGACATCTCCATCCAGATCTACAAGGACTTTGTAGATGGCAAGTGTGCAACTACCAGTGAGTCATAACCACCAACATTTTTATCTATTAGCAAAATTAGCCTGCCAGGATTAATGAACCACAGAAAAAATCAGTGGAGGAAGTAGAGAATTGACTGGGAGAATCTTTGCCTGAAAGATGGGCATGAAACGTGACAAAGCACAGCCCAAACCATTTGAGATTTGATGGTACCTCACAGCTAGGTCTCCTACCGTAATCCACCACCAAGGCAGATGGGACACCCGCTTGGAGGCAGTGGTCTGCTTTCCCCTCGGTCCCAGAGCCAGTGGGCTCGCTCCCATCGGGACTCACACAGCTTTCAGTGTCCGTGGGGAGCTGCCAAGGGCATGTGCAAGAGTGAGCCTAAGTGTGGACAGATTTGCCACCACTGCCGTCTTCAAATCGGGACTGGAAAATGTCACAGACCGCTGAGAGCGTGTGGCATTCAGAGCAGAGAAAGCCCCGCTCGCAGCTCGGCTGCCTCCCTGCTCTGTCGCTGTCTGCCTCCGTGACCTAGTTGAGTCATGGGGGGATGGCAGCCAGAGACATCCTGCACTGTGGTTGACACTGTCACTCTGGGGAGAGCGAGGGGCTTCTCCACAGGCCACTGCCCGCCCCATGGATGCGAGGGAGCAGGGCAAGAGGGCACCCGAGGCAGGGCCAGCTCTTGCTTGCATCCATGTCCTGCCAGCCTGCTCCCCATGCTGCAATCCAAGAGGTTTTTATGATTTATCTTCCTCTGGCCAGAGTGAAGGATGTGGCTGGCAGCTCCCTCCTGGGTGGTGTGTGGGAGAGCTGGCACAAGCTGAAGGCACAGGTTGGGCGGTGAGGAAAGGAGCCAGGCTCTGGGTGTTGATCCCCAGTTCAAACACACTAAGCATATTCAGATATGTGTTCACTGCTTGCAAGTGCTTTTCCTGCTCAAGTTTCAAAGAAAATAAATCCACGTGTTGAGTAATTGCTTGGTGTTTTATCTGATCATTGTCACCCCATGGAATCCATCCCATTCCCACATGGAACACCATTCCTCTGGGTACAGGACACATGTTTGACCTCCTCCTGAGGCTGCTTGAACCCGGGGCAGCAGAAGGCAGGCGCTGCTGCCACTGGCTGCAGCCCTCTCCACACCCCCTACGCACAGAAAGCATTTCCTGGGGAAAAGCGCAGATTTATTGCTGTTCTTGGCAGTAAAGATTGCTCAGAACTGCAAAAGAAAGGCTGAGACAGACCTTTTCATCTTTTTTTCCCCTGAAATGTCTTTTTTTTTAATGCGCGCCAACCTTTTTTTTTTTGCAGGCTGAAGGCCCTTCCAGCTATAAAGGGAGCAGGGCTGGGGCTGAGGCTCTTCCTGCCTGGGGGTTTATCTGAAGCAGAGTCAGGACAGAGAGGCTTCACCTCGCCTCTGAGGTGCCACGGGTGGGGTGCAGGTGACCCCCTGCAGCCATGCCCCGATGCTGACGTGTTCCTATGTGAGCTGCTGGGTCTGGCCACCACTGCTCCCTCCCTGCCTGGGACAGACACCAGGGAAGGAGGAGAGATGCTGTGAAAAACAAGGTAATCTGGGGCTCTTTCTCCCACGCCCAGCCTTGAAAGGAGCGGAGAATGTTGGCAAGGAAAAGTTGTCTTAGGGGAATAAATTGTCTTTCTCCGATCTGAGTTACCTGTTGTGTCTGTACTGAAGACACAACTGAAGGAACTTGTCCTTTCAGGTTCTGTGAAGCTGCAGACACTGAAAAAAGCAAAAAATCCTTAAACACGAGACGAGGAAGAGATAAACTATCAAGATGGAGATGTTGTCAAATTCCTGCATTGTAACTTACTGATTTTGCAGTCCTGGAGTGAAAATATTTAAGAGCCATTTGATGTCAGTGTGGGAATCTGCCCAGAGGACCTGTCTGAAGGAAGATGAAAGGCACCAAATGCTCCAAGAATCTGTTTCAAATGTGAGCTCTGGTGGACTGGGAGGGAGAGGACACTGCCTGGGTTACTGCATCTGCCTTGGTGAGGTGAGGAACTGGGAAGCCCTTCCCATCTGCCAGGCAAAGAGGGTGATCAGCCAAAGGCACATGGAGCTCATTACAGGATGCTGGGAAGAACCTCCTGAGACTGTACAGCACTTGCTGTGGGATGTCTGGGGAAAGGGATGAATCAAGGTGGGAGGAACCAGTGTGGGAAAACAGAGGGAAAGGGGGACAAAAAGGACTGCTCAAGTGCTTGTCTGGCCATGCCCTGTGCCTGGTGGTTGCAGCATGTCCTATCTGCTTTCCAAACTCTCTTTAGCTGTTTCCCTGCTGAGAGTCTCTGCTTGGTACACACAGGCATGTGTGGAGGTTGGAGTAGCTGTGATGGGGGGGACACCATGGGGCAAAGCAACCTGTGTGCCAGGATGAGAGGCAGGGGTGTGGGTGGGTATGTTGGCTAGCAATCAGTGAGCCAGGCCAGCTGGAAACTAGCATAAAAGGCTTGGGAGTCAGGAGGATAGACTGCAGAGACTGTATATCTAACACCAGCAGCTGAAGGAATTTATATTGTGTGTATATATGTTCTGGGCTTTCATCCTGGTAAGCCAGAGAGGGGAACAGGATGAGGCCACTGGTGTTGCTTGTGTGAGGAATGTGCATTTTCTGCCTGTGCTGCCAGTGGCACACTGGTATGAACTCATACCTGCTTGCCTGCCTGCAGAGAAGTGTCCCCTCTCATGCTCCCCTAGGGGATGAAGGCACGGGAGCCTCAAACATGCCCCTGAAGCCCAGATTTGTCTGTGTGTCTAGGGGAGAAACAAGGCTGGGCTGTTTATTTTTCACCGAAGGACTAGTGGAAGTGGCAGATGGAGAAGAGAACAAACTCAGATCAACGGCAGACATCAGCGGTGAGGGGCTGAGTGCTCAGCCTGCCTGGACTTCACACTGCTGGCACCCCCTGCACTCGTGCCCGTGTCCCTCGGGGTTGGCAGCGTGACACGGGCGGGCAGCCAGAGCCTCTGCGGGCTCCGGTGGCAGCCACGCCTGGGTGCTGTGCCCCTGCCGTGAAGGCTGCCGAGCACGAGTGCTGCGGTGTGTAAAACAGAGAAAGCCTCTGGCCAGGGTTACTCATCTGGGGCTCTCGGTGCTGCCGCGCCGCCCCCCGAGCGGGCGCTGCCAGGGGCCGGGCGCACTCATCCCTGGAGCCCTGTGTGCGCACGAACGCGGCCACGGCCCCGCTGCCCGGCCGCAGCACCCACGGGCTGCTCCTGCACAGCCCCGGGCAAACCGGGCCTGCCCGCGGGGTATCGGCTGTGGCAGAATGATACAGCAGCCGGGAAATGCCTCCTGCCCCTGCCGTGCTGCTGGTTAACGTCATGCGGGCAGTGAAGTTTGAAGACTGAAAGCCTCAAGGACTATCTGCCAGGGGCACCCTTGGGTAAGGGGCCAAGGACTGCCTGGTTTTTGGAGATATGGACCTTTCCTCATGTCGCCCAAAAGTAAAAGTGTAAGCCTATGGAAACCCTGTTGTGATAACAACTTTTTGATCATTCCTTAAAGCTGCATCTAGATAATTCAGTGTTTTGCAAATAAAAGGTTTAAAAAGAGAAGACTGGGCCGGTTTTTTCTGTGTGCTGTGTTACAACAGAGATTGGCACCAGGTCCCAGCAACCTTCCCCCTGCAGGGTCCAGAGAAGGGAACGGTGATGCTGCTGGGAAAATCTCCATCAGGACTCGTGTGAGACCAAGGAGAATGTCAGGAGAGTTTACAGTGGTTTCAGATGGACATTTCCTAATATTGAAATGGTTATAATGAAACTATTGTACTGGATGCAAGTGCTATATTTGGCGGGTTTTAAGTGCTGAAGTTTTTTAATCGACGAAGAAGTGGTCAGGGCTTAAGGTCACTAATCAGGGACCATGATCTGACTATAGTCAGTATGGGCAAAAGGAGGGCAGCCCCAGCCAGTAATACAGCTACTGGATATTGCAAAAGAGCTAATATAAGTTAGGGGAAATTATGAGCCAAATTGACCAGGTGGAAAGAACAATAGCTAAATGACTGTGAATGGAAAGTTAAAGAACCTTTTAACATATATTTGAGAGACAGTGAAGGAAACAATTTAGCCAGAAGCTTAACCTGACAGTTGTTAGAAATGAGAAAACAATATTGAGAAAACAGAAAAGGAAAGAGTTCATAGTGTACATGAGGGAAAGGCTATGAAGCATCACTCTAATCAGTGTGTTTTTATTGATACCAGATCCTGATTCAGTCTCTGAAGTTCCAGAGTGAGTGGATTAACCCTTCCTCTTGAAGCTGACGCTGAGAGGCAGGTGAGAGGTATTGCATGCATCCTGATCAGCAAAGGATGCTAAAATATCATCCCGATAAAACACTGGCAAAGGGGTGAAGTGGCTTAAGCAGGAAATGGCACTGCACATGGATCTTCCTTGCTGGGCTTGGCTGGGGCAGGAATAACATCTAACCCTTCTCCACCTCCGTAATGCAACAGTTTGAAGTAAATGCAGGGCCATCACCGCTGATTAAAAAGCACAAGTCACCCCAAAACAGAGGCTGAAACAGAGTTGTTGCAATCTCCAACCTGTCTCTGCCTTAGAAAGGTAACCAGCTATTAACTCCTTTTTTTCCTAATGCAGTCTCTGCTTGCCTACCACCCAATTGCTCATGCTTCAGCTATTTAAGGGAAATAATAAGGCTAATAAAAGGAAGTACCTCTGCCTGCAAATCTTTCCCCAAAATCTGCTTGCAATTCCTATCAAGTTTAAAAGAAGCAAACAGGTTAGAAACACACAGGAAGAGGCAAGAACTACAATAAAATCTCATTTTCAGAAGGGATAACTTTGGGACCATCTTTGCTGGCCAAAAAACTCCTACAGCGGTGATTAGGGGAAGCAGTCAGGTCAACGATGGCAGGGCCAGATAGGAAGAGAAACCACTTCCTTAACCCAGAGCAGAGCTGAATCTGGGGCATCATGGTCTTTATGTCCCCCTCGGGGGTTTCTAACACCACAGGAATGAGTGGGAATGGAGCTGAGCTACCCAGTGACCTCTGCAAGAGCTCAATTTCTGAAAGTCAGCTGTAGAATTCTTTCTTTTATTTCATAGATCGTTTCTTCTCTGTACCAGACAAATGTCAAAAGATGTATTTGATCTTTCTCTCCCGATACCTTACAGTATGGTGGTGCGTTATGGTGGGATTTCTGCCTGAAGCAGCTGTAAGACAAAGGAAGGAAGATGTGTGTGACTAAGTTCACCTCGACCTTTCAAAGGTGCCACAGTGAATGCTTAGCCCCAACCCACTCAGCTGATGGCTGATAAGGGAAGTCCACTCTGAGGAAGAGAACAGCACAGTCCACAGCGGCTCACTGTGAGACAGACAGAAAATGCTCAGGGCAAAGACCACCACCAGCAATGGAAAATCTCCTGTCACACCCAAAAAGGGGCAGCAGCTGACCTTTGGAACCTAACAAGTCCGGTGTGGATTGTGCTGGCCGCCAGCTGAGGCGAGGCTGACTTTGGCTTGCTGGGAAGGCTGCCCTGCTGCCCATCGGGGCTGTGCTGGAAACCACAGCACTGACATGAAAAACCACCACTAAACACCGGGCTCTTCCCCAGACACTGTGCCCGCTTACAGATCCCAGCTGGCTGGGCACCAGCACTGCCAGGGGCAGGTCCTAATCCTGCCTGGCTTCGCTGTGCCCGGTGCAGCCGGCGCTCGGCACTGTGTCCTCTTGGAAAGCAGCCTTCTCTTGGCCCAGGGACTGTGACAGCCAGGAAAAATGGCTCTGCACACTGCAGTGAGGCACCAGCAGCTGCTGGAAGAGTGCCCTGGGGAATCCATCCACTGCTCATCTCCCTGCTCCTGTAAAGCAGCTTCCTAGGAAAAATACCAGTGCAGCACTGTGGGATGACGCACAGTGAGATTTAACTCAGTGAAGTGATCGTGCTCCTCTTTGGTGATCTCTCCACAGAATCCTGGCTCTGCCTAAATATCAATATTTTTCTTTGTGATTTCATAGCATTTTCACCATTTCTGTCTCTAATTTACACTGCCAAAAGTAGCCTGACTAACATGAATTCCTCCTTACCGGCTCAGTGCCTTTGCTGTCAGAAATCCTTGATGCACAAACACATCAGCCAAAAAGTGGCTGTACACAAGGAGCAAGAAAAAGCCACATGGAAGTGAAATTAATCACAGAATCAATGAATATCCTGAGTTGGAAGGGATCCACAATGATAATTTAGTCCAACTCCTGAATTTTTAGAGGGCTTCTTCACCTGCCACCTCCAAGAATAACCTTTCAGCTCAGATTCATAATCTATTTTAGCAATGGAAAAATATATAATATTTTTCCAGTTTAGGGTGAACTGAGCAACTAAAATCAGTCAGGAATCAACAGATTTTTGGTGTGCTGAATGTGAAAGACATTGGTGTCTTTTGCTCTGATCATCAAGGGAGACAATAAGTTAATGTGGTTCAGAGACACTGGAGCAGGACTCCAGAAACTTTTTAGGCAGACGTCCTTGACTTTGATAAATAAATCTGTCAATTATAAAATACTTTATTTGTGGAGTGGACAGAGACATTAAACAGCAGTGGTGGGGGCACACAAAAATCTTGCCTTTGTAACACTTTGCTTTTCTCCCCCTCAAGGGCTTCCTTTGCTATTCTCTACTGTTTTAGTAACTCAAACCATGCCACCAGTTATTCCTGAGGCAAGGACAGCCTTGGTGGGAGACAGGCAAACACACAAGAAGACAACCCAGCATTGGGTATAAGTGTTATTAACTGACTGCAGCAATGAGAGCAACAGCACTGCTCTCCTGATAATTGATTTCAAGTGCAGGCCAAACCCTTAAATTATAGGTAAAAGCTACCAGCAAGAGCTGAGAGGTCAGATCTCACCTGTGAGCATGTCCCCCTTCCTTCCTGGCTTGCCAGAGGGCCCCCAAGGAAAAGGGCACACTGCGGAAGGGCAGGTCCAGCAGGACAAGGTGCATCCTTCCATTTTGTTAACAAACCATCAACAATCACTCCATCAGCTCCCCACCTGCTGGGCAGCAGTTTCACACAGACCATGCTTCACAGGTATTATGAAAAAGAGAAACAAGACTATTGCTGAAGGTACAGTGCATGCCCACAGCTACTCCTCTGCCCAGGAGTTTTCCCTGCCCCACAGACAACATCTGATTTTGTTCTTGAAAACCCATACTGCTTGCTACTTTTTTCCTTGTAGCTGTTTACAAACAGTTTAACTGGTTCTTCCACTGTTCTTCTGAGAAGTTAAATTCTCCTATATAACTCCCCAGTTCCTCCTTTTGAGGGGAGGAGAGCACTTTCCCTGAGAAATGGGAGCTAAAGGTGGGTGCCAGTAAGGGCTGCCAGGTCTTGGTTAAAGGCTTCTGCTCTGTGACTCTCACACACAGAGCGCTCCCCATGGGCCAGGGGCTGTGGTCTGTGCCCCTTCCCACTGACCTGGGGCACTGGCAGGCTGGGGCTCCAGCTGAGTCCTGGTACAACCATGACACTGCAGAATTTAGCCTTGACTGTAACCAACATGCTTTCACCAAAGTTTTAAATCACTCAGCTCCCCAGTCTGGGAAAGCCCAGAAATGACAGACTAATGTAAGATATATTGGATTGTCATCAAACCCACACAAACTAGCATGCCTTATTACCAACTCACTCTGTTTTCGTTCACTTATTGCTGGATTAAAGTTCCTGAATGTGTCACTGAGAGGCATTTCTGTGGAAAACTAACAAGATGACCAGAGCACCAGCATGCCTAAAGCCACCTCAGCCTGCTTGCTCACTACAATGACTTGATGACTGCAAAGGGTTGAGGCAAACCCCAAGAGACTCCAGCTTTAGGGTCCCTGTGGAGGAGAGACCAAAATAATTTTGATAAACACAGCAGATTTTGGGAAATTCTGAGTGTGTGCAGCAGGTCTGTGATGTGTCAGGATTCCAGAGGCCTGGAAGGTTTCCTCTCGGAGGGAGAGCAGGGCCTCTGAAAGCCACCAAGTAGCATGCACTTGGGGTTCCATATGCAAGGCAGGAGGAGAAGCTGAAAGCAATCAAAACCACAGAAGAGTCTGTGCATGGGTGTTTGTGATGCCCCTGAATGAGTTGTCCTCTTTCCTGTTTCGGATGCAGTGCCAGGGACATTACTTGAAATGCAGCTTTCGATCCTCCGTGCTGCCAGTGCTGCCAACTCAGGCTGAGAGACACTTGCACTGGGGGAGCACAGAAATGACAAGACAATTTCAGAAATACAGAAGCACAACCTTAACCCACAGGATTTTTTAGAGTTTTAGAAACAAAACCAGTACAAAATCTAGAGTCAGGGAGAGAGGAGATGGAGGTGGGTAAGAGCTCGCTTCTGGTTCAAAGGCATGTGTGCAAAATGTGAGAATTACAGGCTTGCAAGGGTTTGGGATGTCTTAGCTCAGCAGCCTGGCATTTTTGCAGAAACTAAGCAGTGAGAAGCAAGCCCAAGTTTCTTTTCCTGGAGGGAGCAGGTTGGGACCACTCAGAGCAGCTTTCCTGGGGACCTCATAAACCCTAGATGTGACATTGCAGATCCACAGAAGCAAACAATCTTCTTCACATCCCTCCAGCCTCAACAGGCCTCAAGGCATCACTTCATTCCTCTGCAGGGCTTGCCCAAGCCTGGGTCCCACCCCAGCCGGTGCCCCCAGGTGCTGTGTGACTGCTAAGTGTCACAAAACACCAAACTCACACTGCCTCCAAACTCACACTCTGCATTCGAGGGAGCTGCTCTGGGGCAGCACAAACCCTGCTTGCTGCAGCTGCAGTCATATTTCTGGCTGAGGAAGGAGGGTTAGGGCTGTTCCCGGGCCTCTCGTCGGGCTGGGGCTCAGTCAGGAGCTCCAGCACACCCAGGCGAGTGACCACTGGCAGGAGGGGAACAAGAATCTCCATGCACTCAAAAGCCAGTGGAAGATGTGAAAGCTGAACCTTCTTCACTAAGCTTCCATGACCTGTGGTGTGTTCCCCAACAAACACCAAAGTGTATTCCTGACTCAATCCACCATCAACTCAAAAGCCAGGGCAGTGAGCATGGGGTGTCCCCACGGCAGGTTGCCTACCCAGCTGCTGCACTCTCCTCTGCATCTGGTTTATGTTCATAGGAAATATCCTTACCTAGATGGTAAAACACATGAAAGAACATTACTCCTGCTTCCTCTGCATGCAGGTTACATGTCAGAACGTGTGCCTCGTGACAGGTTAAGAGGGCACATTTTGGGGAAGGGAAACTTTCTAGCTACTCATCCCTAGAAGGCAGGCAGGTAATAATACTCCCAATGGGGTCCATCCTCACCAGGAGAAGGCAGCGCCTGACTTCAGCCACGGTAGGGTAATTTACAGCAGCAAAAAGTCCAGCAAAAAGAGCAGTGGAAAGAGCAGTGCTGGACTGCCCCCAAAAAGTGATGCAAAATCTGTCACCCAAAAGAAGCACAGGAGATGGTCCCTGCTGCAGTCAACTGACATTTGGCAGCTCTGGGTGTCACAAGCAAAAGTTGCAAAGAGACCAACCAAAAGGTTGTGCTGGAATCCCAAGGGACAGGCTTGCCTCTTCCAGGAGGGAAGCCTGGATAGCCAGGGAATGTCCCTCTGGAGGTATTTTCTGGACTACAAGTTTCTGAATGTGCAAAAAGGGAAGTTGTTCTCAAACAGTTCTCCATTTTCTCCCTCCTATGCTTTGCACAACATCCCATGGATTTAAAACCAGAAGAAAAAAGTGAAAAGGGAAGTGCATATTTTCTCTCCAACCCCTTATGCTATCCACCTGTCCCACATCTCTTCCTATTCATCACTTCTTTACAGAAAAGAGATTTCAGAAGCATTATATGATGCTAGCAAGGGAGAGAGCCAGCCCTGTAAACTCCCCACCTGAGGCTGAACAGAGAGGTGAGAGCTTTTACTGACAGAAGACTGAGTGAAGACAAGCACTGTCCACCCAACTCTTCGCTATTGTTGGAAAGAACATATATCAAGACGTCCACAGTTGAAGCTATGAAAGATATAAACACCTCTCCTTTCAAAGGCCCTTACTCAAAACTGAACTGGGATGCAATAAATCAGCCCCCACATTCACACAGAAAACCAAAAAAAAAAAAATTAAAAAAAAAAAAAGAAAGAAAAGAAAGAAAGAAAGGAAGGAAGGGGAAATTTAGATTAGTCACAAAGAAGTTCCCCCGCCTGCTTCTCTGTGCATAAAGCAATCTCCTGAAGGCACTGTCTTCACTTCATCTCTGCTCCTGGGACGGGAGCTCATCAATCTCCTGCTCCCTCTGGGCTCCTGCTGTGCTCCTGGCTCCTTCCCCAGCAGCTTCTGCCAGTGAGGCCAGGATGGAAGGACAGCCAGATGTAGAGCCAAGAGATCGAGAGCAGATGGATTGTGAAAAGGAATCTGCAGAGGATGAATGGAAGCGCTGGCAAAGAGGACAGGTTAGGAACACGCTGCACCTTGTGTCCGCGGTTGCTCAGTGGATACTGCTGCTTGCCTGCCTGATTTACCTTGGTATAGATTTTCTGCAGCCCTCAACGGTAAGAGCTCTTGTTCAACCCTTTGTCTACTGGTCTGTAAAGCTTTGTATGGGCTTTATTTTCTTTTCTTTTCTTTCTTTTTTTTTTTTTTTTTTAAATGAAAAGAAAAAAGCTTTTAAGTTTATCCCAAGTTCAAATCCCAAGTTTTTAATGCCTTCTGTATGATAGTAATTTTAAATTATTATTTTTTTAAAATGTCTGTCCTCAAAATAACATTCAGTATTGCCCAGTGCAGGGTTTGGGGCCAAGTTTCATCAGAGTGACTGTTCCGAGAATGTTTTTTACACTGACCCCTGGGGGAGGGAGGTCTGACTCCCTCCCACTCTCCCCCCTCCTTGCAGTGACTTGTGCGTATTTCCATTTAATTGAATAAGATCATGACACACGTGACTGACAACCCAATTTGCTCATAAACACCTCCTGAACTTTGGAAGTGCACCATATGGCAGGCAGATGTGTGAGAAAGCAAGTCACCCTGTGCCAGCTCTAGCAAGACACCCAACACCTTCGAGTGCTCTCAGCCTGTCCATAAAGTGGGGTTAGGAGCAGTCATCCATTTCTGTGCGTGCATGAGAGAGGCTGGTGTGTCCAGAGAGAGTTTCCTGTGCCCATAATGCAAGAGAAAACAGTATCAATAACAGAGATGCTTGAAGCTCACAATACTGTAGCACAAGCTGCAGCAAATACATGTTTGCCTCTCTCACGTGTTTGCAGGCTGGTGGATTGTCAACAGCCTTTCACTGCCACTTCGGTGCTGCTTGTGCAGTAGTGACTTCTCCTCCCACTTCTTCTCCAGGAGCTTTGTACCACTTTAAAGCTTGTTGTGCTCCATTTTACCCGAGTTCATTCTTTCCTCCCACCTAGGCTTGGCACAGAAGCAAGCCAGGCATGTAACCATGCAAGAGAGGGATGGCTTCATGCTCCAAGTCCTCTGCTGTTTAATGAAAACCCTTGTGCTTTGCACAAGTTTTACTGACCCGAGGCTCACAGCAATGACCCTGACAACTCTGAAAGAGAACTCTTTTCATTCAGGTCAGTCCTCTTCTCCTTCCACTAGTTTGGGAGAGAGAAGTTGCACTGTAAGCCAACAGAGGAGAGCAAGCAATCACACTGCTCAAGGTGCAGAAACCTTTCCCAGGTCACACTCTGGCTGTGAAGCCTCATCTCTCAGTATCTGACTCTTCTATAAAAATGTTCCTCTTCCAGAGGAATACAGCAGGGTCTGACATTGCTGCCTGTGAGCCTTACAAACCCAAGAGAGCAGCAGCAGGCAAGGGGACACAGTACATGTGTGGAGTTTCCCTTCCTCAACAGAAACAACTGAAACAGCGTGCTCGAGGAGCAGCAATGGCAACAGATGAGAAGCCCAGGTCCTGGGAATCACCAAAGGACCTTTTCAATTTTAAACACTTGCTAACTACAGGGTTAGGATTGGTTTCTATTATTTTAACAGATAACCCTGGTTTCCTGTTTGGAGTGCACTGCGCTGTGCAGGAGGGGTCTCGTGGGCTCTACATGGGGGGATTTCATTGCAGTGCAATTACAGGGCTCAGCTGGATAATCATGAACTGACCATATAAATGTCTCCTGAAGGGGCAGCAGTGCTGATCTGACTTGACTTTTGGGGCAGTTTAGGGAGATGGACTTTATGGAAGTAGGGGCACAGCAGCATGAGAGTGGCAGGCTTGGGAGTGCTGGTCCATGGGAGTGAATGAGTGGCTCTCCCTATCCTTGGGAGGAGTCTCCTTCTGTTCTCCAAGCTAGAGTGGCACACTAACTTTATTCACAAGGGAATAACTGTGATTTTCATAGAAAGACCATATTTGATTCCTTTCCATTGTCCTCTTGGAAACATGGCTCTGAAAAAAAGCCCTCCTGGACTGTTGTGTGAAAACACAGCATAAGTAATGTCATGGCACATACTCAGGAAAGTCAACATCTGCGGCCCAAAAGGGACAGTGATCTCGTTTCTGTCATGATACCACTTGGAGAACAAACCTCAGCTGAGATTTCCAAATGAGGAAGTTAAAACAAAGGCTAGTGATAGTCTGCTTTTGCATCTACAATTCCCACCTCTGCTGGAATTACCTTCTCTTGCCACACCTTTCCTCTTGCATGGGAGGTAAAATCCATGATCCTAATAGCTCCTGGTACAACCCACTTGAGAGAACGGTGACCTGCCACCTGTGGGACACCTCCACGTGTGACACAGGCAGGTTATCACAGCGGTCTCCTCAATCAGCCCCCTGAGGTTTGCGCTTTGTACAGTACAAGCTTATTCCTGAAACTTCTGCCACACGGCATGGCTCTGGACACAGTGTCCCAGCCAGGAGGAAGTCTCCTGTTCGGGGATCCAGACCAGGCAGAAAGGAAGAGTCTGTGTGTAAATGACACAGGGAAATCTGAAGCTGTCAGTAAGAAGCACCTCTGCATCCTCAGCCCTCCCGGCACCCTTTCCCACATGCCATACGAAGGCAGAACAGAGAAAAAGAGGTCACTAACTTTGGTACGAGCTCCCAGAGTCCTCCCAGTACCACCAATACCTTGTCTCCTCAGCAGGATTTACCATTAGGTGACTGCAAAGTGCTTTGAGATCATGCAATAACTGCAAGAGATATGTAAAGCAGGTAATTCGCATTAGTGACAATGGGGCTGATATTCTTGTAAGTGCAACAGGTTTGTCACCCAGGCTGTGTTTAATACACACTGTCCACCAGTGGCCAGATTGCGCAGATTGTGGTAGACGTTTGACCTCAGACACGCAGTGCTTTGCTATTGTCTTGTTGAGAAACTACCTGGAAATCCCGTCTGCCTGAGCCAGGAGAGAAATGCTTGTGCACTCAGGTGCCTAGAAAAAGAGCAAGCATGAGATTCCAGGTGAGGCAGCGGATCGGGACGGTAATGCCAAGGGAGATATTCCCACCGGAGTCAGCGGGCGATTAAAGCTTCTGTTTGCCGGTGGTATCCAGCCGGGCCGGGGGAGCAGGAGCTCAGCATCAGCCGTGGCAGCACTAGAGGGTGCCAGAGCAGACCTTTCCCAGCACCAGCACACCCCTCACCTCCGGCACAGAGCACACGGGGCAGTCGGGCTCCCGCCGCCTTCCCCTGCCGCTTGCCTTTGCCCCGAACCTGCTGACAGTCTGTGCTCACACTCTGCGCATTCCCTGTGCCCGGGGCTGCTCTGCCCCTGGAACACCTGAGGCCAAATACACGACAGTCAGCCCAATCCACATCTCACCAGCACACCTTCTCCCTTAGGAAGCCTTTGGCATAGGTAAAGAGAAGAACACAGAGCACTGAGCCTAAGCTTTCACTCCTTAATCAGGCAAAACACTGAAGATTTGTGGTTGTGTGGAGACTGCAGATTTGGGTCTCCTGTGGTTATGACGAGAGACAAGTTTGAGATGCAACGTTCAGATTTAAAAATCCAATACAGAAGTTTGGTGTTTTGCATATCTGACCAGTAAGGTACACACTTCTATATTTGCATTCACTTTCTCTGTTACATTCATAAAATACAAATCACAGAATCATAGAATGGTTTGGGTTGGAAAGGACCTTGAACATCATCTCTTTCCAGCCCCTCTGTCATAAGCAGAGAGGGACACCTTCCATCAGATCAGGTTGCTGGAAGTCCCATCCAACCTGGCCTCGAACACTTCCAGGAACGGAGCATCCACAGCTTCCCTGGGCAGCCTGTGCCAGAGCCTTCCCACCCCCACAGGGAAGAATTTCTTCCTAATACCTAATCTAAACCTGCCCTCTGTCATTTCAAAATCATTCCCCCCTCTCTTATCACTCCAAGCCCTTGTCAAAAGTCTCTCCAGCTCTCTTGAAGCCCCTTTAAGTACTGGAAGATGCTTTAAGTTCTCCCTAAAGCTTTCTCTTCCCCAGACTGAACAACCCCAACTCTCTCAGTCTGCCTTCATAGGAGAGGTGCTCCAATTTTAAACCCATCTCAATGCACTTAAGAGCCTCTGAGAGACACACACCCAGTAACAGCCCGACCCAAAGTGCAAGGAACAATAAAGCCAGACCCACCTCTTGGTGCCCTGCAGGAGGTTGAGACAGCATGCCAGGGTCCCCGCTCTGCAAACGATGCCTGTCTGCCAGGTGCTGTAAGTCAGGCTCCAGGAGGTCATGCAGAAAAGACTCTGCACCCCAAGGTCCCTCCTTGCTGTTTGGTCTGACTCGATTACACACACCAGCGTGGTTTTCTAAACAAAACCAACACTGCCCAGGGTGCTCTGGAGGGCTCAGCATTGGCTGGGAACCACGCTAAAATAGTATTTTATAATAATGATATGAAATCAAGTCCAGATCATAGCTGGCTGGCAGCAGCTGTGACACCGAGGCTGCCTGCTGTGCTTTTGGAGACGCAGCTGCTCTGCCCTGGTAGGGAATGAACAATCCTGGCTGGAAAATGAAAGTGATAGCAGCAGTAGTGAGGTGCCAGCCCAGTGCCTTAACGAGGGGTTTATCTTCTTTGTTTTCCAGACCCAGAGTGACAAAGTGCCGTGGACCCACATCCGGTACACAGGTGGGTGTTGGGGTGAGGGGACCCTGGCCCCTTGATGATCCCCCAGTGCAGCAGCCACCACTGTGCCACATTCCCCTGGCACACTGGGAGGGCTCCTGACTCCCCACTCTACCACAGTCCCCAGGGACCTCCATGGCATCCAGTGGCCCCTAAAATACCTAAATGGCTCTTATTATGTGCTTTGTGCCACAGTAGCAGCTATTTCTTCTGATGGAGGACAGGTGCCAGGCAAGCTGTCACGGGGAAGAGGGGCCAAGCCTGCCCCAGAGCTGCAAGGGGCCAAAATGAAACAAATGGGTTTTCCCAGAGCACAACAAAAACCCTGAAAATCTGTGTGGATTTCTGCAACCCTCACCTATCTCCTAAAACAAGCTTTCACTCTGTGAATGAACAAGAAAGGCATTTTTGAGAATTTACTAAGTACACGCAGCACACTCTTGGGGTATTTCTGAAACAAGTCAATGGTTTCCTGATTTATGAAAAATGTAAATGATTTCCTGGGGAAGAGTGGGTGAGAGCACACACCATATCAGATGTACTGCTCTGTGTGCCAGCTACACTGGATGTTTGTCCGATGACACACCTCAATGATAAAACCAATTACTAAAATTTTTAAATAATACTGAAAATATTATTGACAGTTTTACTTTCAGTTAAAAGTACGAGGCAGCAGTGAGTCCAACCTAATAGAAACTCATGTCCTTTAGAGAAAAAGCTTGAGAAATTTGGCCCCAGCCCAGAGGGGCTGGGCTGCCTGCTTGGAGACCTTTTGGGTCCCCTGGTCCCAGGAGTTTCAGCTGGTGTGCTGAAAACCCAGGGGCACAGCAGAGAAACATGACCAGCATAGCCCCCAAACTGTTACTGCTCATTCCAAGAGGAAACCTTTCATGACAAGTTTCGGTTGAATTTCCCCTTATTCTGCTTAATTAGTTCCTTCTGTTTCTGTCTCTATGCTGTTCTTTCCTGCTGTCTTCTGTTAAAAAAAAACCACAGCCAAACCCCAAGACAAAGGCTTATGTCACCAGCATGTCCACTTTTTGTCTTCCTTCCGGCTCTGAATGCTTTTTCCTCATCTTATTTACTGTCTTAATTTTCCCATTCTTTTTATGAACCTGTGTTTCTAAACTCACAGTGATGCTTTACTTACTGTATTTTTCTGTATTCTAAGACATAGAGTGAGTAAATAGTGCATAAATAAAAATTTGGAGGAGTGATCCCTATAAACTATGTGCCAAAAGGCACAGCTTAGTCAAGAGTGGGAACCTGTAAGTTTTCACGGTAGATGATGTCTTTCTAGAGTGGATGATATTCTAGCTCTGGTCTGCCCTGTTCTCTAGTTCACTCTCCCCTTTCTCATATTTTTCAACCTTTCCTGCAGTCAGCTGGTATAAAACAACCCGTTTCCTAGAAGACATTTGTCATCATGGGATCATCTTTGCTTTCTTCCATTGCAGGTAAAAGCATCAAGGGAGTAGCCATGAACCTCACTGCCGAATTAGGCCCCATTCAGATCAGAAATGGTTCCATCGTGATCCCCTGTGATGGCCTCTACCTCATGTCCCTGAAGAGTACCATCTACCTGGAAGAGGAGGACTTGCTGAAGCTGACCCTGCAGGGGACACACAAGACAACCAGCAGTGCCCTGTGGGAGCAGACTGTGCAGAGCAGTGGCACCACAGTAAATCTCACCACAGTGCTCTTCTTGTTTGGGCAAGACAGCATCTCTCTGTGGACCAACTCCAACGCCAGCATCTCGGATCTGTCATTTAGCCTGGTGTTAATAAGTGACACCAAGTGCTAGCTGTAGGAGCTGATGGATGAAATGCAACATGGAAAGTACAGCCTTCCCTACCAATCTGTAGGTTTTGTACCTGTACAGGCAGACTGCTCTAGAATCCCTCCCTGGGGCTGTGGAAAGCCTCAGCAGGAGTGCAGATAAACCACAGTGCAGACAGGCTTTATATAGTGCATGCAGGGTTCACCTCTCTGGAGTTCTGTGCAGCTGATTTGCTACCTAGGATGGATCTTTCCAACACTGGGGAAAGGGATGCATGGAGCTCTTGAGGAGAAGAGTAATGAAAGCCAAACAAAGTCACCCAAGCTTAGCTCATATTCAGAGAAACCCTGGGTTTCTCTATTTACTTGACAGTATCTGTATATAGTAGAAATGTGCTGTATTTTTTCTCAAATAAAAGTCTGGTAAGTCAGGAAGATACCTCAAGTGTCTTGAAGCCATTGGGAGTAGGAGGAGCACAAGTCTGCTCAACAACCCTTTGCCTGGCAAGACAGAAAACTGGGAAGAGGCAGCAAGGGAATGCCTTTGGAGTGATCCAGATAAAGGCTGACAGGAAAAGGCCACAAAAGAAGGTGGTATTTTGAAATGAGCTGACAGGACTGCACTGGACAGCAGAAGCACAGGTCCTACACTGACTGTGGGGTTTTGGGGAGCAGCCTTTGGGAGTGGAGGCCCACTGGCTGTTCCAGCTATCTGCAGACTAGTGAAGCCTGACCCAGAGGAATATCTGGTGGGACATTTACATCTTGAGATACAAGGTCTCAGAGGAAAACCTCCTTCAAGCACACACACACTGGCTTGACCCAAAAGCGATCCAGGCACATAAAAACTTGAGAAAACATGAAGACTTCTAGATTTGGTGAGTTCTCTCTAATGGACCAAGTGAAACCTGCAGGTCTGTGCATCCTTTCCTCAGGGAGGACTCAGATGGTTCTCGTGACTCCCCTTGACTTTGTCATACAGGTGTGCACCAGGGATTCACAGGCACGACCTCCACGAGGCACCTGTGCATACCTGCCTGGCTCCTGCTGAAGTCAGACAGCTCTCCGTGATCCTGGGCTGCTCATCCCTGTTCTCATTGCAGCTTGGGGCAACTGGACACAAGTCCTGCCCTGCCCATGCTGCAGGCAGCACATGACCTCAGCACAGCCAGCAGCTGTGGGATTTTTGGTTGAAGTGAGGCAGATTTTAAGGGCAAGTTGGCTCTGTGTCTCCCAATGAGCTCCATCAACATTTCAGCTGTCACTGCTGGCTGGGCATGCCAAAGTATTTTGTGAAAAGTATTTATGTATTTAAATGATAGGCATAAGAACGTTACATCAGATTTCTTAGAAACACTGGGAAGGGTTTAGACCAGGTTGTCAGCCCTGAACTCCTCTTTGAAGGTGCTCCCAATGCCATGGACTGTTCCTGCTTTGCAGGCACCCAGACACCCAGACCTGGACAGACCTGGCTGAGCCCTCCTGCAGGCTCAGGTGCTACAGGCAGCTAAGGAAATCTTCCAGGCCTTGGAGTGCTTTCCATGTGCTTTAGGCTGATGAACTTCCCCACCTGGGCCAGGCCAGAGCCTCAGGGGAAACCTCTGTGGCTGAAGCAGTTACTCATGTAGTGCCAAGAAGCAGCTTTTCTCCTCTCAGCTGAGAAGCTATGGCTGACTTGCACCCACCGGATGCTCATCATTAAGGGATATTTGCGCTTTTAACTCTGGCCATGCTTACCACCACGGGGACTGAAGGCAGCTGCAGCCTGCCCCTAGGCTGGGGATTGTCACACTCCCCAGCTGAAGTGAGAATATGTTTCTCTTCCTAAAAAAATAATAAAATTTTCCTTTGTAACATTTGGGCTTGTAGTGTTCCTTGGAGGTGGGGGCTGGGGGAGAAGGACGTTGGAAGTGACTGGGGAATTATACATTCAGTGTTTGAGCAGACATTTCCACTGGTATGAAAACTATACTCAATTTTCACATACTTCTTTTTTTTTACAGTTCAGCTTTTGTTTCAGCTCTCCACAAGGGTATGCAGGGCTGGTGCTTCTCAGCGTGGGCTAACATAGACAGGGCAGGCCATGTCAGTGGTGGGTGCAGGGGTGCACAGGACAGCAAGAAAGATTAAGCCTAGAGAACACAAATGGATTTGTTCTTTGGAAGGCTGCACCCTTTCTTCTTGTTTAGAGCAGGAGCGGGCATTTCACACATTGATTCCACTGCACTTCCAGCCTGAACTACACTGACCTACGTATATACATATATATGCACTTGTCTTGAAATAAAAGTTGAAACAATTCAATTCCTGGCATTAATTACTTGAGGGACTGACTGTCCTCATCAGTAAGTTTCCATACCATCAGCTTTTGTTTGTATCTGGAGACCCTTTTTTCCACAAGGTTAAAAGTCTCTTTGATATGAGAAACATTAGTTTTTGTTCCTGGAGTTGTTAAGGCACTGTAGGAGCTCATAGATGGTGCTAGAGTCCCATCTTACAGCTCTGTTCAGCCAAGGCAGTGCACTGAGGGTTTAGGTCATCCCTCGAAACTGGAGGTGTGGAAATGCGAGGCTGGACTAGGCAGTTTCTGGAGACAATCCCTAACTCCAGAGGGGCAGCACATTCTGCTTCCTGTGCTTACTGTCACTGAAAGGGGACCTCGTGGTCCATCCTCCACAAGGCTTTCCATGAGGGCTGTTTCACAGGACACAGCCATCAGCTGGGTCCTTACTGTGATTTTTGTCTAACACATGCTGTTGCACAAGCTGCAGAGGTGGCCACGGTGTACTCCTTCCCTTCTCTCTCTTCTTTCCCATCTCTCCTCGCTCACATTAAAAAAAGGGCAGGGTGACAGAGCTGATGTAAGAGCCATGGCCACCCTGGGGAAGGAGCTGGCCTCGCTGCTCCCATCAGAGCTCTTGCTCTCCAGCTGAGAAGGAACTACTGAAGGTGACGCAGAGCAGAATGGGACGCAGGCTGCTTCTCCTTACACAAGAAATGATGGGAAACATTTAAAGTCCATTCACATCCACGTGAAAATCACCTCATTTTCTACCACATATGATTATCAGTAATAGTGGATAATGAGC
The DNA here is from genome assembly GCA_013397815.1 of Aleadryas rufinucha. Classification (NCBI taxonomy): domain Eukaryota; kingdom Metazoa; phylum Chordata; class Aves; order Passeriformes; genus Aleadryas; species Aleadryas rufinucha. Next base: position 62,625 of record VZTH01000238.1, read on the forward strand.
CTGTGGTTTTTCAGACACCACTAACATTTCATCAGCCAGGGTGAGTCACAGCTATTGCCTGTCAGCTTTGCTAGCGAGAGAGAACGAGAAAGCTGAAGCGTGTTTGGAAAAGTGCAGCTGACTGCTGCTGCAGTAGAGCCAGCACTGTCCAGCTCAGGCAGCAGAAAGCACAGGAATTTAGTTTCCTTATTCAACTACCAAAATGGGGAAGTACGACATCGACTCAGCAGCCTCCTGCAGTAACTAGTTGGGAAGGTTTGATTTATTAGACTTTTCTCAGCAACATCTCTAACTTCAGAGCTGTTCTCTGAGCTGGCAGTTGGTTCTTTTTTTTCCAAGGGATCCAGACCAGCCCCAGAAATGCTTGTTTCCAGCTATGGGGTAATCCACCAGAACAAGCAAATTGAGCAATACATTCACAGAGGACTAGGAGGAGTTGGTGCCAGGTAAGAAAAGGACAGTGGCAGCAGAGCAGAAGGATTTATCGTCTGCAGCCTTATATGCCCTAAGGCCAGAGAGGATCAGAGAGGTTATTTGCTCGTTTTGGAAGTGGATGAGGAAGGCTCTTAAGGGCTCAGTTCTCCAAGGGGATGAGGAAGGCTGCTAAAGGCTCAGTTCTCCAAGAAGATGAGTAAAGCTGTTGAGAGCTAGCAAGCAGAGCAAGCAGACTGGAGACTGGGAGCACATCTCCCCATGGAGATGCCAAGCAGTGAGGCAACTTTCTGGCAGCTGTTCAGCATCCCAGAGCAGAACATACTCTGTTGGTACCCCACATGCTGTGCTGGGAGAGACTCTCTGTGCCCACTGCACCAGGAAGGAGGAGCCTGAGGACTAGAAAACCCACAGGCCAAGGCAGGAGAGGACAGTGGGGCTGGCTGACCTGTCCCAGGAGAGCAAGGACACTGGGCACAGAGCCCAGGCAAGCACAGGGAAGGAGAGCTCAGGAGAGATGTGAAGCTGGTAGCAGATCCATGGATTGACTGTCTTTAGGATTTTGGGACTACAACATAGGAGTCAAAAGGCAGGACTAAAGGAGTGTTTCTCCTGTGAACTCACTCTCAGTGAACCAAACCTCTGCAAACACCTAAACACAGCCACTGCCTCCTCAAACACCAACTTCCTCCTCTTGCACAATTCCCTTTTAAGTATGCCAGCTCTGTACTCTTGCTCACCTGTTGTTCCAAGGGGATTACAAGTCCCACCTGCTCACAAGCACAAGAGCACTTCCATTCCTGGACCTGCACTTTCTCCAGCCTCTGCAGTTTGTGGGGGCTGGTAATCCATGCTGCTCTTTGGTGGCCAGCCAAGGCACAGGGTGCGGAGATAGGCCTCTGGCCAACGTGCTTGGATGGTCTGTCAGTGCTCAGAGAGTAAACAGGACAAAGTTTGGGGCAAGATAAAACTTGATGTGGTCACAGATGTGCTTTCCTAATAATGGCATTCCTTGTTTGCTTTAAGGCAAAATTCATACCTATTTACTGGCAATCCAGAGACTGGTTTCATTTCTTTGTAAAGAAAAGGTGGTACTGAACACACTGCAAAGATAAACATTTAACCCAGCAGAGGATCTGATTCATAAAGGAGACAGCAGCCCTATCGTTTCATCACCAAGCACATGCCTGAGACAAGATATCACTGGTGTTATCTCATGGAGTTCAAAGGACTCACTTTCCTTTGTCTCGTTTTGTTAATCTAAGGTTTCTATTACTGCCAGTGTCTGCTTATTTGGCTTACTGTCACCAGCACAGAAAGTGAGCAGAACACATACATCTGATGGGGGCAAACAGATGAGATTTGGTTTCAGACTTTTTTAGGGGTTATGTGCAGCATTTTGAAAGATTGGTTGATCTGCTTGTCCCTTTGTCACTTCCCATAGGGCCCAGCAACACTGACACACCTGCCAACAAGAAACTTCTTTAATGTCACATATGTGCTAGGATAAGACCTGGACTTGATAGTTAGAAAGTCTTTTCCAACATAAATGATTCTATGGTTCCACATGTTCCACCCTTGAAAATGTGAAGGACTAACTCTGGCAGCTGTTCACCTACTCTGAAAAGCCTCAGATTATACACTGTCCCCAGCAGTATCCACACTTTACATGAAAAAATTTGCTCCAGGTCACAGGAGACAAATCCCACTGCATTTCCAGTTGGTTTCAATACCTCAAGTAATCTCCCAGGCGTGCCTTGTGTTATGCTTGATCCTTTTTCCAAAAATGTCCTTTCTAGAAGCAGGGGTAGGTGCTGCCTTCCCGTGCCGGTGCTTCATGGCCCATGTGCCAAATCCTGATGTTTGCACTGACTGTGCTGTCACAGATGCAGCCAGACATCTCACCTGCCCCATTCCAGAAGAAGCCAGGACTCCTCCTTGCTGTTGTGGGTACAGTCACATAGACCTTTGTCCCACGCCTGGGTTTGCAAAAATAACTGCGAAGAAACAGATGGAGAGACAAAACCCTCCACAGACCCTGCAGACTCCCATAGGGGTCTACACACAGTTTGGACCAGAGAAGCTCTAGCTGCCAGCAAGAACTGTGCTGCAAGTGGTGTTGGTCTGAGCTGAACACCAGTCACATCATAAATACTCCAAGACTTGAGGTCAGCACAACAATGCTGAGTAAAGAAAGCTGTGTTAGACCAGAGAAGAGGCTGAATCAGTGATCAAAACCTAAACTTGGTGGAAACAACTGGTGCTGCATAATTAACACCTGCCATGCTTCACACTGTAAATACAGCTGAACAAAAGAGCAGAGAGAGACAAAATCACCAAAGGGTGCTGAGCAGGGAAAGCTCTGAGGGGTTTTCCAAGCAGATTGTGAAGATGGCTTTGCTGAGAGACAAGTGGCTCTTCCATGTGTGTTGGGTGCAAGCTCTTGACCTGCAGATGAGCATTCCTGTCTGTGGCTGGGAGCAGCTCCTGCACACAAGGAGCAGCACCCCCTTGGACAGTGTGTTTCGGATCCTGGGAACACCACACTCACAGACCATGTACATGAAGAGCAGTGAGCACTGTAATTAGCCCTGGAAGGCTTCTGGGAAGGACAGACAGGCTGGGACAGTACCTTGGCTTAACAGCATCCCAAGGCAAAGTGCTAAATCATACAGCATCAGGAGTCACTGTAACACAGCATATCCTACCAAATGGATGCAAAATCACATTGTTTCAAATAAGAATTATTGTGATTGAAAAATAAGCTAGTTCAGTCAGAGAACATAGTCATAAGTCATAAGGAAAGAACACAGTTCTCTCAAGTAATGAAAAATGACCTTATCTATTGAGGGTCATCTGCGTAAGCACATTAATTAAGGTGTTTTTTTCAGCAGTGATGCCTATCAGATGTCTCACTTCTTGTGTATATTTTCCTTGGGCCTAAGACTGTACTATAATCCCACCCTGAAGGAAACATTTTCTGGCCTTGTAATTCTGGAGCATAGCTCTGAATGAGTGGCTTTGTCTACACCAGCTCTACCCTCAAGACACTAGCACTCTCTGGCCACTGTGGCCCCAAGGGCATGTGAGAGCAACTTGGGTTTTTTTTCTTTGTCCTGTTTTGCACCCTCTCTCCCAAACTGAGCACAGTGAGTCAGACCTCGAGGTCTGAAACTTTGTTTTTCTCCTTGTCCTCCTCATCAAAAGCATGAGTATGTTAAAATACTTCAAATGAAAGTACATTTGGTCTCATTCTTGCAACACTTTGACACTTGCACTTTCTCCAAACCCAGGAAACTGCAACAACAAATTAAGACAGATTAAGCAGGGACTGCGGTTACGGTATTGTGTCACAAATATCTGAGGATTGTCCATCTCAGTTCAGCTATTTCTAAGTCTGCTCTGCAATGCTTGCACACTCTACAAACACGTGCAGATATGCCAGGTGTACCACGTTTTCCTCACAGCTGCTGTAAGATCAACTTCAGCAAATAACAAGGCATATGAATGCAGCAATGTGGTGGCAAAATGAACCTCAGGTCAGACTCACAGTTTCGTTTGAAATGGTCCTGAATTGCTGTGGTGGTTTTCCACAGCTTGAAATACCAGACTGGCCACTGGGGGGTTGCAGGAACCACTCTGACACTGTTCAGACGATGGAGAGTTTTGCTTGCAGCGGTTCTGGTCGTAGACAGCAAAGGGATAAAAGCAGCAAGAGGTGACACAAAAAGGCAATGGGCAGAAGGCACCCTCAGAGAGGGGTTAGGGCAGGTCCCCGTCAACCACAGGGCTCAGAGGGCAGCCAGTACAATCGTGACTCCACACACACACACACTGCCTGCAGCCCCTGCGGCCCTAAGCCAAGGGCTGTGAGTGAGGAGAAGTTACGATTGGAGTTCTGGTCTCTGTTCCTGGACCTGGTTTTGGTGATTATCCAAAAAAGGGCCTAAAGGAAAATTCATGAAGGATATGCCACCCATCCCAGCCTTGCAACTGGAGCTGGGATCCCTCTGGCTTGTTCTCCCTGTCCCATCACCTTTGCATGGCGACACAAGCTCAACAGGAAGGTTGAGATGGCTGCCATGCAGCAGTGAGAGAGGCCTCAGTGTGGGTGCAAGTCTTATCTCAGGCTGAACAGTGCCTGTTGCTTGTCTTCCACGTGTGATTTTTCTCCCATGCAAAAGCAGGCCAACAGCAGAATTCAGTCTTTGCCTGATTTTTCAAGTTTCCCTGGGAATGAAGGTTTAGGTTATTTCCCGTGTCCGTCTACATTGCAACAGAACTTGAGCAGGGTGAGAAGGATCTGGCATTGATGAGAACAGGCACACTGAGTCATGTCAGGATGAGAAAATTAGTTGCCCAGGGAGCTTCAGGCTCAACACAGAGACTTCTAACTACAAAACATGCCAATAAGCTTGGGCATTCCTGGGGGGAAAAGGTGCCTGGGATGCCCCTACATTTGAGGTCTGGCTATCTCCTGATGTGCTGGCAGGTGGTGTACGCACGAGAAGTGGGAGCTCGTACATGTGTGGGAAACATCTGGATCTTTGTAAACAAAACAAATGCTGTGTTGATGAGGAGGTGGGAGCTCCCAGGGGATTGCTTCCCAGCAGGAGTGAGAGGGAATGTCACAGCCCTGCAAGGCTGCCCCGTCATCATAAGACTTTCCCGCAGCAATTTCCTGGGATGCCCTGAAGTCAGAACACCTGCAGGCATAAAAATACCCCTCCTTTCCGGCTGCACCTTCCCTGCCTGCTCCTCCTCTCTGCGCCCTCACCTCAGGAGAGCGCTGCACCACATGAGATCATCCTGCCAGGTGCTGTGTGGGCAGATGAGATCTGTCAGCAACCTGTCCCATTTGTGAACTCATAAATGACATCTCGCTTAAGCAAGAGAAGCAGGAAAGGAATTTCAGCTCTTTTGCCAGGGGATGCTGATGGGAGAGGCTTCCAAAGGAGGTTGATAATTAAACAGGGATGCAACAGGTGCCAACTGGTAATGCCAGCTCATTGGTTTCTGGTCTGGGCAGAAAACCTAACTGTGGCTGCAAAATTGGCTGAAATCTTAATTTATCTTCTGCCCGAGTGTCAATCAGCTTTTCTCTTCTGGTAGCAAATAGACAAGGCAGCTGAGTAAACAGAGAGGGTCGGCTTTCAGTTTCAACCCTCCAGGCACCACATCAGGTAAACTGCAGTTCAACTGCTTGGCTCTTTTCCACCACGAGCTGTGCTTGGGGAACTGCCTTGTTTTCCCAGCTCCATACTAAAACAAACTCACTCATTTAGGTAAGGGCGTGCAGAAGCCAAGCATAGGCTGCTGTAAAACCTACCAAATAAAGAGATGATCCCAGTTGTGGGGAGAGGGTCAGTGACCAGGGGTTTGAGTACACAGAAAGTGGTGGATCTTGACACAGCCTCTCAAGCATCGTGCCTTTGAAAGGTCCACTGACAGGTTAGATTTTAGGATAAGGTTGGTGACTGTCCTTAATCAGAGCAAACATACTTGATTTGGGTGAAAATCCCTTAATTTCTGCCAAAGCCTCCAAGCCCGTTTGAATGCAATTCAGGAGTTGGATAAAATCAGTTGAAGGGTTGGACTAAATCATATTAGCATAATTTTGATACAAACAAAGACACATTGCCACAGGCAGTAATTTTCTCTTAATTCCTATCAAGATTGTTTCCATGTTTCATGTAAAAACAAGGCTCTATTTCAAAAATAACAGTGTTTTTTCAAAGCCAAACAAATAAAAGCCTTACAAGCAAAACAAAATGTCATACCCTTCTGTCTGCATTTGTAACATTTTTGTCTTCAAGGAAGAGCAGATGTTTTCCCTTCTTGATCTTTACAAATTTTCTGTTTATAAACCAGACAGTCACACACTTCCAGGGAAGTTTTTCATAGAAGCCATGGGGTCTGTCCAGGACATCTCCCAGATGTCAGGAAGTCTGTGCAAGGAAGCGCAAATCTGGTGAACTTCGCAGTGATAATGCACAAAGGCACCTGAAGGGATGGATTTCTTTCCTTGCTTCTGGTCTGGGCTGAGAATGACTCATGTTTTTCTAAACCTTGCTGGATACAGCAGTAACAGAAGCTCAGCTCTGGGAAGACAAAAGCAAATGTGCAGAGATGGTAGGCAGCAACCCAGCTCGGTGGGGAGGCTGCGGGTGTTGGGTGGCAGAACTGGCTGAGCACCAGGCCAGTGCTCAGATGTCTCTTCCCCAGCTTCTTGGCAAGCATGAGAGGGAAGGGACTGCCTTGGGTGGTTGATGGGGATCCCCAGCCTGCTTTCTTCATGGCATTTCCATTCTGCTCGCCCTCCTCTGGATAGAGCTCAGAAACCGACAGCCAAGTAAGCACGGGAAGGGAACTCCTGCTGAGGAGTTCTGACCCAGAGCCGCGGGGTTTCTAACAGCACAGTGTGTTCACCAGCTGCCAAGCCAAACCAGTTCGGAGCAGGAGAGGCTGCTGAGGTCCCAGCCCACCAGTGAAGCCAGCCAGGGGCTGGTCACAGTGTCTCAGGCGCCGGCCACACGCGTGTGCGTCCTGTCCACAGGGAGCAGGGGTAGGATGAGGGACAGGCGACTGACATGTGCCTGCTGGAGCCTGTGGTCCTTTTGGAGCGTGTTTGAGGGCGTGGGCCACAGCACAGCATGGCTGCTGTATTTATGATGTAGCTTGCTCACCACAAACTCCACAGGAGGTGCTTTTTGCTCTTCTGGATGGCACAATGCTACGGATTCCAAAGAACCCTGCACTGGGTTATCCTAACTCCTTATTCCAAAGATTTTTCTCCACCAGATCCCTGCCTCTGTCCCAGGATCATGGATGGTCAGAGGAGAAAGGAGCACCCTGAGCTGCATCACTCCGGGACGACCAAAGAGGACCCTGCAGCTGCAGGACCCTGCATGGACTCTCGGACCCACAAGCATCAGGAGGGTGACATGAGATCTGTGCTGGCTGCTCCTTAAAAAGTGAGCTCAGATAGAAGGGAGCATCTCATTAAATGGACAGATAGCAAGATTAAATGGAAAACAAGGTCTTCTAGAAGTTTTTTCATGCCATAGGCAAATAACCTGCTGAAGTCACGACATAAGAGGAAGCTTAGAAGTTGGACAGGCTCAGAAAGCAGCAGATTCACACACAAGAAATCCCTCAGAAACTACTGAAAGGAAAGAAACAGAATACACATCAGACCTGGTGTCTAAGGCAGGATACCACACTGGATGGGCCTCTGAGGCCTCTCAGCTTAACCATTGTTATACAAGGTTGAATGGAAAGGGCAATACTTCAAAAAATGGGTCCCTAGAGCTGAGTAGCCAAGCCACAGCACTGGCAGGCCAGGCTGCCTCCCCTGCATGCCTGTGGGCCCTGCGTGGCCAGCTCTGTACCATGTGCCAGGGCTGGATGTCCCTGCGACAGTGCATGTCACCTGCTGCCCTGCCAGGGCAAGAAATCCCCTCTTGCAAAGCTCATGTGATTAAGGGCAGGGAGTTGTGCAAGGCAGCACTCGAGATGCTGACGACACATCCCCAGCTCCATCATAAGGCAGAGGTTCTTCAAATGCATGGAGGAAATAAAAGCAGCATCTGATGATGCAACGTGAAGAAAGTCAAGAGGGGGAAACTATAAAAACATCCATACCCAAGGATAAGCGAGTACAATTAGCACAGCCACCCCACACTGTAGGGAGCAGGGACAGCCCAGGGCAGGGACTGGGGGCTCACCTCACAGCTGGGCTGTGCCTGTTGGGGAGCCCCAGGGGAGGCAGGAGATGCCTGGCTCACGCTGCACAGCACCCTGACATTGCTGAGCTAACAAGCAACCCAGGTTTTCAGTCAACATTTTCAGAGGTGGGTCTCTTGGCAGGCTGGCCCAGAATGGACACAGAGCTCTAAGCTGAGTGACAGCAAGAGCAGGGCAGTTTCCTTTTACCAGGGAGGGCAAAAGCAGAGAGAGGCAGGCTGCCAGACATGGATGCAATGTGAGATTCTGAGCTCTGTCTTTCTGATGGATTAGAAGAAGAAGAAATTCTGTCTGGGTGGGTGATGCAAGCCTCCCAGCCCTGGGCTGGGGAAGAAGCATGCCAAGGTTTCACAGCTTTCAGAGGGATTACTTCTTTCCCATCTCAGCAATCTGGGATCTCTGCCAGAGGAGGAGTAGGATGGATGAATAAACAAACAGTATTTCACTTTCCTAAAGCAATTTGTAAGGCAAGTGAAAGAGCTGAATGAGGTAACAACTGCTCTTTTCCCTCCACTCTTCCCTCTGGGCTCCTTGCCACAACATGCCCTGGGTATGCCAGGCACCCGTGCACTCCATAGCATGCCTAAGAGCTTGGTAATGTCACACAAAAACCGAGTCCCATCCTTCTGTACACAACCTCCCACACTAGAAAAGACATTGCTACGTACTTGTTCCATGCCAGAACATCACCACCCTCACTGTAAAAAATTTCTTCCGTATACCTAGTCTGACCTGACATTCTTTTAGTTTAAAACCATTACCCCTTTTCCTGTCTGTCTAAAATGTCAGTCCTCACCCTTCTTACAAGCCCCCAATAAGTATTGAAAGGGCTCAGTGAGGTCACTCTGAACCCTCCTGTTCTCCAGGCTGAACAACCCCAACTTTCTCAGTCCTTCTCCCCTGGAGAGGTGCTCCATTCACCTGATCATTTTTGTGGCCGTCTTCTGGACTCAACAAATCCATGTCTTTCCTGAGCTGAGGGCCCCAGAGCTGGACCCAGCATCCCAGATGGGGTCTCACCATAGCAGGGCAAAGGGGCAGAATGCCCTCCCCTGACCTGTTGGTCACATCTCCTTTTGTGCAGCCGCATTTTCCTACAGTGAGAGCCCACGATCCATTTGGATTAATGTGCTGTGTGCAGGGCTGGGTATAGAAGTACAAGTGTAGGCTCTCAAGCCTGGGCACAAGAGCAAGAGTGTTACAGAAGGGCAGGGTGAAATTCAGATGGTCTGGAGAGAGTGTCTGAAAAATGAGGCACAACTGAGGAAGAAGAACGTGCGAGTTTATACTCTGCATAAGCAGCAGTGATCTGCAGTAGAAATGCAATAAGGACCGAATAGTTTGTGAGAAAAGCATCTGGGGGCTACAGTGTCCTGGGACCAGGCTGAAGATGACACTCACTGGAAAAGGCAGAAATCACTCTGTACGTGGAAGCTTGAAGGTGCATGTGGGAGGGCTGTGGCTAGAACCAAGTATCCCACTTCCTGAAAAGGCATGAATCAGTCACATGTAACTAAAAGGGAAACTGGGATATTTAGAGATGTGGGAAACATCTCCCAAGAGTCCCGTTGCCCTCTGCAAAGATTTGTCCATAAATGACTGATGCAGAGAGAAAGGAATAAGCTGCCCATGATGAATATGAAAGGGGCCACAGGCTTAATCTGGAAGCCCAAGGGAGACTGAGGACAAACGCCACGTTTTTAAGGAGAGTGAAGTCCTAGAACAGGTCTTTGGGGTGTTTACTTAGACAAATTCCTTTCAGGTACCATGCAAGAACCAGCTGGTGCTCCTGCCATGGGATGGGATGAGGTGAGGGGGCAGAGGACCCCCCCGGGCATATGATGCTTTCAGCTGAAGGAAAGAACAAGCATCAGGTTTCTGCAACAGCTTTACTGAGACATGGAAAAACAACTCACCCATCTATCTGCAACTATCAAACAGATTTTCTGAGACTGATGCAGAACCACTGTGATTTTCCAGATTAACCATGATCACTGGTACTTTCTAGGTGAGGAGAGTGAAAATATGAGAACAACCACTTCTTTATTTGGTGTCTTTAGAAGACCATAATTAGCACTTTTTCATCCTGTCCCATTCACATTGTTTCCACTTACGCTCATGGTCTCACACCACAGCTCCCCCGCTTTTGCAGTAAGAGGAAGCAGAGAATGAGGTTGCACTGCTTCTTCCAACCCCAGTGACAAGGGCTGAGAAATCAGGAAAGACTCTAAATTTAGAGTTTTGGACTAGGCGAATCACCATTTTCCTACAGGGTGTCCAACAGAGAACTACCTCCCTCTCTGGAGTCCTCTGCTCGTGTTTTGGTTTGAATGCAGGACTTGGGCAACTGGAATGAGACTCTCAGTCTCTTCAGCAAATTTGCATGTGCAACAAGAGACCCAAACTGTTATCTCTGCAGCACTGACAGCTTCGATGGCCCTGACACCCTTACCTGAGCAAACACTTCCAAGAGCCTGGAACAGGTCTCCTTCTACTTGCATCCCTGGCCCAAAGGGCACCCCTTACCTATCACTCACCCCAGCACATGCAGAGAACACAGTCAAAGACAATATTGCTCTACAATTTCTCTGTGTTTTACTCTTTTTCATTAGGCTGATGAAGACACTCAACTCTTTTAGCAATATGGCAGTATCCAGCCCACACGGTGCTGCCACTGCCTTTATGCTGCTTGCTTTGGAGAGATTTCTTCCTGTTATGTTTCTGACAGCTTGTAAATTGGCTGCCTTAGCAGTCAGTGTTTACAGGCTGATACCACTGAAGGACACAGAAGAGTTAAGCAGGGAATAAGGAAAAGAAAGTGGCTAAATAGGACTGCACCATCCAATTGTGTCCAACACCTCCATCTTCACAGGAAAGAACTTTTGGAAAACCCAAACCAGGAACATGTGTTGTGCAAAGGAAGTAGGTCCTCTGGCGTTATGAGAGCCTGTTGTGATGACTCAGCCCCTCTTCCCACCCTTCCCAGTCCCACAGCTCTCCCAAGAGGAGCTCACTCTGCCCATCACCTCATGGCCTGGAGCTGCCTCCAGTCTGTTTCCAGGAACTACGGGCTTTGCTGGATTAAGGCTCCAATCACAAGTCACAACATCAAACACCCAGACAGCAAATTTCTAAGATCCCATTTAACATGAGACCATTGCTTCACCCACCCCTGAATTCAATCACTATTCATATCACACCCCTCACCAACCTGGCAGCCAGGGTCTGAATGAAATACGAATGGATAGAAAACAAGGGCAGACAGTGCAGGAGAAACAAGTCAGGACAAGGTTCCAGTGAACTCCAATCACTTCCTTCACTCTTAACACCCTGGATTTCTACTGGGAGACTCACCACTGTGGTCCCCCCACTCTGGCACTGTGCCCACTGCACAGCCCGTGGCCCTGAGATCTGGGACTCAGAGTGCCCAGGAGCTGCCCCAAGAAGGCATCCTGCCATGGTTTCCTACTGGCATTTACCCCATGGATTCCCATTTTTTTTCCCATTTTTGCCCATTGATTTTGTTCTGTCTCCAAAACACTCTGTTTGGGAGAAACAAGGACAGCAGTAGTGCCCAGACACAAGGTGCAAAAGGATAGATCTGAAATTCAAATTAATCAATCCTCCTCTTTCTCTGCTCCTAAAGACTAGGGCTGAAATTCCACTAGGGCTTTCCTGTGCTTCTTAAGCCTCTCTCATATTCTTGGAAAGCTGAGACAGCTGGAAACATGCCAGTCTTCCCACAAACACACATAAAGGCAGGCTACACCACAAAGTAAAGATAGGGCAATCTTTGTTTTGACGGAAAACAAGCTGGTCAGGACTTGAGAAACCTACTCCAGGGTTAAAGCAAACTTCATCCTTATACCGGGTGCTGTCTTATTTGATGATGAAAAATGCAGATATTTATGAGACTGCTGAGGCTTTGGGAAGCAGCAGCCCAGAGGACAGGCTGCAAAGCACATTTTGGCAGCATCTGAGTGAGAGGGGCTGGGACAAACATGCTAACGAAGGTTGTCACAGTGCCACGCAGAGTCATGGAAAGTTCCTGCCTGAAAATGCGTGCGGTAAATTTGCGACTTCCAGTCTGTGCCTGAGACATTACCACAAGTCCCCAGGGCTGGCCAGAGGAAGCGAGGTCCCCATGATACTCCCTGTAATCATTTTAACAGATATTTCATATTAAGAAATTGGCAGAGAATCAAACACCTGCACCTATGCACTCCAACGCAATGGAAATTCAAAATCAGAAATTAACTCAATGTATTTTGAGCTGTGACACTGCCGGTGTGAAGCCTGCCAAACACTTGTGTTCTAAAGATACCAGAGGAGGGAAGTAAGGGCAAAAAGGCAGGTAAGAGTCATACCCTGCTCCTTAGAATCTTAGAATCATTTACGTTGGAAAAGAGCTCTAATATCATGGAGTCCAACCATTAATCTAACACTGCCACCACTAAACCATATTTCTAAGCACTGTGCAGAGCACAACTGCTTCTACAGTAGATTTGTTTCCATCCCTTCCTAAAAGGCTGTGAGAAGAGGAAAAAAAAAGAAAAGGAAGGACAACAACACCATACAGAGGGCATCCTGTCAATATACACACTGGTTGCAAAACCCCATTCCGAGAGCTGAGGCTACTTTTGAGAAGTGCGAGAAATGAGGAAGAGAATGAGCCCAAATCTGGTTGTGATTGCATCTTCTGCTCTGCTTAGCCTGGGTCCTTTAGTTCAGCTGAGAGCAACAAGGCTAAACACTGGCTGAACAAAAACTGCTGGTGTCTGTAGCGAAGATACAGTTGAGATGCAGCCATAAATATTCTTGCAAGTAGAGAGAGCCTTAATTTAAAAAGTGATTTCACTGCTCTCAAGCCTGGCTGATGCTGGTGGGACCTACAGAGTGAAATGCTGCTTGCTGACTCCTGCCAGGGCTCCTCCAGCCCTGCACAGGGCTGCAGTGCCAGGGCTCTCTGCCCATCATGCACTGGCAGTATATTTACAAATAACAATGGAAAGGCAGATTTACAGTTCCTGGCCACTGGCCTCCAGTGCTGCCCCTTAACAGTGGTCAACTGTATCCATGCCTAATGTAACATGATATAATTAATATGAAATAAATATAATACTATCTGGACTCAAGGTAGAGTCCAGCCTGTTCAGTATTTGGAAGCATTCAACTCCAAATCCTTTTTGATCCTGTNATTGGAAAAGAGCTCTAATATCATGGAGTCCAACCATTAATCTAACACTGCCACCACTAAACCATATTTCTAAGCACTGTGCAGAGCACAACTGCTTCTACAGTAGATTTGTTTCCATCCCTTCCTAAAAGGCTGTGAGGAGAGGAAAAAAAAAGAAAAGGAAGGACAACAACACCATACAGAGGGCATCCTGTCAATATACACACTGGTTGCAAAACCCCATTCCGAGAGCTGAGGCTACTTTTGAGAAGTGCGAGAAATGAGGAAGAGAATGAGCCCAAATCTGGTTGTGATTGCATCTTCTGCTCTGCTTAGCCTGGGTCCTTTAGTTCAGCTGAGAGCAACAAGGCTAAACACTGGCTGAACAAAAACTGCTGGTGTCTGTAGCGAAGATACAGTTGAGATGCAGCCATAAATATTCTTGCAAGTAGAGAGAGCCTTAATTTAAAAAGTGATTTCACTGCTCTCAAGCCTGGCTGATGCTGGTGGGACCTACAGAGTGAAATGCTGCTTGCTGACTCCTGCCAGGGCTCCTCCAGCCCTGCACAGGGCTGCAGTGCCAGGGCTCTCTGCCCATCATGCACTGGCAGTATATTTACAAATAACAATGGAAAGGCAGATTTACAGTTCCTGGCCACTGGCCTCCAGTGCTGCCCCTTAACAGTGGTCAACTGTATCCATGCCTAATGTAACATGATATAATTAATATGAAATAAATATAATACTATCTGGACTCAAGGTAGAGTCCAGCCTGTTCAGTATTTGGAAGCATTCAACTCCAAATCCTTTTTGATCCTGTATGATCCCCTCCTTGTGTGTCATTCCCATTTTAACCCTGTATTTATTGAAGTAACTGGCAAATTTTACATATCAGGACTGACATTTTCTGGCTGAGATCTATTTGTGGTAGCAATAATAGCTCTGTGTTTGAACAAAACAAGTGGTTGTTTTGCAGGTTAAAAACACCTTGATAGAACTTCTTCTTGTGATATTTTCTTGGTTTGGTTTGGTTTTTTTAATGTATTTGGTTTTAGACCCTTTTCTGCCTCTGCTCTCTATGGGATGGCACAGGAAATCTCATTTGCACGCTTTAAAATGAAGATTGCTTAGGTCTCTTTTTGTGGTCAGAGCCAGGGGTTTAGCAAGTGGTGAGTTTGGCGTGTGGGGCCGCAGGGTTGGAGCCGCAGACCAGCGCTATTTTGGGGTCAAAGCGGGACTTGTGAGTCCTGTGGGAGCACCCAAGGAGAAGATTGCTGTGAGCAATCCCGGCTGACGAGCTGTACTTGTCACACTGTCAGCTGCTGCTTTGGTGATAGCAGAGTTTGGTTCGCCTCCGAGGAAGAGCTGGATAATCCCGGGCTCTTGCACGCAGGGCTTAAGGAGACGATTTTTAAGGGAGAGAAGGGCTGGTGGAGGCAAAGTTCGCTCTTCCCTGCTGTCGCCCCAGGGCAGGGCGCAGATGAAGGAGTGTGTCACACAAGTTAAGAGGTCTCCCCACACAGGCCAAGTCCTTAAATTATTTCCTTTGGAAGGAGTTTATGGAAAGTACCTTGCCTCCTTAACATTAATCGTGTGAAATCGCTACTAAGTCAGGCAGAAAACCTCCACGGGCTGCGGCGGTGACGCAGAAAAGTCACACTGAGGCTCCCTGGGGCTTTCCTTTTCCACGACTTGCCCTAAACCTGCCCCCAAAGGGTGTCCCGAAGGGCAAACAGCCCTGCCAGGGGCCAGCCCCGAGCAGGCAGCTCGCAGCTGCCTCCAGCACTGCCCTCCCGGGTTTGGCTTCCCTCCGAGTAACTCCCTCCCGCTTTGCCGCGGAGAAGCTCCGGGTTTGTCCGCAAAAATCCGGGAGAGGGGCCGGTGGCTTTGGGCTGGCACTGGGGCATCCTCCCGTGCCAGCACCAGCACTGCGAGGAGCGCCCCAAGAGCGCAGCGCAGCTCTTTGCTGGAGGCAGCACAAGCAAGTTGCCCTCCGCCACAGCCCAAATTAAACCTGTGCTAAAGAGCCACTGAATCACTCAGCGAGAATTTGAAAGACGAAGCAGGGTATTAACACAGCACTTCAGGTTTCTTAGTTTTGTTCTTGTGCCCTTTGCAAATTTCTGTTTCCATTCTACCCCTCTGCACCACATAGATATTTAATTTTGGTTTTAAGCAGCTAGAAGAGTTGAGGTTTTGCTCACAGGTTGGGAAAAGGAAGAGAAGAACCAAGACTAAAGTCTATAAAGTTTATTTTTTATGCATTCCATCCCCAGAAAGGGAGTGCAGAAGAACTGGCAGAGATCTCTAAGCGACATCTTTGTGACATCAGAATTTCTTTTTAAAATAAACACCAATGAAGAGCAGTTTTTCATATTAAAAGAAAACTCAAAAGAATGTGCAGAATGTAAAAGTAGAACCTACTTTCAAGGCTGACAGTTAAAATTATATTTTTTAGTTGTTTTATTTAGTTTACATTTGTTTTTTACTTCTCAAGCCTATTTGCTTTTTCCCCCCTTTTAAAAAAAGTTTATTTTTGCCTTCTCCACACAATGTTTTAATCACAATTCTGTTGCCACAGTAAGGAATTCAAAAAGCAAGTAAGAAAAAAAAAAGAGAAGGGGGAAAGAGAAAATTATTTTAGGAAGACCTTGAAACTCAGCCAGCTCATTTCAAACTGCAAATTGAAAGCCATCTACAAAATCCCAACTCTTTTCCTAGTCTTCCTCATCCTTGAGTGGCATCAGGGGGAAGTGGAGGCTGCCAGTTGGATTCCATTTGCTGTTTCCACTTGCTGTTAAGACTGTTGCATGGCGTCACATTTTTGAGTGTGTGTAGTTTCACTTTTACTGTATGAATCATGTCCTCAGGGAACTGGAAAGATGTCCTTCTGTCATCAGTGCTTGGATCTGCTGTCAAAATGAGAACCAGATCCAATCTGGGGCCAACTTCTCAGCTAGAAAAAAAGCAAACACTGGCACCTCCAGAGACAGAAGCAGGTGGCACACAGATATGGTGAGGCTCCTGTGCTTGGCACCTCACCCCTTCACTCTGTGTTCACTGGAGAGTTTTTAACCTTGACCCCTTGCGTTGATATTCCGAGGTGATTTTTGGGGCTCTGCAGCCTTTTGCCAGTTTCATTTCAGGCTTTCTGGGCCAGGAGCCAAATGAAAGTTCCCTGCCTCAGTTGGGTGAGGAAGTGCTAACTCACCGCCCGGGCTGATGATGAAACCCATGGCTCCTCCTCTTGGCTATATTAGCATAGAGGAATCACCAGCACATAATCGTGTCCATGTCCCGCTGTGGCAACACGGACCTCGGGAATTCTGGCAGTGCCTTTCTCAGCCGTGGTGCTGTTTGCATCCTCACCTCCAGCTGTACCAATGACAAGCATCATGGAAGCACCAGCCATGCTGGAGAATGGAAATACTCCACAGAACAGGAAATCCACATGTTTGCGAGTGGCTTTTTATGCTCTCATATTTGTGCTGTTTATTATTTCAGCCCTGGCTTCTATAGTCTTCTCTCTGCTCCATCATAAGCAGGTAAGGACAAAGCAAAATTCTTATTTCTGGAGTGTAATCTTCCTAATTATTAACAGTGCTATGTTGATGCTATCAGCTAACTCCAACCTAGAAATTCTCTCCTCTTTTGAAGACTGCTAATGCTTTTAGTTTCCAAGATTTCAGCTGATAACGTTTTCACCAGTCCCTTACTGTCTCACCAATTTCTCAATGTCTTCAGCATTTTCCTTTCATTTCCTTAAGCTTAAAAAACCCCAGGTTTTATTTCTCTGGTTTTTCTTCTCTTGCACCTATGATGTGCACTGTTCTAATGTGATATCAAGTGATGATGCTCTGTAGGGACCAGAGAGGCTGAGAAATCACAATAATTCACCAGGGAATAAAGCCTTTTCACACTTGGTTTCACCAAGTGCTAATACAATCTAGCACAAAAACCTGCTACTGAATCAAGTTTTGTTTTGCATTTCAAGAGCCCGTCTCAATGAGCTTTTTCTAACTGTACACACAGTACTGAACTGAAATACAGGGTAAGCCAAGTGACTCATTTTCTGAAGGCCAGCTTCGTATTTTCTGGTTTCCAAACTGTGAATCTGTGTCTTGGAGGAGCCAAGCGCTAGTTTGGGATGCCGGTTTGATACAGCCCGCTGTAATGTACCTCCCTCCAGTTCCAGTTCTTCAGAGGAAAATAAAAGGAAAAAGTCTCCTCCTGTTAAGAGGAAGGATGGTTTGTTCTCATGGTCTGGGAGCTGCTTAGGGCATAATGATGCCAGGAGCCCCTCTGAGGACTGATCCTACAAGGCACTGATTTTTTTTAATAAAATATGAAATCTGCTAAAATCCCATAAGAGAGGAACCTTCTCTGCACCTTATAGCAGAAAAATATAAAACCCCCAAAATAAATTAATTGCTTTTAATCCACTTTTAGCCCCAAACCCACAGCTTCCATCATCTGTTTGGGAGTTGTGAAGCAGCAGCTCTGTGACCTGCAGTCACAACTGCACCCCTCTGATGGCAATGAGCACATAGACTTTCACATATATTCCACTCCTCCCCTTCTTTTTTTCAGAAAAGTTACTTTAGTAAGCAGAAAGTTACTTTAGTAAGTGAAAGAACTGCCTTTAGTCCTTTTGATTCATATTAATTGGGGAAAGCAGGACTGGGCAATGAAAGCCTTTCCCTGCAAGGGAGCTGACAACTTCCCCAGCACTCAGGACAGCAACTTCCTAAGGAAGGAATGAGGTTGTGCTCCAATAGCAATTTTAAGCATTTCAGAGCTTGCATTCCTTAAGATGTGAGACAGAATCGAGTCCCTGTATCTGTAAGCTGATCCCAAATCTGCTTTTTATAGGCTCTGGCCAGAGAGAAAACAGAGCTGCTGTGTAGGAAGAGCATGAGTTCCATGAGCAAAGACCAAGCCATGAGTCACAGGAATAGACTGAAATCTCTTGCCACTGACAGTTTACCACGGAGACACCTCCTTCCCTGGGCTGGAAAGGCACTGCAAAGCTGACTACTGGATCAGAAAGCCCTGTGCCTGTCGCCCTGAGCTAAGCATGGTGCAGCAGTTAGAGAGAAGCAGGCCTAGAAGTCAGCAGCTGTCCTCCCTGTTCTGCCTGTTTGGGGTGATCATGCTGATTTTATTTGCCTAAATGATTCCAAACTACGATGTGCAGAAGGAAAGTTTCATGGGTTTAATGAGGGTGAATTTTTAGCACAACACTGTGCAGCTTCTCACGTATATGCACTGGCTTTAAGTCAAGTCCTTGTCCACAGAATCATTGCTTTGTGACTGTCCACAAGAGCTGAGTCCAGGGATAAAATCAAATCCTGTCACCCAAGAGGAATGTAGAACTTTTACCAAGTCTACTGAAGGTCACTGCTGATGGGTTGTCTTTTTTTTATTTTGGGAAAATATCATCAAAATGGATATGAAAAATATTGACCTATTTTAAACATTTCAAACTTTGTTGGAAAACATCTGTTTTTTCTTAACAAAACACTGCTTGTATTTGTAATGGTAGATAGAAAGATAATTTTCCTTCCTGGGAGAATGCTTTTGTGCTCTTGTAGTGATAATGCTCTTCTGCTGAGCTCATTGATAAATGTTAAATTACAGCAGAAAACACTGACCAAGCCCTGCTTCTTTCCACAGGCACCAGAGTCATGCTGGGCACATGGATCTTGTAAGTATGGAGGTTCTAGACCTGCTTTCTGGCTTTGTCAGACTTGTGCTGTGACACAAGATGACTTTCTCACAGGCTTCGTGCCTGTTTAAGGACAGGTGTCAGTACTGCCAGCAGAAACACAGAGCCCCTAGGGCACTGTGGCCATGACAAATAGAGCTCCCCAGCTCTGCACCCACGGCTGTCAGCCAGCAGCCACCTCTCTCTGCGTGACTCAGCTACATGCACCGCCCCAAAAATGGCCTGTAAAATCAACACCACAAGGCTCATCAGATTTATTGCTGCTGGGTGTTAATCCCCAGTTCTCTAAGCAAACCCCAGGGCAGTTCTAAAGTAACGCACCATAGAGTAGCTCAGACCTTCAGAGGGATTTAATTAATTCAATAAAAAACTTCTGCATGCATAGCATTTCAGCTAATGACTGTTCACCTCGTGAAGGACTATAACCCCAGCAGCCAGCAAGAAGACTACTGTAACCCTCATCATCCTCAGATCCCACTGAAATTCCTCCTAGGAATTTTTTCTTATTACAAACCAACTCAGACCCTCAGTCTTGAAGCCCAGAGTGCTTTCCACAGCTAAGCTGTCCTGGGAGGGAGCACCTCCAAGCCACCCATAGCCACAGAGGTCCTTCACAGCCTCTCCCAGCAGCCTGAGACCCTTTTCTAGCACTTCTTAGAAGTTAGTAAACTCAAAAAGAATGATCAATAATAATTATAATAACAGCAACAAGAATAATAAGTAAATCATAATTATTATAAAGTCAAGAAGTGAATGGGGAGTGAGACACATGAATGGGAAACAGTAATAAAACACACTCACGTACAGAACAAGGCTATCTTTGGACATAATTAATCACCACACCATTTTGTCTGTGCTTTCCTCAGTAAAACCGTCTTCTACAGACAACTCAGGATATCTGAACTGGGACTGGAAATTAAAGAACTGCAATGGAATTGTGCAGGACCAAGGGCAGAAACTCGTAGTCGAGCAGAGTGGCAAATACTTCATCTACGCTCAGCTCTACCGCAAAGTGGAAAGAAAAGAGTCTCTTACACTGATGCTCTACAAAGACCCAAAGAACCTCCTCAACAAATCTGTGGGACACGTCAATGGTACAGTAAATTTTGCAAGACTGTTTTTCCTGGAGAATGGCGATAAGCTGTACTGTAGGAAAAATGTTGGTTCGGACAACATTCTGCTAAGTAATCAGACTTATTGGGGCCTGTTTAAAATGTAGCAGGATTCTGCTCTGAGTCAGCTCCTCCCTTATTTCCTCCAGGAAACTTTAGTTTATGGATGAATAATCTGCAATTTCTGTTTGGGTGAAATTCAGCATGCTGGAATACATGCCATAGTAAGCTTGTATCCTGCAGTGATAGCAAACAGCAAACTTTGGTAATGGATGGCTACTGATGGACACAAAGTATGAGCAAAAGATGGAGGAAAAAATCTTGATGCATTATGGGGTTGACTCTGAGATGCTGGAAAAACAAGTCACTATATTCAGTCTGTTCTGAGCTGGGGAGGAGCTCTACTCTGCAGCTGGCTGCATTTTGGAACTGGGTACCTGTCAGTCCCTTGGGTCCCTTCTAACAAGAGGTGCTACATAAAGACAAGATACTTTATATCCTTCACACACACCCTGCCAGTGAAGCAGCATGGCCACAGCAGGGGGATGAAACAGTTCAGAAACAACAGAAGAAAAGCTTCTCAGCCCCATCCACAGCCTTGCCACTAGCAAGAGAAAGACGCCAGGGGAGCTCCATCTTCGTGGGTAGATCAGAGCACAAGGACCTTTCCAGTGAAGTACAAGCAGTGTAAATCCATGCCAGCTCCATGCCACGGTCCAGACACACCCACCACAGGGAGCCTGCAGACATAGCCAATGCTGATGCCACGGGGGGATGGATCACTGCTGGCTGAGTAGCACAAAGTCAAGGTTGCTGAATGTAACAGAGATTGTGGAGGAGAGCCAAAGATGCGTTTGAGGAGGGTAAGCACAGAGTGGAGAGAAGAGGATGGAGGCTTGGAGAACTGTTCGCAGAATTTGTTTCCTATGCTGTGTAGTGGGTGTTGTAAGCAGGGCAGGGCAGACACGGTCCTGATATGAAATGAGGAGGGGCTGAGCATCCCGCCCTGACCACTTCCTTCCCATAGACATGGCTTTGATATCCAGCACAAAGCACTGCCACCAGCACCACAGCAGGGAAAACATGAGCTAGCAGGGAAGTGGGACACCCTTCACCTGCTCGCCTCAGGGTCTGTCTGCTGTGCTTCCCAAAACGAGCATTGAATCACCGGCAGATCACAGGAACACCTCAAAACCTCAGCAAAGGCCGAGTGCTCTCAGAGAAGCAGGCAGCTGTGGCTGCAGGACAGCCCAGCTGCCCCATAGCCTGGTTCCTCCTCTCCCTTGCCTGGGCAGGCTTTCCCAGGGGCTCTGTGCTTTGCTTTCCTGCCTCCTGGACCTTCATGGGTGACACCACCTACCATTCCTCAGAGCTTGCCACAGCCTTTGGGATGGATTTTCATGGGAAAGCAAAGCAACTGAGAAGCTGGATAGAAATAAATAATTACTTGGGGTGCACTGAGGCATTTAGGAGTGCTATTTGCTCTTATAATTTTATATTCTATGTATTGTAACTTCAGAGAATGTAGAGTCAAGTTTTTGCAGACATATTTGCAGTTCTGTGTTCAGTTTCATACAAGCTGTTATCAATTCAAATTATACTTTAGTTCTTATATTGCTTTGTTGATTTCCTTAATTTAAAATAAAATAAAAAAAAAAAAAAAACAAAACCCAAAAAACACCCTTACAAACCGCAAGTGTATCTCAGTTCTTTGATACGGGCTGAAAAAATAACTGACTGACACATTTCTCTACCCTTTGTCTACTTTCACTAAAGAGGCTCTTCTGCTCCGAGAGGCTGGCAGCATCAGCACAGAGCAAGATCAATTTGCATTGCACAGCCCCAGGGCAGAACTCAGCCACCTTCCCAGCACACAGAGGAGCTCCATGCAGCCCAGCCCCAGGGGACAAGGGAGAAGGGGGGACACCAGGACACCTGCACCTGGGGCGCCCCACACCCAAACATGCTAAGCCTTGGTGCGAGCAGGAAAAGAACAGCAGCAGAAGCGGTTCTCAGAAAGACACTCACACCACCACCCTCCCCAGTTCTGAGGCAAAGCAAGCCTAAAAGGGTCTGCTGGGAATGAAGAACGTCTTTATCTACACGTCAGACCAGCAAAATCCCAGATCCTGCAACACCTGACCTGAAGATCTGGCTCCAAGACCCCAGTGATCAGCTAGGCCTAAGGAGAAGAAAATCATTACAGTGTACCAGTTCCTCCTCTCTTTTATGTAATGAAGAAAAAAATCATGCTGGCAGCAGACCTGGAAGCAGTGTCCTGTACTTTTAGGCAGAGACACCAGCTAAGTCCTTCCCGGGATGAGAACAGCCCTGAGCATCCCTGGGCAGACAGCCAAACCAAGGAGCTCCAGGCTCTGCAGGGACAGGGCTCAGAGTCCCCTTGGAGGACACTGGTAGGGACAGGACAGGACAGGCTGCTGGCTCACCAACCTGCCTGGGTCTGGGTCACAACCTGTGGCTGCTGGGTCACCAACCTGTGGCCAGCTGTGCGAGGATGTTAATGGTTAAATGCTCCAGAAGCAGCCTTGGTGCAGAGCACGCAGCTTTATCCAAGTGGTTTTCCAGCAGGAACTGAGACCACCACAGCTCCTCTCCCCAGCCACCCCGTCCCAGCCTCCGTCTCCTGCATTTATTCTCTTGCTGGACCCCCACACCTATTTCTTTCTCCCTCTCCCTCCCAAAAGGCAGGTAACACCCTCCCTTTGTGTTTCCCTGGATCAGCCTCAGCCCACTTTTCTGGGGTCCCTCACCTACAGAGCTCTCCTGGTCAGACAACCAGGTACTCACCAACCAGTGCTGCTCACACAGCATCACATCTCCAGCTCCTTTCAGCAGGAGACATTTGAATGTGCTAAATGGGTCACGCCATTAAAACAAATATTCCCAAACTAAATTTATGAAGTACTGCAAAGGGACAGGTATGGGAATGCTGCAGCATCTGGAGCCTCTTTGTCCCCACCAGCTGCAAAATTGGAAGCTGCACATATGGCAAGCTCCTGCTGTACCCATGGCAGGCTCCTGTCAATTCTGAACAGTCCAGCCTGGCACTGTGGGACAGCAGCATGTGGTCTTTTGGCCTGAACATTGATCCTGACCTTAAAAGAAATCCAGAGGCTACAGTGCATCTACTCCATGGAGCACCTGCATTCCCTGATTCAAAAATTACTATTGTGTCACAGCACCAAATTCCTGCTGCAGCCTGGAGTGGAATCTCTGAAGTTACAGCTGGTTTGGCCCCATGAAGAGCTGCAGACCCAGTACTGCCAACCTGACAGCGACACTACAAGCAGCCCACAGCTGGGCATTGGCAGGGTGGCAGCCGATTTGGAGGACTGAGGTGCTATCCCTCACTCACACTCATTCCCCAGTCTGGCCCATGCAAAAGCCAAATGGACAGTGGCAGATTATGGTTGATTACCAGCAATTGAATGCCAATACTAATTACTTCTTTAGGAGTAATCATTGCTAGCGTCAACCAAATGCCAGCGTTTGAATTCCTTCAACATTTAAATGTTTCTTCTTCCTTTGCCCCTGGCACCTGGGAATGCACAGCAGATCTAAAAGACATGTTACCACACATACCTTAGGATGGAAATGCTGCCTCTCTGAAAATTCTTATGCAGAATTGTCAAATCAATAATTTACATAAAACCCCCTCTTTTTTTCAACATTTTGAAATTAAGACTTGCCACTCGGAAAGTCTTTCCACTAAGGTATGGGGTTATGACAAAGTAGTGTATTTCTTTATGCTAGGATGCATTTTAATTAAATGTGCTTTCAAATCTATGGGAAGTGTAATTTAAAGGAAAATGAATGCATCATGAGATTGACTGTATAAATAGTCATGTGGCTTCAACCACATAAAAAAAATTGTGGTGGTTTTTTAAACAGGACTCGGGAATTTTTCTGCTTTGTCAGAAGTTTACTACACTGCACAGCCTCCCCAGGATCAGAGACACAAATGCCCCTTGGAGGAGACATTTCAGTCTCTTTAGAAGTTAGCCAAAATGCAGTCCTAAAAAAGAAATAAAAATACTTTTAAACAAATAAATATTTGACTACAAGTAACCACAATATAACCAGCAGTTTTTCTGTTCAATAAACAGCCACAGCTGCCTATCACCCCCGCACTTCACTACATTACACTCTCTCTCCATAGTCAATAGAGATTGTTCTAGGATGATCTGAAAGTTTATTCAGAAAGTGCCACAAAGCACATCAAAACCAGCGCAGTAAGCAGAGACATTTCTGATGATGCTGTGCAGACACCCATTGTTTGGGATACTTCCCCTACAGGGGCTTCTCAGGCTGCTCTCAAAGTCACTACACCAAGCCTGGTGGGGCAAAGCAGTCCCAGTTCTGAACTGCCCAAAGACACAGTGGTTTCTGCCTGTGTCTCAAAAACAAGGGAAACTTCAATGGATCAGTGAAATGAGTGGATGGTCCTGTCCTCTGTTCACAAACCAAGAGCCCAACAACAGAGGCATGTCGATTTGGCACAGCCTGGTGTTTTGGTAGCAGGGGAGGGCCACAGAAGTGGCTTCTATGAGAAGATGCTAGAAGCTTCCACCACGCCCGACAGAGCCAATCTCTGATGGCTCTGAAGCTGGACATGCTGCTGGCCCAGTTAGAGAGGTTGGTAATGCCTCTGTGATGACATTTAAGAAGAAAATCAAAACAGGGCGGGCGCAGTTTTTTCCAGGGGTTGCGAGGTGCCGGCACTGGGCCCATTCCAGCACAGCGCGTGGCGAGGTGCTGCTGCGGCCCAGGGAGAGCCTTGCCTGCCTGGCTGTCCCTAGTCAGCTGTGCCACAGGCAGAAGGGCAGGGGCAGCGGTGGTGGCTTCCCCTCCCCAGCACCCTGTATGAAGAGAGGTGTTGAACAGTGCCAGCACCGCGGCGGCCGCCACTGCCGGCATGGTGGCGGCAGGGCCGCCTGGCCGGCAGCAGAAACACGGCGAGCAATTCCCTGACGTGGAACTTAGACGAGATCAACCTCTCGGCCCTGCGAGAATCTTTGAATTGGTGGAACTTGTTGGCAGTGGTACCTACAGGCAGCAGTTTTTCTTCTAGTCAGAGAAGAAGAGGAAGTGAGGACAAGTGAAGGAGAACAACATGGTGGCACTGAGTTCAGTGGAAAAAGAGGAGGAAGAGGTGCTCCAAGCATCAGAGCCAAGATTCCTCTGCAGGCTGTGGTAAAGAGAGCATGGTGAAGCAGGTTGTCCCCCTGCAGCCCGTGAAGTCCACAGGGGATGCAGAGATCCACTCACAGCCTGTGGGAGAAGTGCTCACGCTGTAGTGGGTGGATGCCAGAGAAAGCTGGAATCCAGTGGGAGACCTGAATGGAGAGAGAGGGCCCCTGCTTGCAGAGACAGAGAAAGAGGGCCCTTGCTTCCAAACTAGAGCAGCCTATCCTTAAGACCGCACCCCATGGATGAGTGACCCACACCACAGCAGTTTTGGGAAGACTCTTTTTTGTCTGTATGAGGGACTATTGGCATAGCAGGAAAAAGACTCCTCTCCCTGAGCGAACAGAAGAAGGTCTCAAGTGACAAACTGACCAAAACCCCCATGCTCTGTCTCCCTGTGCTGTTGGTGGGAAAGATGGAAGGGCTGGGGGGGAAAAGAGTGTTTTTTAAAGGCTTATTTTACTTCTCATTATCCTCCTCTGACTCTCTTAATAATAAATTTACTTTATACCTTCAAATTTGAACCTGTTTTACCCTTAGAGTGTTTTCTCCCAGTCCTCATCTCAACTCAGGAGCCCTTTGTTAATTTTTTCCCCTCTCCTCTGCCCAGCTGAGAGCAAGAAAGGGTGAGTGATTTCATGGGTGTCTGGCATTTGGCCAGTGTTAAACCATGACAAGAGGAAAGGTAAATGACAATGTTTAATTTGGGTTGCTTCAAGCAAACTGCTGAAGACCAAATTTTACAGAGTAGCTTCTACTGTGTAAGCAGAACTATCATTAATTTTGGCTCTAAATTCCAGTGCTCAAGACTTCTGCAGCTCAGTGCAATAAAATGATGCAGATAAGGATGTTGTAGCTAAGAAATCTGGCTTTGGTCCTGGAAGGAGGATGGCTGCCACAGCAGGGTGCTCTGAAAAGACTTTCCTCTGAACAACAACAACCCGTGCCTCCAGGACAAAAATGAACTGTCCCAGTGGGACCTTTCCAGGAAATAAATTCAGTCTGGCACCACAAATTATGCACTGGTAATTTCAGCTCTAAAGACAAGTGCATGGGAAGTTCAAAACTACAAGAGAGCCAGTGCAGATGTAACCTTGTTATTCCTACCCCTGCAGAGTGACAACAGCTTTTACTATCTAGTTATATATCCCCTAAATCCTCTTTAGGTGAATGAAAGAAGTTCTTGTGGTGGTCTTTATTTCACAGCTCAGTGGAGATTTAATGGTGCAACCCAAAAGGCACCAGGTTTCTGGTGACAAGTCACACACCCCAGCTGAAGCATGGCACTTTGGTTTCCTGCTCTCTTCTCCCAGATTAGAGAAGGGCTTGCACCATATACAGCTTCCTCACCTCCCAGGCACACCAAAAGCCACCTCACCATGTGAGGCGACACGAGCACATGCTTTGTCAGGAACCACCCACATACAGGTTTTTCTGTGCTCTGGTATCCCCGATTCCAGGGGTCCACTGTGCTGGACACAGCACCTTTGCTCGTGGTAAAAGAGAGCCTGCATCGTCACAGATTTTAGTCTAATAGGCAGAACACCACTTGGAGAGGATGAAAGTATTATCAGCACTTTAGAGATAGGGAAGAAAGTCACAGCAAGATGATGACATTTTCTTAGGGTCACCAGAAGTGCAGACAAGCAGAGATGAAACTTGACCACAGGACTTGGGGGAAGGCATCCTCGCCTGTTATCAGGAATAGTGTGGCCAGCAGGACTAGGGAAGTGATTCTTCCCCTGTGCTCAGCACTTGTTAGGCCACACCTCAAGTTCTGTGTCCAGTTCTTGGCCCCTCAGTTTAGGAAGGATGTTGAGATGCTGGAGCATGTCCAGAGAAAGGCAGTAAAGCTGATGAAGAGTTTGGAGCACAAGTCTGATGAGGAGTGGCTGAGGGAGCAGGGGTTGTTTAGCCTGGAGAAAAGGAGGCTCAGGGGGGACCTTATCACTCTCTACACCTCCCTGAAAGGAGGTTGGCGGCAGGTGGGGTTCAGCCTCTTCTCCCAGGCCACTGGAGATAAGACAAGAGGACACAGTGTTAAGCTGTGCCAGGGGAGGTTTAGGTTGGACATTCGGAGGAATTCCTTCACAGAAAGGGCGATTAGACACCGGAATGGGCTGCCCTGGGAGATGGTGGAGTCACCGCCCCTGGAGGTGTTTGAGGAAAGACTGGACACGGCACTCAGTGCCACAGTCTGGCTGACAAGGGGGTGTTGGGTCAGAGCTTGCACTCGCTGATCTCAGAGGTCATCTCCAACCAAACTGACTCTATGATTCTGAGATTCTGTAACCAAACATCCTCATCATGGACCATAAAAAGCACTGATAAGAGCACTGAGGAAATAACCCAGAGTGTGCCAGATATGGATTCGATTCTCAATTTTTTTCCTCTTTGGAAATAAATGGTACATTCAGAATATCCCAGAAATGGACCCCCCCAAAAAAAAGGTTCCAAGCACCAGAAATGACTGTGGTGCAGCCTTGGGTGGTGGTACCAGGCTGACCACTTCTTCTGGCCTCCTTGGACACCTGCCTGTCCTATGGATCCCTGGACTTTCTCAAGCTCAAGAGCAAAATCCATTTCTGCTTCAGGTCTTTTGAAACAGGATTTCACATTGAATGGCTCTCCCAGCACAAATTTAGCAAATCTCATGTTTCATCTCATTTGAGATGAAAAGCACAAAAGCCTTTCTTTTCTTTGACACACAACTTCAATCTGTGATGAAGAAATTCTGATTTCATGCCATCCCTACACAGACCCCAGAGCTGCCAGTGCCTGCACAGCAGTCACTGGGTACTGCTCCCACCGCCTTTATTGCACAAAGCAGGAAACATGCCTGCATTTGGACTTTTTGATAAACAGTACAAGGGGTCCCGACTGGTTTTGGGTGAAACTGCTTCATGGTGGGGCCTTGCTGCTGTAGAAGACATCTGCTGACATGGCCAGCAAGCTGCCTCCTCTTCTGGCAAACCTCTAAAAAAGTAGAAAGGATTTGGAGGCAACACATCCTATATTTGCAAAGTAAACAATTCACAGAAGAGCCACTGAAGGGAAGTCACAGGGCTATGAGTCACTTGTCGTATAAAAATCAGACAGAGTATTACATTACGTGATACTGTAAGAGGGATAANGAGGTCATCTCCAACCAAACTGACTCTATGATTCTGAGATTCTGTAACCAAACATCCTCATCATGGACCATAAAAAGCACTGATAAGAGCACTGAGGAAATAACCCAGAGTGTGCCAGATATGGACTCGATTCTCAATTTTTTTCCTCTTTGGAAATAAATGGTACATTCAGAATATCCCAGAAATGGACCCCCCCAAAAAAAAGGTTCCAAGCACCAGAAATGACTGTGGTGCAGCCTTGGGTGGTGGTACCAGGCTGACCACTTCTTCTGGCCTCCTTGGACACCTGCCTGTCCTATGGATCCCTGGACTTTCTCAAGCTCAAGAGCAAAATCCATTTCTGCTTCAGGTCTTTTGAAACAGGATTTCACATTGAATGGCTCTCCCAGCACAAATTTAGCAAATCTCATGTTTCATCTCATTTGAGATGAAAAGCACAAAAGCCTTTCTTTTCTTTGACACACAACTTCAATCTGTGATGAAGAAATTCTGATTTCATGCCATCCCTACACAGACCCCAGAGCTGCCAGTGCCTGCACAGCAGTCACTGGGTACTGCTCCCACCGCCTTTATTGCACAAAGCAGGAAACATGCCTGCATTTGGACTTTTTGATAAACAGTACAAGGGGTCCCGACTGGTTTTGGGTGAAACTGCTTCATGGTGGGGCCTTGCTGCTGTAGAAGACATCTGCTGACATGGCCAGCAAGCTGCCTCCTCTTCTGGCAAACCTCTAAAAAAGTAGAAAGGATTTGGAGGCAACACATCCTATATTTGCAAAGTAAACAATTCACAGAAGAGCCACTGAAGGGAAGTCACAGGGCTATGAGTCACTTGTCGTATAAAAATCAGACAGAGTATTACATTACGTGATACTGTAAGAGGGATAACCTGGATGCTCTTTCATCCTGCAATCCCCAGCTCACTTCTTGCTATCATAGGTAACACCTTCCCCCCTGCTCCATCCTTGTAGGTTCCCTGGCACTCTCCATTCCAGTGGAAAGGCTTGGGTCATTCAAGTCCTTCAAGCATTTCCAGGAGAGGAGTAGTTGATGCCCTCTCCTCTGTGAACAAGCCTTCTGCTCCCAGTACTCCTTAACTCTGCTGGAATGATGACAGCTCACTGCCACCTCTCCTCAAACAGTGCCACAGAATTTTAAACAGGAGCCTTGCCAGCGACTTCCCACAGCACCAGCTACCAGCAATGCAGGTTTCAATTAAAGGGCTTGCTCTTTTCCTGAGAGGCTTTGGAGGAAAATGGAAAAATAAAAACAAATCAAGGTATCAAAAGATTCCAAGATAGCAGAAACTAAGTATTTTGCTTCAGATAGTCTCCAGATTTTACACCTGCTTTCACAGTATTTGAGGCCTTTCTCAAAATTTTTGAATATTTGAGATTAGCAATAATAGAAGATCAGGTAAACCATATTAAAAATACTAGCAATATTAAGTAAACAGTTAAATGTTCCCTGCTATGGACCCCGTTATGAGATTTAACTTTGAAAAAACTATACAAACTTTTGAGATGTGTGGAAGGTGTGTTGCAAGATGTGGTGAAGAGAGGAATACAACAGCAAGCTCCAATTTCAGCTATTTTTGTGCTCATCTTACCAGCCCAGGAATTTACAGAGGGGGGTCTTGAAAAAAATGCCAGTCGGGAAAAACCCCCAAATTCCTTCAAATGTGTGTCATAACTAGAGCTGGAGCTGAATAATGGGAAGACCTTCCAAATTCCACATCTAAAGCTAATCCGGGAAGTTGCATTTTACAGCCAGGGTGAGTAATACCCCTGGCTTTTGATCTTCATCAGATTCAAATTTTTAAGATATTTGCAGATCAAGTTAATTGTATGTGAAGCCCTTCTCCTAAAGGGTCATGCAAATTCTTCCCATTCTTCCCTCCTAAACATTCCCTTCACATACAAGCAAGCCTAGACCCATGATAAGAGAAGTGAAGCAGGGACAGGTAGCTTCTTATATGAGGGAGAGCAAACACCTGAGCAGCAAGTCAAGGCCTTTGAATAGATGAGGAAACAAATCATCAGCAATCAATCTGTGAGTCCCAGAAACTCTGCAGCTCCCATTTAGAAAGGTAGGTGGCTTTCTTCAAGTACTGAAGTCTTTAATCTGAGAAAGAGCCAGAGTGGGTGCAGAGCAGCCCCTCTGACGCTGCCTTTCTGCAGGTCTCTAATGTAATCCATCTTTGCAGCGTTTCTTTCCGCCTTTTTAGATGGATCAGGGCCATAAGGCAGAAACACCTCACAGCACCTCATGAACTGGCCAGTCATTTAAACACCTGCCTGAGCAGCAGAGCTGAAAGTTGGGGATGTGTTTAAGTACTTTTAAGGAAAGGGATTACAGAAAAACTGTGGGGATGGAAACCAGGGGTGAATCGGTAACAGTTAAGTCTTGTTTGGCACAACTCTTTTTGAGAAAAAGCTGGAAAATCTTACAGTGCACAATGAAAAATTAGAGATGGCTTAATCCTTTACCCCTTGTGCATGAGGGAAAAACTTTGGACTGTGGAAACTGCAGCTGGGATCTAGTGCTAAAAATAGATACAGGCCTGAGAGAAGCCCTTCCAGAACTTGGAGCTTACGCTGTCCTGTGCAGTGGAGTTCAACCACTCCCTGAGCTCTGTCTTGTACTCATCAGCCCTGCTGTGTCAAAACTACAGCAATTGGGAATGATTGCCCTTTCCAACTGAGCTGATATCAGCTGTGCAAAATAGGTGGATTATGGTCAGTACAAAGGATACAGAGACACAAGCAGAGACACAGCCTAATCTCAGACTCCTTCTAACCTTGAGGAATATACAGCTCTTTCATGTAACCGATGTTGAAATCTTTTATGGAAATTTGACACTTTTATAATCTTTCTATTCTCAGCATACACAGGCCTTTTGAGCTGATGTTCCCCTTTATATGGAGAAGATGACAATTCATAGTAGCTTAATATGCTGTGAAGAAGCACATCACGAGATCAAATATTTGGAGAGCTAGAACAACATTTACCAAAATCTATTGTTCAGCCACATATTGATCACCTGTCAGTGGGAGCAGGCATTTATCTCTGTACTGTTAAACGTACTGCTCCATGAGGCCTGCATTACAGACTGAAGACTGGTGAACGTTAATAGCAACGTTCACATTGATTTCAGAATGATTCCTTTTGTTTCTCTGTACCTGCCACAAAAACCCTGCAGGGAATTGTCATCTCACCCCTCTGGAGAAGCTCTGTGTGGTTGGGAAGACTTCAAATGACTTGCAGTCACTCTGCCCCAGCCCTGCCACTTACAACCATACTTATATGCTCTCATATTTACACTCCCTTTGTATTCACACATTAATATGTGTATTTTCTACCCTAACAATGGAGTTGCTCTGTGCTATCCTTTGTGCTAGAGACACTGAAGAACTGCTCAGTTTACTGATGAAGACACCACAGTCAGATCCAGCAAAGCCAGCTAACAGCCAGCTTCCCTTTCCTCACTGCAGAAAATTGTCTAGACAAGCATGAAGCCACAAGTCAGACTGGGGTAAAGAACAGAAAACCCTGTGCCATGAGCTCTTCCTGCCACTGGATGAAGAACAGACCTTGTTTCTCTCCCATCTGAAGGCCCTCAGTGCTGCACATGGGATGTTCTGGTGTTGCCTGGCACCTGTAGCAGGCACCCAGGACACCACAGTGAAAGGCTCCCATGCTGCCTGAAGGACATGACCGATGTTCAGAGATAAGA
The DNA here is from genome assembly GCA_013397815.1 of Aleadryas rufinucha. Lineage (NCBI taxonomy): Eukaryota > Metazoa > Chordata > Aves > Passeriformes > Aleadryas > Aleadryas rufinucha. Next base: position 94,897 of record VZTH01000238.1, read on the forward strand.
AACCTTGCTTTGATCCTCAGCCACCATTTGAGGCATTTCACAAAGAATGTGCTTAGGTGAAGCTGCTACCTCAGACAACAGAGGTACAAGCCCTTAGATAAGCCTCAAAAGAAATTTGGTCCTGCTCCTCCTCTCTCTGGGATGGAGCCTCTACCTCCAAGATGGGCCAGTACCTGCACAGGAGCAGCAGAGACAACAAAGACATTTTGAGAAAGCACTGAAAAAAAGGCCATCCTAGGGACCACACCCACATCAGATTTTAATCCAAGTCACTGTGGGGATTTTGTTCATTCTGAACATGAAAATGTCATGAAGTGCTTTAGGCTTTCAAGACTTTCAGGCTTCAGCCACAGGGAGGACATCCAAACCCTGCTGGGCTGGAGCCAGTCAAGTGCAAACCTCAACCCTGATACACAGCTGGGCTACTGACAAGGAAAGGGAGGATATCAAGGAATCAAAACACATAGAAGTGCATATACTGCAGGCTGGCTTACAAAATCACTTATCACCAGTCTAAGTGAAACAATTTGTTTTCACTGTGGAGGAAGATCTATAAGGAAATACTTTCCTGGCTGCCAACATGTTTATATGTATGTTTTCTAAACATGATATTTGTTTATGTGCCGAAATTCAGATGGTTACACAACAGCCTTGAGACTGAAAACACAAACTGGGTTTTACACTAATATTATTTGGTAGGGAAATCCATGTAAACAATTTATCTCTGTTTATAGTAATTCTTACGTAAGTGGGGGGAGACAGACAACATCAGTCCAGTTTAGTAACATCATCTTAACCATGTGGCCTTTTAGTTTGTGGGGGCTGAGGACACTATCAACACTATTGTGCTGACAGTTCATCTGGATAACTTCAAAAGGAGTAGAAATTTAAGTATGCCTTCTAGGGCAAAGTCTAGACTAATTTTTTACTATTAGCTATTAAATAATTGTTTAATTGTTACTCTTAATTAGATGAGCAAAGAAATGCAATAAGGATATGGTTCATATTGTCACTTCAGTGGTTTTTCCTGGAATCCTATTGGAGTACTGCAGCCCAAAATGGAGCTGTCCTGACTCTACTGTCATGAACTTGGACCACTGCTATGAACAGAATATCAGAACTGAGAGCCAGGAGACGTTTCTACAAAGAATGCTCAGAAATTCGAACTGAATTCCAGAATTGCTGGAATTTGCCTGCATACTTCATCTGAGCTCTGCTTGCTGGATTAAGCAGGTAACTCAAGTCTCACTTGGTCAGCTCTACTTGCTCACTTGTCTACTTATGGCACTGGTGGGACAGTTCCCGATGTGCCTGGAGGGATCCCTCCCTCGTGGGTAGCCTTTGCCCTACTTACTCTGCCACTGGTTCTTTATTGGTGCAGTTTCAGTAAAAGGGCTGTGGTAAGTGGGACTGCATAATCACGAACTCCCTGCCCAAAAATGCCTTCTGTTCTAAGTAAAGAAAAGGGGAATTCACATTTCAGCTTGTAGGGAAACAAAAGTGGTTAAGTGATTAGCATGAAACCAGATGAGCTGAAACAGATCTGGAATTATAGCATATCTGCCTTGATTCCTGAGCCAGGACTTTAGTGCTATGGTGATGGTTATTTACCCACTGTCCACCTTCCCCTCAAACATCTTTATCTCACTTGTTTGGAGACAGAAAAAATACGGGGACATGCAAAGAACATGAATGTCTAATTTTCAGGTGCAGCCAGGAATATGCAGAAGATGTGATCCCTGCAGTACCCTGCATCTACCTGAGCCATTAATCCCTTTTGAGTAAATCTAAGCAGTAAAGACCACATCTTCCACAGAGCATGACCTTCTTGTCACTGGCTGTGGCACTCAAAACTGGCAGACTGGGAATTTCAAGCTGCTTTGAGAAGACACAAGCCCCTTGCAGTGAAGACATTCACATGATTTGTCCCATCAAGGCAGTGCCTGGGTCTCCTTTTCCTCTCATTCAGTGTATTACCATTATTTCCCTTTGTGCACGATCTCTTGCAGCTGTGTGTTTGGAAGGGCTCAAAGTTTCCCAGTTTTTCCTCCTATATACTTCAGTGTCTGTTTCCACTTGGCTGAACTATATGAACAAAGCACATAAACGGGATTCTGTAAGTCTACCTCCTACAATTTCCTAGGAAAGCAGTTTCAAGTAGACAACAATTTCTTCTGAATGCCTGCAGCTGTTATACATTAGCGAAAGACCCCACTGGTGGGGAAGATGCACTGAACTGGAGATGTGCCTTTTTGGGACTTTCCTGCTCACCTTCTGCCCTCTCCAGAATGGAGATGACAGCCAAAGAGGGTCTCTGCTCTCTTTAACCACAGGCAGTTAGCTTCTCTTTCCCCACTTGGCCAAAATTTTCTTCTTTTAAGATCCTCAAAATGTTTGCTGGATAAAGCCCACTGGAGACCCCTGTAAGCCAGCAGGCAGGTCCTCCCTCCACCCCAGGACAGCCGGTCCTGCTTTGCCTCTCTTTCAGTGTTAATACAGGGGTATGGAATAAACATTTTTAAAGATAATCTTTTCATATCATCAGCTTGAGAATTCAAAGTTTAGGAAATATTAGAATGCAAACTGCTTTGCAAATGCTAAATATAATTCTAGTTATCTGTGTGCGTGTGTGCCACGATATGCCATGGCACATTCTCAGGACACCAGGTCTCATTCTTTTTCTTGCAAATATCATCCATTCGGGATGGATCTGATCCAGTAAGAAAAGAAGATCCAGTCTGTCTAAGCTCTACTATATTTGCCACAGAAACTAGACTGTACGTGGGGCACGGAGCAAAGGACTGCAAGCTGACAGACAGCAGACTCACAGATGACTTCAGGACAGTTTGATCATTTAATTTTATCCCTCCACAAACAGCATATCTGTGTGTTGTTAAGCAAATAAAACCAAAACCTCTTAAAAGTGGCTGCTGAAGGTACATTCCTCATTCTCTGAGAAGCCTCTTATTTTTACAGATACAGTGGATCCATAGCTGCAGGTTAGATGAAAAGGTCATTTGCACTCCAACAAATAAAATAAAATTAAGGAACATCCTCATCCTTGCCCTGAAGGCAGGAAGGTCCTAGAGCATGCAAACAGAGCGAGAACATGACCAGTGAATAAAAGTTTGCCCTGATTTCTGTACACAGCAACCAAACCAAAGATGCAGGGGCAACTCTAAGACTGCATTTCCATGTTTGTGAATGCTTGACCCATCAGTCTTTACAGTCATTTAACACACAGGTGCAATCTGAGGTATTTAACAGAGATTTCTGCTTTGAATGTGATGTATGGGCAGTGGCCACTGCTGATTTTAATTTTCAGTTCTTTTGTAGCATTCCTAGTATCAACATTGATTTGACATATCTCACAAAGATTCTTACTGTGCACAAAGACCAGCTTACTCAGCATTTACAAACAAGACAAGAATGGTCTCTGATTTATAACCCATACTGAGCAGGAAGGGCATTTTCTTTTCTAGAGGAAATGCATAGGTTACTATTTAATTACCAGGTCCAAGAATTTCTCTCTACACCTATTTCTTTAGATCCCACTTCCCATGTAGCCCCACATGCTGTCCAGTGCTTCCAGCTATTGGGTTTGGACTGTTTTTGCAGGTCTGCACTATTAGCTGTGTTTAAGGCAGTCTCTTTATGGAACAACTATACCTGTGCTCTGTTGGCTCAGCTCTAAATACAGACATTAATTCGCATACAAAATTAAAGATCCAGTCTTAGAGCCTACCTTCTTCTAAACTGATACTCAGGCACCTAAAATTAGACTAAGTTTTAAGTCAAAGTACTTACTGCCAGCTCCACATCCTGCTCAAACCCCAAACTGCAATGTCACACCCAAGCACTGATGACACCTTTCTAGATGTGAAGTGGCAGCTGCCTATTTCACCTGTAGTTTGAATGAAGTCTGTCCTGTTGGCACAGGTATCCTCCAGTCCAAAAATATCACCAGCCCCTGATCAAGCAGAATTCTTCTTCCTCAAGCCATTTGCAGTGCCAGATATCAAAATTTCACTTCTCTTCTTCCCTAATCCAGCCCTACAGGGATCATTTCAAAAAATAAAGAAATAAAAAATCCACTGCTAGTTCTTTACACTGGGACAAGCTGGGACTCAGTGTTCTTTTTCTTCAATAAACAAAGCCCACAGCAGTTTGAAGCAATTAAGTGTGGGTGTAATACCCAAAACACAGGACAGACATGAATCACAGACACGGTACTGCAGCACCAACAGGGATAACTTTGGGATGACAACTGCCAGTGACAACAGAGATGGGGTTTAGTTCTCTGCAGGGTCTCACCTAGAGTGGAAACTGTGCAAAAGCCAGGAAGAGTTACTCCTGTGGGGAGGCATTTGTTTACAGTGCACCATTTGCATCCAAGTTAGCACAGGTATCCTTTCAGTTGGCTACATTTCATTTACGCCACAGTTGTTGTTCCGAGAAGAGATTTACTGCTTAGGGCACCCAGAAAAATCAGCAACTTCAGCAAGATACCCCGAGTGGTTCCCCTTTCGGATCCTGATGAGATGAGATTTGTTACATTCCTCTGTTCACCATCATACGGCTTCCCTGAAACTACATGTGAGAATCGGGGACCACCAAAACTTCACAAGTGATTGGCTCCTTTGGCTTATGAAAGTTTGTGACCAAAATAGATAACAGCATTGAACAGCATAACAAGTGATGGTGAAACTCACAAACAGTACTGAAAGAGAAAAACATACCACACTTCAAACGCGGCAGCTTTCTATGTTTAAATCTCAGGTCCTAGGTTTATTCAACATGAAAATGTCTCAAGTACTTCACACCCCGTAATGTAATGACTAAGACTAGGATTGCAGGACAGCACATAAAAGAGGTGGAATAAAAAAAGCTAACTGAAATTGGAAATCACCTTGTACTTTTAAGCCTTTTTTGAGCATTCATTTGGGTTTATTTTTAAAAAGGCTGGTAGCTCTAAAACAATACCGAACGGACATCACTAAATTCTCTGTTTCACCTTGCCTTTTATGGCTCAAATCCATCATGTACAAATTACTAATGCTAAATTTTAAATGTACTTATCTAAGATTTTAACTTGTTTTAGGCATATGGTATTTGAAATAGCGGCAATGCACTATCCTAAAATCCTATTTTGGCTAGCAACAAAGAGATCATCAAGGAAATTATGGCAGATCCTGACAAAGCAGTAACGGTTTTCTCCATCCGTACAACTGAAATTCCCATAGGCCTACAGCTGGTCTGTGAATCAGCAAAGAATTTGTACCAGGAGATATTTATTCAGCCTCTGTCTTGCATGCCTCTCACAGCTTTCTTCCCAGTACTGTTGGCTGCAGAGAAGTTACTTGACTAGGGGCAATCAGTCAGATGATGCAAAAAAATCCTCTTTTTCTGGTGAGACAGCTCTTCTCAAGACAGAAAAATTCTATCTAAAACACCCACTGCATTTAACATGCAAGGCCAGGTCCTCCTGCAACAGCCTCAGCAGAGCTGTGATAACTTATACAGGCTGACAACTGCTTCATTTAAAAAGCTTTCAGGGGAACGCAGGGAAACATCCTGCCCTGCTATTGAAGGTTCCTCAGGGATATTCTGGTTGCAGACATTTATATTTCTGCCTCATTTCCAGCCCAGCACCATTCCTGGCCTTCTCTGCAAGGAGACCTGCATGGAGCACACATGTGATACCTTCACAGGCACGTCCTCAGTGATCTATCTAGCAGAGCTAATGTGTCTGAGAGCCAGACTCATTTCTCATTCATTGTCATAAAACCTTCGTTTATTAAAACCTTCTTATTGCTGGAATTCCTCATAGGTTTCAAGCTTGCATTGCTCATTGGGATCAACCTGATGGAGGAGCAGAAACCAGCAGGTGACTCAAGGTAGCTGAGGACAGGAGGAAGAGATGCAGGGAAAGAGAGCAGCAGGAATAGCTTGTAGGAGGGAACATGTAGCAGACTGGGACGCATCTTCAGGATGGAAATAGGGAAGGGATTTGTTCCCCGTCAGAGAAGGGAAAGCTTAGCTGTGATGCAGTTTGTAAGGGCCTTCCTAAGGACATGGCTCATTTGTATGCCAGATTTTAGAAAAAAAGGTTAAAGAAGTGCCTGTCTTTCAGAGTGCTTAGCAGCCTTTAACAGCTGCAACACAGCATGTACCAGAGAGCCCAGAAATATTTGTGCAGATCAAAACTGTAACAGCAGCTCAGATCAGGGCTTTGTCATTGCCAAAGGGGGTCTAAACTTAATGTCTCTTGCTGGAGGCACTATGATTGACCTTAGGTAGGGCCTCAGGGGCGAGAGAGCATCTGAGAGATCAGGAGCTGTGCCTGTGTTGGACAGAGAAGAGTCAAGAGTGAAATTGAGCCTGGGAAAACAGGGGTGGGAGGAATATTTGAAAAATTTTATTTTTATTTCTCACTATCTTATTCTGTAATTAACTGGCAATAAATGAACCCAATCATTCTGAGGTCAAATCTGGTTTTTATGTGACAGTAATTGATGAGTGATCTCCCTGTTCTTATCCTGACCCATGAGCTCTTTCATCTTATTTTCTCCCCACGTCCTGTTGAGGAAGGAGAGACAGAACATGGCAGGGTGGGCACCTGGCAGACAGTCAAGCTTAACCCACCAGGGTCAGCAAAATGCACACCAATCCCTAATCAGAACAGCAGAGTTCTCCCTCATCTGAACAATGAGATAATTCGAGTCACATGGAAATTATGCTCTATCAGTTATTTTTGCTTCATTTCTGTAGCAATAAGACACTTCTCTTTGATTTCAGGGTATGAAAAGGTCACACCCAATGGGGATGAGAGAATAAAGAACATGCTTAGAAGTCTCAACAACATCTCAGTAGAGGCCTAGAGAAGAGCTGGAATTGTCTGTCGCCTCCCTGTCTTCCCACATTATTGCACAAGTGTCCTGCGTAATTTGTTGTGATTATTTGGATCCCGTGCCAACTATTTCACACAGTGCAGTACGGCCATTAGTCATAGAAAGGCACATGGAAGCAGGCCTGCCTCATAATTACCTACAATAAAACATGAGGACAATAATTAAATCCTAATTTCATCATCTGCTGAAATAAGTGAGGCTGAGGAGCCCTTCTTACTTCTTGAAATGCTGCTTTTCTCTTGAAGCCTATATTTGATGGGTTAGCAAAGGAGTAGCACTCTGAATACAAACTAAAGCCTCCAGGATAGTGACAACATTCCTCAGGGTATAATTTAATTCCTTATTTTACGTGGTTGGAAAAAAAGGAAGTAATTTGCACAGGGGTTTACAAAGCAAGGACAAAGTAGGAATGCATAGTATGTTTCAGCATTGCTTCTCATTCTTCTCAGAAAATAGAGAGTAAGAAAGGAAAAATAAGAACTCTTTCAAATGGAAAGACTGCATGTGATGAAGCCAAAGGCTGAATGTGCTTCCTGTACAGTTGATTAAATTTTTAATACTCAAGTCCTCCTCTTTTCCACCATGTCCAGATGATGAATTCCCAAGAAACAGCCCCCATTCTTAGTATTAGCCAAAAGAGAGGCCTGCTGTTACTGAAGCAAGTCACCAGCTTAAGAGATGCTTAGAAACAAAAAATGCTCTCTATTTGCTTGGCAATAGAAGGAAATTTTTCAGGTGGAACTCCCAGCCTGTGGCTGGAACATGTCTGTGCTCCACACTGCAGTCAGCATCAGCCTCAGAGAAAAAAATTCCCTTTTCTTCTGCAATATGGCCATCTGCCTAGTCAGAAGTGCGTGTGTAAGGCAGATCACTGAGCATCAGAACCTCTGACTCCAGCAAAAGAACCAGCACACAGCAGTCTTCCTGACTCCAGTGGTCACCCAAATCTTATACCGGCACCAGATGCAGAAATCACCTTGCACCAGGAAGAAAAGCAGAACTCCCTGACTTCAGTGGGTGACTATCAGAATCCCAGAGCAATAACAGAATATCAGTATTAGCAAAGTTTAACAACTGTTAAATACGTTCCATCCCTTTCTTACCATGACTAACTCTCCTGGTAATCCAAGAATTGGTACCATTAAAATTTCCACCCCGTATTCTAAGATTACCCTTGGATTATCTCCTCTTTTAAATCCCTATAAAAGCAACCTCACAAAGTCTCCCAGAAAGCTGTTTGGAATGGTTACAAAACTTTTGGCAATTTTCAGCTTGATCTATTAATAAGCTATTAGTTTTGGTCTCAAAATTAACTTTAAACAGAAGGAAGTACCCTCTTCATATGTTTATAGAGGAACTTGGCATGCTTTGTAAATCTACCATCTGCTAGGCTTAAACAACAAAAACTCCCCACTCTTTTATTTCTTGTAAATGAACCTCTGAAGGCTGCCCTGGCCATTCTAGGAATCCTTCTGAACCATTCAAGGTAATTTAGTTATTTAATTTCTTTTAAATATCAGGGATCAAAACTATGTACAGTACTTCAAATAGGGTCTCAAAACTGCTTCTACAATTATACTAATACTTTAAATTTGTCTCTACTAAGAATTTAAAGCCTTATAAGGTCTTCTTACATCTGAGTCACAAAGGCAATCCATCCTTTTCTCTGCTACTCCACCCACTCTCAGGAATAACTTCCCAGGATATTGCAAAAGTTCTTTCTCCTTCCATCCTAAAAAAGCAACTGGACACTTAATGTTATTGCCTTCAATCCTCAGATCAAACAAACAATTTTGTTTTCTAAAAAACAGTCCTCCACAGTAATGTCATTAATCCCAGCTGTGTCATCTGCAAACTTCATAGCCAAATTTCTACATAATGAAGGAATACAACAAATAAGATCAGTCCTATCTTCAATCCTCCTGGTGCCTAACTTAGTCCATCTTTATCTTGTAATTTCCATGATTATTTCTTCCACTGAAGAGAAGAGCCTTGTGGAGGTTAGAGATCAGTGTTTTGCTGGACTCTTGGTTATGTCCATAGCATTACCCTTTAAGAAGTTAGTCATCTTTTTGCAAAATACATTAAATTAATTCTCAAAAGACTGCCCTTGTGTGTGTCTGTGTGAAGATTTTTTCTTTATCCCCTTCCCCTGCCTCCCTACCCTCAGTCATCCCTCCCTCTTCCATTTCAAGTGTTGATACATTTAGGAGAGAATTAGGAAATGTATAAATTTCAGGGCAGAAAAGTTTCCCATTTTTGAAGGTATGCACTGTATCTGCCACCTCTCTGTTCCCAAATTTACACTTTAATAAAAAAGTCTCTTCAAATCCATCTGCAGTTTCAAGTGCCATTTTTTTCAGTAGCCAAAGAAGAGAGCTTACTCAGGGACCATTGTATTTTCATAACGATTAGCCTAAATTTTGCTTCCATTCCAGATGTTAAATTTACCTTACCACACTTACATTTTCACTATGGACTCTGACATTAACTTTATATATCAGCCTACTGAAAAATGAGTTAAGGCATTAATGCAGGATTTGGGCCATACCTCAACCTACACAACTTCCTTCAAGTACATTATCTCCTCTTCCTCCACAGCTCTTCTCCTTCTGTTTATGAGGCCAAATTTTTTCCCTGCACTAATCTTTTTTTTTTAAAATGTTTAATTTCAGTTTTTTATCCATGACTAGTCTGAATCATGTGTGCTCCTTAGATATTCATTCTGCCCTTGCACTCCGTGTAGGTTCTGGATTTACCCTTGCTTGGGGTGTTTGCTCAGCTGGGGAGGGGTCCATTACTGTTCTTTGTAGTACCTCCTTACTTCACGGAAATGAAGCCAAAGCTTTGTGGTTTCAGCTGAAATTCTATCTCCGGTCTCCAAAGTCTGATAGTCCCACTGCAGTTTAAGCTCAGCCAGATGGTTCTGTGTGCTATTCCAGCCTCCCTTTAGAGCTGACAATACCTGTTTGGGCCAGGATTTTCCCCTCCACCTGCCATCTCCATGTAAGGACCAGCATCCAGAGTCTTTTTAGTCAGACTAAATTTGTTATGATAGACCAAAGAAGTACTAACCTCACCATGGCTATTCCCAGCCAGTCACTTCTCTCACTAAGGCAAACAGCTCTTTCTCACAAGTGTAAAACAGCATCAATCAGTTCTGAGGGAGCAGGTCTGATTTTCATCTTAAAGCATCCAAAAGAAACCATGATGTTCATATTCTACATTCCAAAGGCATATTTGGATACAAAACCAGTTTGGGCTTAGCACTCCATAGATCCTTGCTGAAATTAATCTCTCTAAGCAGGACTCATCTTTACTTTCTTGAACTGTGTTTTTCTTGAATTTTTGATTCCTCCCTAACGTTATTCCAAAATAATTGATGAAAAGGTAGGATATAACACAACAAAAAATCTAGATAATTTTGAAGCCCTGGTATTTTTAGCAAACATAATGATAAATCACAAAGCAGTCCCTTCTACCAACAAAGCACTTCTCTCTCCTTTACATTCCTCAAAGCTTTCTGGGCTTGGTGGTCTTGCAAACAGTTTGGGGTCAGTGCACAGGTTACCGACCTCTCCCTGCCTCGCCTGAAATGTCAAACTGATGAACCACTCTCTTTTAAAATACAAATTCAGGAAGTTTAGCTGCATTTTTCTCCCCACTTACATCACAGATCTCAGCAGAGAGCATCAAAGACCTCAGGCTGATCAGCCCAGGCTCTGTGTGGCACAGCATTGCACACACTCGTCCACGGGCATCCAAGCCCAGATGGTGTCTGCTGACATGGATTCAGAAGCCATGGGACTCTACAGTGTTCGGATATTAGAAAGGTACAAAAAGGCTTCATGGTAACAGAAAACCATAAGAGAAGAGCATTAGAAGTACCTCTGTGGTGGGAAAGAAAGCATTGGATGTTTCCTCCTGTCTTGAAGGCTGATGCAAAAAAAGGGATGTGAAAAACAGTGGCCCTGCTTTGGGAAGGATGATCTTGGGTGGAAAGATTTAGGTCATGTCTGTAGCATTCCAATTAAGAACACCCAAAGCAAAGAACTTTGGCAGCAGCTTCAGATGAAAGAATAAACCCACAGGAAGCCAATAGTTTTGAGACTCTCATTATGGCTTTGGCAATCAGGAAGGTTGAAAAGGGGAAGTTTATAGACTATCCCCCTCAAGTTGGCTCTTTCACAAAGAGCGTCAGAGAGAGAGACCACAAGGCCCTGAGACCTTTCCTCCTCAATGAAGACCGAGATCTCTCCCTCATTTCGTTCGATCACCTTGCTGGTTTTTGCACACCCACCTGTCACACATCACAACAGTTCTGTGGTCCACAGCCCTTTCTAAAGGCATATCTCTGCTGACACCCTCAGCCTGTCCATATTGCAGTTGTTCATCTCAGCTGCTCTGTGCCAGTTGTGCCCCTACCCACGGGGACTCAGATCTGTACATGACTTCTGTGTACTTTATACCTGAACCACACCTCACACAGGGTCTCAACCTCGGCCAAGGCATCTTGGCATCACTGTAGCTTGAATGTTACTGGTAAAATCATCCTTACCACTACCCCTTTTTTAGCCTTGGCCAGACAAGTCTAGACTCTCAGACAGTGAGGCCCAGCAATGGAGTTCAAGTCCCAAGTGCTTTCAGGGAAGTATTAATAGAGAGCCAGGGTACACCAGATTCCAGCAGCTCAGACCTAGGTGATTTTCTCTTTTGTTGTATTGCCCATGACTTTCACTGCACTTGTTCCTTGGACTACAGCTGCTGCTTTCCTTCCCTAGCTTCTCTTATCTCCTTTGAGATACTCACACTTGCCATTTCACCTGTCTCCTTTCCATCCCTTTTGATCCCCACCAAATTACAAAGCACCATGGAAGCACCAACTCATTCTCATGCTCCTGCCACCCTATTTTCAAAGGGCAACTGTGATGTCTCCAGATTTACTGACCTAACCACAGATAAATGCTGCCATTCAAGCCAGGATAGTGAACAACTGAGCATGTGAATGCAGGCAGCACAGAGAAGCTAGACATAAATAAATCCTTTTGGAAAGTAAGGGTCATTCTCTAGTAAGTTTTGTCCCTAATGTCAATGCAGCTGTGCTTTGTCACCCCAAGCTGCACGCACAGCATTGATTGGGGGAAAAAGGTCCCTTGTTCCCTGGTAATTCTGTGCACCAACCCAAGAGTGCAGGTTTCTGCTATGATTCAGTCCTAGGAAACACCTCAGGGAAAAGAGAAGACTGAATCAGCAAGTTTGCCTAGAAAAGTGATTCGGGACGACATCACCAACTACAACCCCAACGCCCGCTGCTCTTACAACATGCAGGGAAATCCCTTGGCAGAAGGCTGCGAAACAAAGACAACTTCTCCAATCTCCTGACTCCCTTCTAGTCACTGGGGTCCCAGTATCTGCATTTCTAATGCTCAGCTACATTCCCAAAAGCAGAAGGAATATGGTCCTCAGATGGGAAGTTAAATACTGCTTTCCTCAGCTTCTGCAATATAAGGACTTGAAGTCTTTATGAATTAAAGAGAGAGACTGGGGGAAAAAAACCATCCAAGCCCAAGGAACGTAGGACACAAATACTCTACTAGCCCACAGTAAGATGATCATGGCAGATATCAGATACAGGATGCTTGGCACAACCAGCTTGGCTCGATCTCTGACTGAAGTTCTAAATACCCATCCTCTCCACTCATGGATCTGAATCCAGATGGTGTGATGAACCACGAGCCTTCTTTGACTGCAGACACTTTGAACCCAGAGGAGATGGATGGAAAAGCAAAAAGAAGGGTTAGGCAGAACAGCCCCATCGCCTCATTTCCCACACCAGGTGTTTGTGACAGGACAAATCTCACCTTTCCTTAGCACAAGCAGGTGCTTGGCTGCATGTGAGTTTGGGACAGGACTGGTCTCTCCAGGGACACAATGTGCCCCCATTTCCCTTCATTTCTGCCCAGGGTTGTACCTGGAGCGTATGACTCAACCTCTGAATGTGGCAGCATAGAGCTGCTGCCAGGCTCAGCTTAACAACCAAGGCGCAAATATGAAGAAATGGTAGAAAACAGAAGCACTCCCACTTGCCACTGCCAGACCTCCTTCCTTATCACAGAAGAACACAAATGCCTGCTCTGGCAGAGTGGACATTTGGAGAAATGCAGACGTGTTACAAACCACCCACACACTGACACAGTTTTACCACCAACACAAAAAAACGCCTTTATGCTGACTTCAACAGTTTTCTACCCTCACTTCTCCCATGATGAGACAAAAGCCCGTTGGGCACAGGGAAGCTTGTGGGATGAACACCAAAATGCCTGGAAACCACCGGCCCGGTCAATGGGTCACTGCGTGGAACTGGGAAGACTTGCAATTAATTTCTTACCAGCTACTGGGTCCTTTGGTGGTGATCATGACCTTAATGTGCTTGGGAGAAAATTATTAAATCCTGGGGAACAATTTACTGGGATAGGTGATGAATGGTTCACTTGGTGCTTTTTCATTCAAGACTTGCATTCCCAGAAAACGCTTGATTAATATAAGCATAAGCTATGTGTTTTGAACAATCCCATTTAATAGCAGAATACTCTGGTTTTCACCACTGGCCACCTTTCCAGCTGGGCAACATTTTGTTGTGCAGGGCATTTCAAAATCCCCACTCAAGCTGTTGCAGAGTAAACAGCTAATTATACCAAAAATCCCAAGACTCATTGATCCATTTTTTAGATCCAAACAATTCTGAAAGCCAAAGACCAAGACACATTTGTGCCAACGCTAACTGCAAACAACACAGCAAGAAATTTCCTATGACTTAGGGATGAATTTCAGCATGGACACATCATATTTGCCGCTATGCTTCCTGCAGTCATTGCAGAAAGTTCCGAGATGCATCAAATCCAGAACCTAAATGGAAAAAGAAACTGAAAGACTTAAGCATGCAGAAAACTGAATTATGTAATTATTGTTACTGGCACAGGAAAAAGAGAAATGGAATCTTTCTGTCAATGTCAAAGAGGAGACGCTGCAGACAACGCAGCTTCAAACACAGGCAATGGTAAGGAAATATAAGCAGGATAAAATAAGCAGCTGATGTAGCACACAGCAAAAAGGACAATTCATCAGGACATGAACCAGGATGCCCAATTTTAACATGAACATGATACAATCTATTCTGAAATCAAAACAATTACACTGAGGAAAATGAATTGGTTTTGACCAATGCTGGAAATCAGATTTTTGCTCTGCAGCCCATCCCCACACAGTAACACATGACTTAACAATTGTCAAGATAATTTGCATGGCTAAAATCATTAATGTTGAAGTGAGGGCAGGGTAAAAACAGTTAGGAGGTTGTTAAAGAAATAGAAAGCCACATCAAATACTGCAGAGTGGCACTACTCTCATTTCTGCCTAGCTTGGGAGAGGGTTACTGGGAGGGTGACCTGCACAACTCTGCCTTTACTTCTTTCAGTGCTGTACATGGGGAGCCTCCTGCTTTGGCTCAAGACCCCTTCATCCTTCCCTGTGGCAGAGGTTCTGCCTGCCTGAGTGCTCTTACAGTGATACCATCCTCAAGCCTTCCCAAAATGCCAGAAAGAAAAAGGATTCATAATGAATTGGATGTTATACACTAGAAAGTGATTATAATATTATAAAGATTAAAAACACAAGCATAGCCAACAACAGGATACTTAATAAAATAGACAGAAAACAAAATTATGCAACCAGAACAAGCAATTAATAGGACTTGGAGCCTGAATGCCACCCCTTCCAAGCACTCCTCAGCTGCCTGTCTGCAAAGCATCACAGTCAATGAAAACAGCAGAGCACAGGAACCCTCTCCCATTCATTTTATTGCTAAATCACAACGCAAACTGAAAAACATTTCTTTTTTTCTACAGATGCCAGAGGACGTCTGAGAATAGTACATTATCTGGCTAATAAAAAACATCCCATAAATAAAACCAGGAAAAATCACACACACACTTAGTTTCTTCAGCTGAGCATACAAAGAACTTGTTTTCACTCTTTTGATGTCTGAACCACTTTGCCCATATGTCTGTGAAGAACAGGTCTTCCTCAGAGGTATTCCAAAACAGCTCAGCGCATGCTGTGCTAGTGGCTGTGTCAGTGCATCGTGTTTGTGACTTCCAGAACATCTCAACCACATGGCATCATCACACAGGGGTCTTGCTAGCTTGAAATGTCAGGGCAGAATTTGACCACTGATCACCTGGGATAACTGGATCCACCTTCAAAATTATAATCCTTTAATATTGTGTGGCCAATACAGCCTCACCTATGCTGTTAAAATTCTGGCAGTCAGCAGGTTCTTTATCCTTGGAGCTGAGATGCATTGGCTGCATTGCAGTTATGGGTGATAATCGGTTCAAAGATCAGCCATCAAGCTCATCTCACAATCAGATAACTAGGGATGGGCAAGCCTCCAGACATTCCATGTTTAACAACTGGAGCATTAACCAATTCTTATGACAATGAAATGTTCAGCATTTGATGGGTGGAAGCCTAGGTTAAGCCTGGAATGCGGTAGAAGGGTTAAGAAGAGCAAATCTGACAACAAGAAACCTGTTCAGGAGTCGTGGTGATTCACGTTGTGTGGTCCTTACAGCAGTTTTGGTTGCAGGAGACAGTGGATGATTAGACAAATGTGGAAGTGGGCCTTTCCCACTGTATTTTCAGACCTTTCTTTCAGCACTCTGCCAAAGCCCTGAAGCAACTCTGAGCTGACGGACATGGGAGATTTTCCAGCTCATCCTGTCCTGCAGCCTCTGTATGAAAGCAGCACCATGCAGCCTCACACACTGCAATTTTCTTTCCAAAGAGGCTGAACACCTATCCCTGGTGGCTCAGAACACCTCGCTTCCAGGTCACTGCTTAGCTTGCACTGTGGCAGTTCCACTTTCTATGCACAGGGATATTTTCATTATCTCTTTCCCTTCCGCACTCCCGTGTTTCCCACATGATGGAATACTTGATAACAACACAAAGGCACCAGAAAAACAGGACAGACTGGCAAATGACACATGAGCTGTTCTGATACTCTTACTCATGCCAGGATCTTTCACTGCACTGTCACTTCTCAACTGATTTGAAAATTTCCCAGCTCAAACACAGAGAGTGCATGTGTGCACTCCTGCATGGGCTTAGCCCAGCAGCTGGAGGGAAAGGGTTTTGTTGACATAGTGCCTCTTTTCTGTGCTGAAATAGCAACAAAGGTTGAAATAGCAAAAAGAGCAGCACCACAGTTTCACATAGGCATACACCGAGATAGAAGGACATGAGGAATACAGGACAAAGTCTTGCATAAAGGAAACCAAACAACTCAGAACTTCCTAATGGAGAGAAATCAGTGCAAAAAGGGCACTTTGCCTTTGAGAGGATGAAAGGGATGAGACTGCAGTTGCATTTTTATGAGCATTTTTATGTGCCCTGTGTACAAGGAACTGCACTTGCCTTGCCCAGAAAAGCTGTGACACTGGAACGTCAGCAGCTGCCATGGATGACTGACGACAGTGCCTCACCATCCTAACTACGAGAAGACATCTCCTCCAGCTCATTACCTTTTTTCCCATCCACAAAGGAGCTGGAGAATAATTTATCTTCCCATACATGCTTATTTACTTGTTTGAACACTGTTCTACCCCTACTCATCCTTCTCTTCTTACATGGAGTACTCCCAGGCAATTTGATCTACAAAAGCACACATTTAAGACCTCTGTGGAATAACAAGCAAGCTCCTGTTCCACATCAGAATCAAGAATTGTCAGGCTGAGTTTCTAAGGCACAGTCTTTATTTCTAGTGATAACATGAGCTGTGACAGGAGCTCAGGCTACAGATCTTAAAATCAAGTTAGTAGCTAAGAAGCTCTTCCCTTAAAATTACACATCTTTGATCTGAAGTTAAAGACAGACTAAACATGGAAACCCAGACTCATTCCTCTCTGCAGGATCTACGTCAGGCGGGTACGAGGGAAATGTGTTGTTGACAAATAGAAAAAAAATGAGCCACTAGAAGGAATGAATTTATGCTTCTTGCAGCTATTTCTGGGTCCTGAATTGCTAATACCACTCAGAGAAATACATAGGTGGGTTGTTCCTGAAAGTTCAACTCAAACAGCTGCTCAGGAGACATCTGTAAGCAAGGAATGTCTTCTGATCAGACAGATCAGAAAATTCTGCCATTACACAGTCTATGTATCGCAAAGGTTGCACAGCACTTCATCACTGCACCTCCCAGCCAGCTCTTCCTGACTCCTGGCTTGCTCCTGCCCGGCTCCTACACAGCCCTGACCCTCTCCATCTCCCCACAGTGGGACCACTGCTCCTCAACCTCACACTGTCCATACTAGCTCCCTCTCCCAGATCCACAGACAGACCAGATCTTCCACATCCCCACAATTCCTCCTCTACTGTGCATTTTATCCTATTTTCCTCTATATGATTTCCCCCTTTTTAAGGGGGGAAAAGCTGGCAGCATTGAGAGTCCAAGGCAACCTCTTTCCCCTTGACCCCACAGAAAGGAAAGATTGCTTGATGAAGAAGAGAACTGACAGGACAAAACCACAGTCCAGACATGGAGACAGACTCCCTTCAGACACAGACATATTCACAGCACTTGTCTGCCAAACAGGAACTGCTGAGGAGGTGCAGACACATCCTCTCTATCTGGTTGGCTTTGGATTTGTTTCTGCTTTACTTCGAAAAGCATGCACAGCGTTATTCTACCAAACTCGAATGGGCATTTGAGAGGCAGAAGGAAAACCCTAATCAGCACAGAAGCTGCAGGGGAAACAGGCTGTTCCCTTCTGGGCAGAGCTGGACAGTGGCAGCTCATGTCAATAAGTTTGGCAGACTGATGACTAGCAGAAAACAGCATTTAATTGGAAAGTATTCCCATTTCACATTACTTCCCAGCAAGAGATGAAGTGGCAGGAAAGTGTGTAGTAATTGCTGATCACCTACCAATACTGGAAATTTGATGTGTGTGTACACAGTTCTAAAACTAAGCAAAACTGTCAAAAGTCTTTACAACTGACAAATAAGTGGAGGGATTTGTGAATGCTTGAGATACACCTACCCATACCAAAAGTTAGTTTGGGATTTCATTGTAGATAGCTCTGAAAAGACACAACAAAATAAAACATCAGAGGTTGAAGTTTAAAAAGGTCTCTTTCCCCAGAGGTTTTCGAATAGTTTCAAGTTTTCAATATTCTAATTTCAACAGCTGAAATGTTTCCTCCTCACATTACAGATCAATGAAATTCAGGGTGATGAGTGAGATGATAAAGTTTGCTCAAATATTCATAATAGTGAAATCTGAAGGTGAATTTGAAGAGTCACAGAGGGCTGTTGTGGGCCAGGGTAAGCGAACAGAAAACCAGCAGACAAAATTCAACATCAGCAAATGCTGTGTAATACAACTGGGGAAGAAAACCTGCCAATGTACACACATGGCAATAGTTACTAAATTAATCTCGGAGGAGAACCCAATGTTCTCATACAGAACACTGAAGGCAAACTCACGAGAGGTAACAGAGCATTAGGAATTACCCTTATGGAAGATACACTAGAGTTAGGCAAAGAGAGGGGCAAGTGAAAAAGAAAAGGCTTAGAAGCTGAATAAGGATTAGGCAAAGAAGGATTTTTCAGTTTGGAAAACTTTACTATAGGAAGAAGAAACAGCAGATGGACATACAGCTACAAGTGACAAGAAGATTCCTCACTGCACAAAATCCAGGGGCAGCCAATGACTTTTTCAGGGAGTAGATTTATAAGAAACAAAACAAAACGTTTTGGTTTACTGCATACTACTACACAGACAGTGTAAGCTCCCATGGAAAACTGCAAAGGCTAAAAAGAAAAGGCAGTTTGCAAAATAATTGACATCATTGCCTAGTCTCCTAAAAATCCATAAACATTTTGCTCCTAAACATGATGTAATGTACTGTAAACCAGAGACTGCTGAAAGCGAAAGAGTCCATATGCTGCTCTCCTCTGAAAACATCCCCCACCATCTAGAAGGGCAGGATGCTATGATGCGTGGGTTGGAGGGTTGCAGGAGAGCCCTCTTCCTCAACACTGGACATCACCATGGATTTCCAGATTTGGTAAATAAATTCTCTTTCCTTTATTAAGCACAGTTATTCACTCAGCTTGAATTTTCACTTCCTTGTGACTTCATTGTGGCAAGATAAAGTAGCTATCTCCCAGAGAAGGGAGGTGGCTCTTGTTATACACATGCAGCTATAAACCTATTTTTCTGAAAACAGCTTCTTCCACTAGAAAGTGCCTTTGGGATTTTTGGAAGCTCTGGCCGATACCTAAACACAAATTTCCATTGTTCCTACTGGAGAGTTAACACCATCTCTTACCTGAGAGGAGAGCATGGAATGTGGGCTGTTCTGCAGCCTGTACTTCAGAAAGGCCATTAGTTCTCAAAAAGAGAAAAAGAAGGAGACAGAGAAGAGTAGGTACAGAGAGACACCAGGAGCTGAACAATCATGAGAACATGAAGCACCAAAAGGCTAGTTTTCTGTGAATGAAGCTGAAATATTTTTTAGGGAAAGAGTTCTGCCAAGTTGTCCAATCTCAAACAGCATTTCAGCCTCAAAATAGCTGCCCAAGTAATAGAAATTCGAAGGAAACTTCAGCAGCTGAGAAGGGGGATGAACAACAAGTGTGCCTTGCTGCCCACTCTGCAGAGGCTGGGCTGTTCCTCAGGCTATCCTAATTTCAGTACCCTGAGAGCCTCTGAAGGCAAGACATTGTGTTTTGGTTACTCCTGAGGCCCAAAGAGCCAAAAACAATTGACAAAGCCTTTGTTACTAGTGTTCTCTTAACAATATGGAGATATTCTTTATGGTTTGGAGAGGGATTGATGTGAGTCACTCAATGGCAGAAGGAAGTCTCCAAAGTAAGGTGGAGCACCTCACTCCCTTTCCCACATCCCAGCTCCTGCTAGGTGCTGATGCACGAGCAACCTGGCTTTTATAGCTGCAGGGGTTTGAGCAAAGTCTCAGACTACAGAACAGAATTTCTTGTGTGTGGAAGGAAGATTCCAAAAAAACTGTATGCTAGTAAAACAAGTGAGTGGAATACTAAAAATCTCACCACTGCCAGGCCAGTGACCAGGTTAAGCTTTTTTCACACTGCTGGGGATCTGTCTGACTTTAGGACACGTTATAGGGAGCACTGGGAGGAGGAAGAATTTGAACAGCTGCCTACTGTTGCGCCAAGAAAAGAGGGCCAGTCTCCCCATTTCCAATTCTGACCACCACCATCATTTGGTGACATTCACCCCCCAGTGATAAACAGAGAAGGAAGGAAAGCAGAGGTGTCCTTTCACAGAGAACCGTGAAATTAATTGTCATAAACTCATAGCAATTCCTAAACACCAAACCTCCAGAACACCTACCAGCAATGCTAAAACACAAAAGAAATTTCTCTATGAATAGGGCCAGCCCCCTCGAGATATAGAGTTCCTTAACACAACTTCAATAGGAGTATTTAGAATTTACTGTATAAAATATAGAACAAGTCTTAAGATTTACTCTCAGGATTCCTTAGAGACTTTCAGAACCAGTGAAACATGGGAGGACTGAAACTAGAGTTACTAGGAACTGAAAAGCACTGCAGAGTAGTTTTATGACAGCTAAAACACATTTCATTATGCCTGCCACTATTAAAACAGAAATCAGGTGAAGTCGTTTCTCTCAAAGAAAATCAGTGGAAGTTTTGGCATTGACCTGAGTAGGGTCAGGATTACAGCCTATAAAATTAGAGGGGCAGAAGATGATGTAGAAAAGCAAGTAATTGCTAGATGATGTCCAGGTGATGCATAAGTTGTAGCAATTCAACACTGCACTAAGCATTTAAAATTTTTGGTCTGTTTTGCTTAGCTTTCTTTAAAGGAGAACTGATGTGTTGCTTCTTAAGGTTGGGTAGAACATAATGGCAATACAATTTTCATACAGGAACTGAGGCTTCCACGAAAATCAAGTTCCACACCCTCCCCCTTTATTTTTTTCTTTAAATTTTGTTTTTAACTTCTGTGAAGAAACTTGTAAAGCAAAGTTTTGGTCAGATCACTCCTTTCTAATTAAATATTTCACTTCGTTGACCTGTGCTGCAGCTATTGCATTTCCAGGCAATATTAGATAATGCAGGGCTACACCTTCCTTGCAGTCTGGAAAAATTTACTCTTCCTAGGCTCTTTGGAGGATTGTATTTCTTGTACAGTTTTTAATTGACCCAAGCTGTGTATTTAATTGACCCAAGCTGTGCCTACAGGAGTTTTTGCAGGAGCCAAAACCCCCACAGACAAAACTATATTAAAGGTTAGGATGGCAGCAGCATAATCCTGAGCTATGATGCTCTTAGAAAGAGTACACTTAACAGTGAACTAGAAGACTGAGTCAGGCTAGACACAAGCCTGACTCAGCTTTTTAAACCAAAAATATTTTTGTCTGGAGAAACGTCAAAAACAGACCATCAATTTAAAATGGACTGTTTTTCCTGACACATTTCACTCTAATATGAACATATCAGAGTTTTAAATTGGTTTGGAAATGCAGAATTTTGATCAGCTTATTTGGCGATTTTGCAACATATTGTGATGGCAACAGACATAACCCAAACAAGGCATGACCCTCTTTGAACCCACCTGGACCTCACTGAGCTTTCTCTTGGGAAGAGAATGAGAAGTCTCTCCTGAGGCCAACATATTTACTGTTTCAAGGCAATCAACAGATTTTCTTTCTCAATAGAACCATTTCTGGGACATATTTATTCCAGCCGCAGCAGGAAGTGTACAAATTGCTTGCGTAGACAGGAATGCTGTGCTTAAGAGAAGCTGCAAGCGACGGCTGAGGAGCAAACAGCCTTCTGCTCTGCAAATTCACCTGACCAGCAACTCTCCCCTCCTCTTCTGATAAATCACAGGCAACTCTTCCCAAATCACCACACATTCTTGCAGCCTTATTTGGACTAAAACCCACGGGACTGCTGAGTTGTGTAACTGAAGACTGTCAGTACTTCTTACTGTAAGTCTTTCCATTTTTTTAAAGAAATGATTGGAGTCTTTAGAGCCAATACTCACCTGACAGTGGCTTTGCTTTGGGCAAAAGTACAATCAAAGACTAAAAGGAGAACAGAACAACAATAGTGCCCATCTTCTGTGGTACAGCTTGGGGGTTAGATCACTTGCTAGATCACTGAAGTGACAAATCTCACATCTACATCTCATATCTAGTCCCAGGGAAACCCTTCACTCCAGTGCTCAGGGAATAAAAGAGGAATGTGTGATAGCAGAAGAGCCAACAAGTGAAATCAGTCACAAGTTATTTTCCTTACTTCCTCAATTCTTCCAGATAAGTGGAAATATGACTGGAAATTGTCTCCTTAGAAAAGAAGATCCCCGAGTCAGAAGAATTAAATAGTTTAATTCTAGTTAAAGACATTTGTATGAGGTAGACAACAATTGAAATAAAGAATGTCTTGTACATAGTCATTAGAAAAGTTCACCACAAAACAGAGATGAGCAACTTCCAGACTCTTTCCAGAGCCTCTTGTGCAAACTGGAAGATAAAGTCTCTTCTCCCTGCACCATCCATGTAATTTTCCATGGTGGTAGTGGTCAAGGGGATGGGGCTGAACACAGGAAACAAGTGATAAGCTGTGATGTGAGATGACGTGTCCCAACACTGCCCCCCTCCCAGAACCAGGAGGCTGTGGGTGGCAAAGTTCTGGGTCATCTTGGCAAGGACAACAACTCAACAAGAGTACAAGAGGGGAAGAGAAAAATCAAACACCTTCTGATGTTAAAGAAAACCATTACTTCCAACCAAAGGCAGAGTCAGCCAGCTTAGGTCCTGCTGCCCTTACTCATCCTGCTTTGGGCCCTGCAGCCACACCAGTTACCACAGGCAGCTCCTGCAGCATGAGGTGCCCTGGCTCACTGCACCTCCTTGCTCTGGAAAACCAGGCTGGTGGGAGACAACGCCAGCTGGAACAGGGAGTTTGAGGCTACGCTTGATATTTTGGGATGCTGGGCTTCACAGAGAGAGTTCTCAGAGCATGTCAATACAGTCCCTTGATCTTCCACGCTCACCAATGAGAAGGTGAGACAGGTTTCAGGCCTCATCCTGCCTTACCTCTTCCGAAAAACCTCAGTTGAGTCAGAATGAGTCAATGTGCCTCTGCCCAATCACTTGTTAAAAAAGAAAAGAAATAGAACAGACTGTACTGCTCTATGTCAAAATTAAGCATAGTTCATTATTTTTGTGTTCTGAGGAAACAGAATAAAAAGCCCCAACTAGCAAGAGAATATAAACACTGGAATAAGATCAAGGCTGGAATAAAACCACAAAAGTGAAGAGCAGGTTGTACCACCCAACAGAGCTTTTTCTGCCCACAATTGCCAGACTGGCAGGCTCCAGCTCTATTTTGGAGACAGCCTGGAACCCACATGCAGGACCAAACTAAGGATACTCCTAAGGAAATCATCCTGCCTGAGGAAATCCTCTCAAATCCTTGTATCCTTACCATACAACAGTAGCTCTAAAGAATCTAAAGGATGTAGCCTTAACTTCCCCCTATCCCTGACAAGGTGAGCAGCTGTAATTTCAAGTGGCAAGAGCATGAGCTGGATTTAAGAAAGCAGACCATGGCAGAAAGAGACAGCTCAAGCGTGTCCTCCACAGACAAGCAGAATTAACTGAACAGTCTGTTCTCTACTACTGTCTTTAAGACTGGTGGTTAGCAGAAACAGAGTTATGAGCCAGAAAGCAAGTCATCAAGAAATACCATCAAAAACCACTTTTCATCAGAGCAACCACAAAATGGTTCACAAAATGGTACTTAAATACTATTTCACCCATACACTTCCAGTCAAACCTCACCGAAAAGTAAAACCACAGATCTTGCTCCTCATTGTTGAAGAAGGCAGAAAGCTGCTGATATAATTCTCCTAGGCCTGGGTCAGTGCAGCTTTACCACTGCAGAGAAAGGAAGGACTGGACAAAGACCTGCACAGAAAAAACTTCTTGGACAAAAAGACAATAAAGAAGGCTCCTAACAAGGATCCTAACAGCAATACAACTTCTCATGGGAAACTTGAGAGAGGCAGATGAGGAGAACAGAATGTTGTCTAGTTAACAGGAAGCAGCCTACAGTTTGTCTGGAAATGTTTAGAAAATGAAACAATTAGAAAAACAAACAGGGAGCGTGAGATCCCAAAGCAACGTGATAAGCTTATCACAGAAGCCTCAACCACCATGCAGGATCAAATCTACAAGGGTGGAAGGGATCAAGACAGAGTTGTGTTTCTTCTTGGAGACAAGGATCAGAGGGAAGAGTTTGTTTGGAAATATCCCTTGAACAGGAGAGAGAGCGAGCCATCAAGGAGGTGGCTTGGACACATTCAGAGCCTGCAGCATAGGCCTGGTCTTCTCTATTCTCCTGTTACTGCCAGAGTTGCCAGAGGAGGTGCACACATGCAACCAGGAGTGGATGGCACCAAGGAGGCAACAGATGGAACTGGAGTCTGGCCTTACCAGGCAAAGTTTGAGGACAAGAGTTTCACTCAGCTCTGTGTGGGTTAAGCCCCACACAGCCCACACAGGGCAATCATTCCATTCCTGACAACTGAAAACTTGCTCTGACTGTCCTGGAGGGATGAATCACGTAGAGAGAACTCTGGCAGGCGACACGAGGAAGGGGCATCACAGCCAGAGTTCCCAATACAAGCAAGCAAGCAAGATTCAGGCAAATCACAGAATCATATACAGCTGTCCTGCACCTAGAGCATGGCCCTGGTGCCATGACCCAACTGTTGGCTTCAGGTGGGCTCAGGCAACTTCCAGCAGGAATGAGAAGGAATCTGTGACCCAAAAGGCACTACTGTCTCCTCAAAACAAGTGAGGGACTGGAGCCAGGCCAGGCACTGAAGAGAATTTAGACCTTGTCCCCTGGAGAACCCACTTCACAAATGGAAAGGGGAAAAGGGCAACAGACTTACAAATACGTCAGTAACAGTGTCTGAATCACAGCTCAGCTTTGCTGGAAAGGCTTGGTAAGACAAAGACCTAGGAACTCCTGATCCCAGGAAAAAAGGAACATGAGGCATGACTTCAGCCAGTCTTTCCAGATGCTGTGGCTTAGGGACAAATGGCCTGGGCAAGTAAAACTAGACTAAAATACAAGCAAGAAATCTTGACTGTGGAGCTTCCCAGCAAGGTCACCATCTATGATTCCTCACATTTCTCATTAGCTCAGATGTCAGAAAGGCAGAACTCTGGATGTTTCCAGGCACCCAGAAGGAAGAGAGGAACCCATTCCCTCCATGCTGTGCATGAATAGCTGAGGAGTAGCAGAAGCAAACAAGCCCAACTTCAGTATTTGGGAAAAATGTCATACTAGAATATGACCAAACTTGGGTTACACAACAAGGTCATAATTGAGCCTGTGTTCCTCACTAGCTGAGAAACTCAGTTCCCATCCTCTCACATGTTATCAGCAGAACTGAGTGTGATATTCCCAACACAGCCACACCCCACAATGCAGACATCTCCTCAGGCTCCCTCTGAGGTCTACATTATTAAGTAAGCCTGAAATCATGGCTCTTACTCACTTGGCTTTGCAAACTATTAACGTCTATTAGTACATCACTGTTCACCTAAGAAGGGAAAGCTGCATGTCTGTTGACGTCTTAGTAAGGGGCCTTTGTCTTCTTCATTAACAATTAGGGTCCTCGGGGATAGTTTTAGTTTTCTTTGTAAAGGTTCAGAATACATACATACATATATATATATATATATATACACACACACATACATATATAAATCTGACTACTACATTCAAATTCCATGATACAAACCTGCTATCTCTCAACTTTCACCAGCTCCACTAGGAGCCGTGTGCCTGCTCTCAGTGCAGAACATGTGCCTCAGCCACACTCATTTCCACGTGTCTGTGCTTGTTCCCCTCGTGCTGCTTTAGCTCGAGTAGTGTATTTCCAAATCAATGGGTTTATCGTTCATATAGGCACTCGGTAGCTGCTGAAATAACTAAACATTGATCATGGCTTTCTTCTGAATTTCTGCCGGTCTTAGAGACTGTATGGAGTGGGATCAGCAACCTATGGAAGCGCAGGCATGATAAAACTGCCCTCTAGTGGGAAAGCACCAATCGCATCTACAGCCGACGTACAGCTGGCACCATCTATTAACTGGGGAAAAAACACTGAGTGGAAGCACACTGAAAAAAAGATGGGTGACCATCGACTGGCAGGCAGCTCAGCATTGTTAAAAGCCTTGCACTCACATGGTGCCAGCCCTTGGCCAGCACCAGAGCTCAGTGCACATCAACAGTGACAGCTGAAGCCCTGGAGGTTGAGAAGTTCCCATCCAGAGGGATGCCATCATGCTGTACCAAAGAGCTGAGCACCTCCAAAAGCCCCACTCTCCTGCCACATGCACCAGACAGTCCAGAGCCTTAAAGATGTTCAGTGTTACCCCTTTTTGCAGAACTGTGGAGTGGGGCATAACCTAAGGCTGGAGATGTGTGTCCAATACCAGCCCAATACTCTGTTTTACAGAGTAACACCTCATCTCCTAGAGGAATTATACAACAGTGAGGCTTCAGGAGGCTTATGTAAAAAGCAAATTGAGTCCAAATAACTGTCTGACTCAATAGTGAGAACTTTTACAAGAGGATGGAAACAGGAATAGAAGAATGACAGCACAGAAACTGATTGTGCAATGGTTATGTCAGCCCTCTGCTTCCAAATGGACCTTACCCATCTTCAACTTTCAAAGCAGAAATTTTGGAGGCTGGGGGGATCACACTCTGTATTTACAAGGATGCAGCATCTCTTCCTGCCCATAAATGCTGTCTGGCTGGTTGGACTCGTAACACACGCTCAAATCAACTTTCCTTTGCTCCTGCAGGCACACACCCAGGAATTCCTACACACTCCAGATGTATCCAAACATCCCACTTCCACCTCAGACATGCAGGCCTCGCCCAGGGAAGCATGGTGGTCCTCCTTAGTCCACGGAGGACGTGGGCTCAGTTTATATAATGCTTTCCATTAACAAAACCTCACACAAGGCATCTGCCATGGTTTACTTTTTGGCAAAATTGGGTCATTAGCTCCAGTGCCCCTCACTGGTAT
Source organism: Aleadryas rufinucha (assembly GCA_013397815.1). NCBI lineage: Eukaryota > Metazoa > Chordata > Aves > Passeriformes > Aleadryas > Aleadryas rufinucha. The sequence continues at coordinate 122,005 of VZTH01000238.1, forward strand.
GACCTTTTGAGATTCCCAGCCAAAGGATTCTAAGGGTTAACCAGTTAGTCCCTATCCAGCCATCCCACAGAGGCTCTCCTATAGCCACAGGCAAGCTATCTAAGGCATGACAGGATTGGAATCCTTGTTTTCAGCACTCGTACCATCACAAGGTCATTCACATCCCTCCAGCAACTTCTGTTGTCCAACAATATTCAAGAAACTCCATTTCAACTAGACCACTTCCAAACAACAGGGAAATAAGAGGGATGGAATAAATGTAAGGCATAAAATTGGGTTTCATTGGGATAATCCAAGATTGCAGTACTACCTCCTCTTCCTTTGTGCAGGGATACATGAGAAATAAGAGTGTATTTCTGGCAATATGAGTCAGGCCAGTAAAGTTCCTGCTGCCATTAGGCTGTAGTTAAACTCCAAACCTCACATTTAAATGCGACCACAACAATGTCACACCATTCCTCCCAGCCCCTTCTTCCTGTAAAATCAAGTGAGAGCACAGCTCAGGCCATCAGGGTCCTGTACTCTCCCATCCCTTAGGCTTCCCCAGGGAAGCTCTCTGCCTGGACCAGGACAACAACAGGGCAGTATTGGCTGACCCTTCACACCTGAACAATGATCCCAGCTTGGACTCTGCTTCTTATTTCTATCCCTCAGGATCTGAGGGCTCTGAGCCCAGGCACCACAGAGATTTGCAAATCCTGTGCAGGACTACCTCCTAACAAAGGTTTGTTCACACAGCATTAGGTTATAAAAAGCCACCACAGCTCTTTCCCATAAACCGTGGGATCTATCACCCTGAACAGCATTCCTCCCTTCCTCCAAGAGCCTGGGATCAGCTATGAGTGTGCTAAACCGCTTACAAATGATTCCCATCTTGAGCTAAAATAGCCACTGAGTGGAATTACCTCCAGAAGGACCAGTTTCGCCCTGCCTGAACCCTGCAGTTGAATTCTTCAGTCTAGTTCAGGGCTTACTTTCTTTTTCCTCACCAACTTACACATATTTGCTCCTGTCTGCTTTAAGCCACACCTGCAGGTTGTGCCAGTAGATCCTTCATGATGACAGTAGGGCACAAGCTGTTAGCATTAATCTTAGAACTGAAAATGCTCACCACTGACTGGGACAAGTTTTCAGTGTTTGACTCCAGAGCTTCCACTCACCCACTCGAGCAGGCCACCAAATTAACAAACATTTGCAAAGTGGAGTCACTTCAGCAGGTATTTTAGGCTGTTTATTATTCCAAGAGGGGATCATTCTGTACCACACATCCAGTGGTTTCCTCTGGATTTCCGGTGATCCTGATACGTGACAGCCCGTTGGGAGCAACCTGGAGTTATCCTCCAACTTAATTCAGAACCTGGTATGATCAAAGTACACGAAACAATTCAAGCATTCAGATCCAAAAGGGTTTTGCCTCAGGCCTTTGGCTACAGCTGTAGAAGTGGCCATTTTATAGAGTGAGACCACATGGTCAGCAGCCATTTCTAATTTGAGCATTGATTTTTGCAAAAGCTGTAACCAACTGTTCTTCAGGTTAAGCAAAGGCGAGCCCCAAGGTCTATGAGAGTACTTCCCTGCTCATTGTGTGCTCCTCAGAGTGGCTTCTGCTCTCCAATATTTAGGGCTAAAGCTTGGATACAAAGGTACAATGCAATAAATCTATTCTGCAAATGAATTCAGCTTGCAAAAAGGAAGATGTGCAAGCAGACCTTCACTTTTCCCTCAGCTCAGACTTCAGTCTTTTACTGTCAACTTCAAAATTACTTTGACAACCACCAAGGAAGAGCTTTGCCCCAGACTTTGTCTCCACATTTGTGATTTTAGAATGAGGTTTGGATTAAGATATTTCAGTGTTCGCTCCTACATACCCTCAGAATTTAATTGAAGTAGTATTTGCCTGATCCTCAGGGGACCGGTGTATTTTGCAATATTAGGATTTCAGAATGAGGAGGGTGTCCTTCCTCCAACAATGAAGACAGACCAATCTGACATATTATTTCTTATTAGAGATTTGCTTTGCCCACATCATAGCTGTTTGTCTCAAAACATGACTTAGAAGCATTCAATCCAACTGACACATCTCAGCTGAAATACATCCTGAGTTACTACAGAAACCAGACTGAACCTATTTACTGCATTGACTTGAAGAAATAAGGTGTTACTGGCACTTCTTCAGATCCCCTGGGTGAGCTCCCATCCACCCTGCCAGCTCCAGTGCCCCTTCAACAGGTCTGCACTGGGGACAGAGAGGAGAGTGAGCCAAGAGTGACCTTCTGGACCCAACAGTGGCGTCTATTTTCCCCCTTCATCAAAGGCAACATTCGCCAAGGGACCCAGGATGTCAGAGACACTCGGGAGAATTAACCAACTGAGTGGTGGACTACAAGTAACAAGACCACACAGGTTTTACTGTGACTCCAGCACCAACTCAGCTCAAAGTCATTTTGAAACTGCCCTATACCACAGTGGGAAACTCCTCAGGGTTGGCAGAGCAGCCTGGCCTGCCCTATTTGAGCAAGGCACTGTATTGCTTATATCTTAGTGTCCAATGGTTTGGGAATCACCACTGCATGTCAATCTTGCTTTTATCTCTTAGCTTTCCCCTCAGAACATAAATATGACAGGAAGATTGGGTGTGGGGTACAGCCTGTAACAGTGAAACTCAGATGCACAAAGCAAACACTGTTGTGGTTCTGAGAGCTTTTCCTGAAAGGACAGCAGGGAAGACTGAAGGAGAGGCTGCTAAGGAGACCAAAAGCAGCATTGGGTACTCAGTCCAGGAGGGATGCAGCACACACTGATAGGAAGAGGCTCACTTTAAAAGGGCAAATCCGTGGTCTGCGCTGGCATTTTCATCACACTGTGGTGGCTGGGCAGAAAGGGGTACTTTAAACTACAAAAAAATGTACTTATAAACCCACAACAAAATGTAACTTATAAACCCACTTTTATTTAGAATGTGCTCAGTTCCAAGTCAACTCCCATTGCTGTTTTGGCTGCTGAACATCACACCAGAGCAAGTATTTCCCCTCCCCTGCCCTCTGCCCTGCTTGCCCTGTAGCAGAGAAAAGTGACAGGTGAGGACATCTCTTTCATCTTTCCTTTTAGCCAAAGGACAGAAGCAACGAGAAGTGCTGCTACCAGCAGTAAGGCACAGATTCCATGCCACCAATGTCAGTCTATAGGAAGAGACAGCAGCAGGTCAAACACAGTGAGGTATCAGCACAAAACCAGCGAGTTACAAGGACACCAGTGTTTGACCCAGAGACATTGCCACACAAATGACAGGAAATGCCTGCACTGATCAAGGAAAGAGTGGGATAAGTAGGAGGAAGCAATAACTTGGAATGAAAAATCAGAAGTCAAGATAAGTACATAACTCCTACACAGAAGTGGTTTGTATCAAGCAAAAGTGAGGTTTTAAAGAGGGTATGTATAAGCTATGAAGCTGGAGGAATAAGGGAAGTGAAGACAAAAAATCATTTGGCTCTTCCCACTAAGAGATTGTCTCCTTTTCTAGAAGTTTGACAGGGCAACAGAATGAAGGCAGTTTTTTCACGGTCTTGGGGTTGGTTTCAAGAATAAGTATTTGCTCATTTAGAGTAGCTCTGCAAAGCTCTGGCAGTATCACAGAGTGACTCTCAGGTGGAGAGTTTCATTAGTTCACAGAACTGGGACAGGTCCTGGGTGGGAGAAGAAAGGTTCAGTAATGGGATTTTCCAAGGTTAGGGGGATTTTTTTCCTCTTCTGAGACTATATCTGAAGAGAAAGTTGTGGCAAGGATGGAAGGACTCCCTCTCCTAAACCATACTAATGACATGTGACAACATGCAATTAATAGCTCATAAACAGAGGGGTGGGGCTGTCAATCTGCTCAAAACATTCCCTTGCTTTCAAGGAAGAGGAAGGAAGATCAGCCATTTATCACCTGATTCAGGAAGGGGAGGAAGTGTTCCTATCTGCATCCCTTTCTGCTTCTGCCACATTCCCTAGAGCTGTCTCCTACCTCATTATCACAGGCACCTACCAGAAGTAAGAACATCCCAGAATGGAAAGCTTGGTAGCACCAGTAACCATGAAGCCTTCCCTGAAATCTAAAGCCACAACAATATTCTGCTTTGCAGTCATGTGACCATGTGAGAGATGTCAGGTTCATCAGAGATAAAAAAATGACCACTCTGCAGGTCATAAAGTAAAACCAAATGCTGCTGTTCAGGGAAGGGAGGGATTGGTTATAAAACAGCCTGTACCTGATGCCATGATGATTTTTTGCCTTTTCTTTTTATATAACTTTTATGTATTCTCAGTATTTTCAGCATACATACTTGTAATTCTTTAAGCCTGGTATCTTAACATAGTCCTGGTATTCTGCTAGGCAAGAAGACCAAACATGCTAAAGGTCTCACAGTTGGAGGCCAGAAAGCCTTATGCTATCTTGAGAAACCAAGGTTCTCTCTAGAACATATCCTGTAAACTAGGATTAAACCCATCTGGAAGAGAATACTTTAGACTAGGGAGATGTCACAGCCTTCATTTAAGCTTCTCACTGGGGAATCTTTGTCAAATATGCTAATTTGCAAAGTCTATAAAATTGTATATGTGATACACTGTGTGTGTACATTTTGGCGTATTCCACCTTGACAAACTGTTGCACCATAAAGATCATTATTAAATACCGAGGTAAAAACCCTTTTATCCCTTAACCATGTCTGACTCTTAATTCTAGGACCAGAGACAAAGACATCGTACCCATTTGGATTATGTGTCACCGGCCAAGAGTCCATGCAGATTTACAGTGCAGCAGTCACACATCCAACTTCAAAACAAACCATCAGACAGGGTGCAAGCACCACTGCCTCTCAACCTCTGTAGAAGGGACTTATTAGTTTTTCTGGGATTCCCCTCAGAATTACCTTTGGCTACAGCAAATGCTCTCACAGCATTTTCAAAAGTCATTAGCACATATGAATATTTCAGTTTTCACTTGCCTTGCTGAAGACACCACAGTGAATCTGTTTTTCTAAAGGTCCACCACTGAGCACTCAATGAGCTCCATTTCAAGTCTTCTCACCCGGGCACTCATCATCAGGTATGGCTAAAAAGCCCTTCCTCTATCACTGCCATAAAGATGAGGTAATAGCACAGACCCAGGGAAGACCAAGCATGAGAAGGACAGCCCTAAACACTCACTAAATTCAGAGGCAACTTTTGCACATCTGCAGTTAAGCACAGATTAGCTGTCTTGTTAAACTGGTGTGTTATCCAATGCAATAAGAAATGTGCCCAAAAATTATCATTGTCATATCTTAGTCTTGCATTCTGCTTAACACAATCAGAATTTCTCCTCCTGTTGACTACTGATTTCATCCCATTTGAATTTTAATGCAAATATTGATACCAGCATTACAAAGAGAAAATACTATGTTCTTTCAGATAAAAAATACAGAGAAGTAGTGAAATTCCTTTGCTTAGCAGTGAAAACACTTCAATGAAGATTTGCCACACAGGGTAAAGCTCCTGCTATGCCATCAGCTGGACTGCATCGAGGCAGGAACCAGAACATCAGGTAAGTGCAGTGTCAAAGGAAGGAATTAGGAGCATGCTTTCCCTTTCCAGAGTTCACGGATTAGGCACGTGGACATCACACCTATCTGCAGCATCCTCAATGCCCTGGGGCTGGAGCTGCTCCCTTTCCTAACCTTCTGGCAGGAAAAGGAATGACTCAGCATCCCCTGCACAGGCAGGCAGTCCTGGAAAGCCAGAAAATAACCACTGCACTTCTTTCAGAGCTGTGCACACAGGCCCTGGGCCCCAGTGAACTCCAGCCAACCCCAAAGTGAAAAATACTACAGCTTCCAAAACATAGGAAGCTTGCCAGGAAAACTTACACACATTGGAATAAACCACAATCCCTCACTGTGATTCCCCCAATCCAGATCCAGAGTTAAGTTCTTTCTGCCCCAGATTCACCACCACCGAAGAGACCTCTGCTTCTGGAAAGGAGCACAGTATCACCAGTGACTACACTGTAAAGGTTAAGCATGCAGTAAAACACTCATATTCCTCTTACTAGGAACTAGCTGTTTGCTACCTGTTAACAGTTACCAGCAGTGAAAAGTTTAACTCCAGGCTAAGAATAACAATAGAACAGAACAACTGCAGAACAACTCAGCAGCTTCCCTAATGTTTCCTTCCCCTTTCTCTTAGGCCATTTGTGGTGGTCAGTGATGAAAATGGTAACCTGGGGTAGATTAACCATGTGCTTGATTCACCCCAGAGACATCTTGATACACTCACAGAACTTTCTTCAACTGCTGCTTCTGCTCTCACAGTGAATAATCGCCAAAATATTTCCCATTGCCTTTTCATCTTCCAGCCAATGATCTAAAAATGCATTACTTATTTTTAGTAAGCCCCACAAGCCCTGTCCAATAGAACAAACAGATTTTAGTCCCCCAGAAACTGCAAGGGGGAGGGGGGGGAATCTCCTGGACCAGACCCACTTGCAAAACTACAGGGAAACAGGCAATAAGCACAGCTTCATTTGTTTTAAGTCAGCAGTTTAACATGATCAGACTAACAGGCAGCACACACAGCCTCACCCACAGCTGCTGGCTTTGACTCGATACTCTCCTGTAATGCAGAAACCACACAATTTCCTGCAGGTCAGAGGTGGGAATGTTCCCATATCCCAGTGCTGGATGCCTGCACTGTACACAGCACTCAATCCCCACAAGTTGCAAAGCCCAGTTCCCAAAGCTGCATAGATGTTTCCCTCAAGGACCAGGCACTATTTGTAGCTCAGTTACCAGGTACTGCAGGCTGCCACACACAGTGCATCTCTCAAGGGCATGCCTGCCTGTAAATAAATGGGTGGGTGATGGTGACCTCCTTATACTACAACAAAATGTGGAGGGGAGAAAGGGAAATATCTCCCTGATTCCAGCACTTGAAAACCTTTTGTCCCTGCTGATGCTGCGAGGTGATGCTGTTCCCTGAAAAGGCTGCAAACCCAAGGCATGCTTTGCATCGGCAGACCGGTCGTGCTGCAGAGCTGATGCAGCTGCACTGATTCTCCTGCTGAATCACAGCATCCCACATCACGGCAGGAGAAATCCCCACTGCTGGAGCAGGATACATAAATCTGTTTGTCACAGAGGCAGCTGAAGGATGAGTGTTACAACTTGGGGCATAAATGGGGATTTCACACAGCCCTGAAGAAGAAAGTTCAGTAAGTGTTATGAGTAACTGTGGGGCATTGACTTTTGTAGTCCCCTGTTATACGGATTTCTTCCTGTTAATTGTATGTTAAAGAATTAATGGTTAATTATTTCCAAGTTAATTGTTCAAAGCTGGTAAATGGTTTAAGGAGGGGTTAATTTGGTTGGTTGGGGTTGTCACAGTTAAACCTGTTTATACTTTTAATTTGGGGAAAATGGAGTTTCTTAGTTTCAGAGTTGTTATATGGGTTAGAACTGGATCCTGAGTTCATCGACAGGGAAAGGAATCTTCTGGAAGAAGGATGTCAGCCAGCAATTATCATAAGGGGATAAATCAAGGACCCAGATTGGACCAGGACTGCACCAATCATTCAATGCCCCAATACCATTCATTTAAATGCTCCAATCACCTAAACAACGAGCCAAAGAACACCAGTTATGTTACCTCTAAGGGGAAGATTCTTGGTAGAGGGATGGTGCTCCTGGGAGGGGTATAAAAAGCTGCTCCCTCAGAGATCCTGGTCTCTGACCAACTGACCCTGGTCAGACATCCAGTGTGGGTTGGGTCCTCCTCCTCAGGGCTAAGCCAATCTGCTACAAGGGCCTTAATTGCTTTTGTTACTGATAGTTGACAATAAACCTGCTAAGAAGGAAAGTGGCTTCATTTGTTTATTCCAGTAAGCAAACGGTTCAATTAGAAAGATTACCCTGACAAAGGTCAAACATTACTGCCTCATATTTTTCTCCACTCCTTCCCTGTCCCTTTTTCCTCCCTCCCCACTTCATTCCCCTCCCATGTAACACCTCAGCTAACACAAGTCTAGCTAGCAGGCAGATTAAAAACCATATTTGATGCTATCTGCATAAGTAGATGGCAGTGACAGATGCTCTGTCAAATTTGTAGCTGCTAAAACTGAAGGAAGTATTGGTCCAAGGTGTAAGTAAGGATGCCCAAAAATAATGCCAAAATAACATGCAAAAATAAAAGAAAGTGGTAGTTCTAAGCTGAGGAGTTTGTAGTTTAGGTAATAGATTGCTACAGAAAAGATTTCTAACTATGTCTCAGGGTGTTAGGTTTGGCCAATTTGGACACAGGAAGAAGCTCTCACCTTGCTTGGATCAAAGCCAGGACCAAATCAACCAAGTCTGCCCAGTGGCTCAGGGCAACAGAGACTCCCTGTCAATTGTAGCTGCCACATAACTGCTCTTACAATTTACCAAACTTGTTCCTTCCTGACTGTGTGCAATGCCCTGTTGTTTTAAAGCAATAAAGAGAAGGACAAGGATAAAAACTGACCATGGAGAAGAGGAAAGAGTCTGATGCAGTGCTATTGAACACAGAACTTTTAAGTTATCCCTTTCCTATGGCCACATTAAAACTGAGTGCTGTGGTCACTACTGAGAACTGTACAACAGCTGCTGTTAACAGTTCTGTTAATGTTTCACCAGTTTTTGATAGCAGTTTCTGGGAAATCCTTGTGATGATCCAAGGAACCACAAATTGTGGCAAAGGCAGGGAGTCCTGAAGTGTAAACACTCACTATTCAGCATTCACTGAGCCAGATGTATCTGTCCACATGTGGCTTGGCAGGCTCCCCACACACCACAGTAGGTGATCCATGAAAAACCCGGTCATGACACTTGTAGGAATTTGAAACCTATCTCCTAAACACTGACTGCTAAATCAGAAGGAAGCCTGCCAATTTCTGGGTGCCCTGCTTGCTGTGGCTTCATCTTGAAATTCACTCAAAAATCACCTCACGAGAAAACACAAGACAACATACACTCCACTCAAGGCAAGTGGACAGAAGATCTACCCCATAACTGAGCTGCAAGAGAACATGAAGAATTGTCTTCTTGCTCAAGGGAGGAGAAAGTACCCAGTTTTCAGAATGACTGTAGACCATGTTCGGGCTGCCAGCACGGCCCCTGCCAAGTGCAAACCACAGCACTCAAAGGCATTGTGGTGAGGGATTCAAACAAGCAAGAGCTGCTCTGGCACCGGGCTGAGTGAGTGGCATCTGAAATGCACACAAAAAGACAAGAGGCCAAAACACACAGGCAGTGGGAATGCACAGATATGTGATGCTCCCAAACCATTAAGGCTGGTTGCTTAAGTGGGTTATTAGAAGACATAACCTCATACCTTGAATGACATTAGCTCAATTTACTTTGTCTAACCACAGACTGGTTAATTGTTTCATTAAGCTCGAGTTTTATGGCTTAATTAAAGCTTTTCCTCTAGAAAATTATCTTAAAATCACAACAAAGCTCATTTCTAGGCTACTTGCCTCCATTATTAGCTGCTCTCTAATAAAACAATGTCTCCCAATCTCTTTTTCAAACTACTTTTTGTTAGATCTTTTGATATTTAAGCTGCTAAATTCTTTTTTGAAAGAATGATAAAAGTTAAAAATCTGCATCTGGGAAAGGCTGCAAGAATTGGAAAAAGCTCATCCCACTGAGACCACATTCTTTGGAGTTTTGCTAAAAAAAAATGCATTCTGGATATTTTCTCTTTTCCTTTTTCCCCCACCCACTGTAATTCTCTGTCCAAACCAGGTGTCAAAACACTGTAAAGCCATAAAGAGCAGTATTTGAGGCCTCCTAATATTTTTCATGAATCTCCACTTCTCACCTAATTTTTCCCTCCACCATGGAGATATGGAGGTTCACTGATTCCATCACAGAATGAATTCTCCTCATTAGAGCTACTACTCCAAGAATGTGCTGGCAGCTCTAAAAATGTGAGAGAAACCTATTTCCACAAACAAATTATATATAGAAGAAGCTACATCAAAAGTAGGTAAAAAGGTTTACACGTGATGGGGCAGGTTTGTTTTCAACTATTTAAAAATTTCCATTGGTCAGTCAGAAGGGAATAAAGAACAATTTTCTGTTTGCTGACAAAAGACCAACATGAAGCCAAAAATCACAAAACTTCTAGATTTAGGGAAAGGCTCATTTCCATGGGCAATGATTATTTAATTAAATCCAAAGTATATAATTCATGCCTGCTTTATTAAAATATTCTCACTCCTGTAACCTTATCATAAGAAAGCCATTATGAAATATTTGGGATTATATTTAGAATACAAGATATTTAGAAGATGACATTTATAAAATGCCCTGGTACCAAAAATATTGCAACATAGGTCTGCAATAATTTCCAATTACATCAGAGCCAACATATTTTGTCTAAGATATGACAAGCAGCATTAATCATAAATGACCAAAATGAGCAGTGATTATCATCACCCCCCTTTCCAAATAAATTTAAAAAATTCTCATCAGTCCTGAACCAGAGAAAATTGTATGGCTGTTGTGGGTGTCAGGGTTTGTCAACCCCTAAAAGTGGTGGAGTGATCTCCTAAAGCACAACAGGAAACATTTACTCTTGTCTAGGCTAACTTGCAAAGCAATTTTTAATTCTTTACATAAAGTATGCAGAACAAGAGAAGCTTCCCATGAATGCAGATCCTTTGGACAGGGATTGCTGCTCTCTGTGTGGAAAGAGACTAACCTTGGGGGGAAAAATGTGTAAAATGTGTATAAACAGGAGAGTAGATGCTGCTTCTGCAGGCATCATGGGAAAGCCAGAGAAAATGGCCACCCCAGAATTGTCAAACCTAAGCAGGGAAAGGAGATTGCTTGATGTCACTAAAATGGAAATATGGAACTTCCATAAAGGATGCTCCTGTTTGTCAAAACTGCTCATTCGAGCAGCAGCGCTTTGCACAGATTCAGGCAGCACAGGCTGAGCGCTGGCCCAAGATGAAAAGTTCCTCATCTCTCAGCTGGGGGAATTCTGTGCTGCTGGGCAGAAGGAAGCACAGAGGTGATGTGAAAATCCAGAGGTAGGAGTAGGAAGACAGTCAGACATTGTGTCCATCTAAGCCAGCTCCTAAAATCCTCCTTTTCTTTGGCATTCACATCAGGAAGAGTCTTACTTCAGAACCATGATCCTTATTTAGAAACTCTACTGCTTTGCTAATAAACTGGATAAAATAACAAAACAGAGGGACTATTGTTGCCACTAGAACACATTTCTTACAAGGTTATCTTTTTTGAAAAAATAAGAAAGATATAAGTAGTTAGTTCCACTTAGGAAGTGAACAAAAATAAGACTACGTTGGAAAGTTATTATTAGCAATACAAGATTCAGGAAAAACCTAAATTAAGTTTGCCTTTGTCCCTTCAGTTGGGCTTCCCTTCACACACTCATTGTGTAACTTCCAATTACCCCTAAAAATAGTTTTTCCCTAAGCATCATCATACACAGAACAGCCAAAAGATCATTTGCTGAGTGTTAGTTGCCATTTGTCACCTCCTCATTGTTCAATATACAACCCTGATCTTATTTAAAACCAATGACAACTTCCACTGATTTAGAACTATTTAAAACTTCTACAAAAAAGGAGTAATTATTCCTCTCTTCAGGCAATTTGCTATAATTGTCACTATACGACAGCAGAGAACTTTGCAAGCACTGTGAGCTGTGGACAGATGTAAGAGCAGGAAAGGATAACACAGTCTGGAGATGGACAGAGCAGATGTGGCACAGCACTGATGAAGGTGGTTTGCCCAAAAAAAGCGCCAGAACATGATTTTCTGGGAAAGTCCTGACAGGAGCAAGGCTGCAGGCAGCTCCTGCCTAACACAATAGATGGGCCACACCAAACAGACTGAGCTGACCTCAAGGCAGCACAACTCCAAACAACCCTGTCACAATGCAAGAGTTCAGGAACCCCCTGGCTGTGATCCCATCCCACAGCTCTCTCCTTCCTTTTAGCCTTTGAACAGGTCTGCTTTGGCACCTGCTATCCATAAAATCCAGATAGGCCCGGACACAATTTGTTTGGTCTTGGTTTCCTGGGAAGGTTCTGCCTCAGGACAACTCACAGTATTAAGCTGTAGCACAGATAGTTAAGATGGAAACCTAAGTTTTCCAGGCTGAGACCTCAGCTGTTTCATTAAAAAGAAACCATCTGCACCTCTACCTCTTTCCAAGAAGTCAAACCATTGGGGGGAAAAACCCAGGGTCATTCCTACTTTCACAAAGACTTGACTCAAAACAAGTGAGGATGGACACCTCAGATTTGAAGCAATTCTCATGCACAGTAGAATACTTTCCTCCTTCAAGTTTCCTTACAGAACCTGACAAAGATGGACAGTTTAAGCCCTGCCCTGACATCTGACACACAATCAGCTGAGGATGTGTAAAATGCAGTCATCTGTGGAGAAAAAGCAATTTCTTCTTATCCTCCATCTTACAGCAAACACTATCCTCCCAAAATCAACTCAGTATGGGAAGCAGAAGACATCAGAGATAAGATTATTCATTCCCCATTGCTACTAATGCCAAAAGACATTCCAAAGTCCTGATGAAGTCTTACACACTTCCCTTGCCTTCAGGCTGTTACACAGGCATCAAAACACACATTCCCTGAGAGAATTTTTACAGTTTGTTTGGGGTTTTTTTAACAAAAATTAAATCAAGTAGTTCTGTTCACTCTGATTAAGAAAATTGATTTTCTTAATTAATCTCTGATTGCCTGAGTAGTTTGTATCTGAGCTTCAGTGCCCAGACAAGAGGATAGCTACAAAGATGCTACTACTACTACTGACTTCCACCTTTTAGGGCCCTATGATTCCCTCTTGGCAGTGTGAGGTCAGCAGCTGGACTCAGTCTCAAAGGTCTTTTCCTACCTAAATGATTCTATGATCCCAAGAGCATCAGCTGCCCTGGGGATGGACTGCTGATATCCTATAGGGCTAAGTTAGCCACGCTTTCACTCCAGGTAAGCATCACCCAGGGTAGTTTTCAGAGACTAAAGACTGCTCAGTGATTTTAATTACCATCCCAAAGGCAGAAAACAAATATCCTTCATGACAAAAGTTAAACCACATTTATGCCAATTGAAAGCCACTGAAGGCAAATGGAACTTTATCAAAAATAAGTCTGCAATAGTTCATGTATAATGAAACCATCTCCTCCTGGAAAACCAAGGCTCCCATCTGCAGAAACATTCTTTAATGATTCTGGCATGCTGAATTCAGCCAGGGTGCTCAGAGACAGATTCTGATCAAAAAGCTTGTTGAGAAGTCAATGAGCAGCAGCAAAAGTTACAAAAAAGTTGGTACAATTCTGCTGGACTATCACACTCAAAAAAACAAAGCTGTTTTCCTGACTTGATTCCATTTATTAGAGCAGAAAATTATTCTTATTTACACTCTTACAGCTATGGCCTTTCAAAGACATCACCACTGCCCCTGTTCCCTGAACTCCTTCCCACGCCAGTTACTGCCCAGGGAACTGGAAGAGTAAGCACTGGGAAGCAGGATGACTGGGGAAGAAGCCAGCACCTGTTTGAGAGGACACTAGGGAACTTTTCCAGTTCCTTTCAAGAAGTGCTGTGTCTCTTGACCTTCCTGCTGAGGTATTCCAAGAGGGAGAAAGGGGAAGCTTAGTTTACAGGTGCCTGTACCCTAACAGCCCACAGTATCACCATCCAACACCACCACACATTTTCAAGGCCCACATGTGGGTCTTTTAAACAAAGGCATTGACAGGAAGGACACCCTGTGCAGCTGAGTAAATGCAGAGCTGTGCTGCAGAGGGCTCGGGCAAATCCCGCCAGCAGAATTTTTGATCTCAGCAGCACCCCTTTCATAGCCCAGCCGAATTCTGCACCCCCACAGCCTATGGCAGCACCCTGTGGGGAGGAGGCCTTGCTTTAGGCTCCCTCACCCTCTGAACAAAGCACATAGGGGAATTCCAGTCTCCAAGAGCCGCGGTGAGCTCAGACACGTAACACATAGCACGGTCCCAGCTGTGGTCCTCGGGTGCCAGCTCCAGAAACCCTGCTTGCTGCACTCTGCAGATTACTCAGCAGCACATCACTGACACTCTGCTCAGGCACAGTTCATGCAACCATGGAAACAGAGCCAGGTCACACCACAGGGAAAGGCTGTTTCACTCCATTCCCATCTCCTGCTCCTCCATACAAGTCAACAAATGGTCACGAAGGTGGGACAAGGTCTTTGACACACACTGAAGATACTGGTGCTCCTTGGAAGGGAACACACATTTCCCAAAGGGTCCCTCCTTTCTTGTTACTATCACGATGTTGCTCAGTCCATGGTCTCCTAGAAGACACATACCTGGTGTTCAGGGTGAGATTAAACAAGGCATGAATTATGAATGCTTCAACAACAAATCTCACGATACAAAACGCAGCTTGTCTGAGCTGCCTGAGCTGATGGACACCAGTTTACACTGTGGCTGATTTAATTCTTCAGTGGAAGCCAAGATCTACAACTGCATCAGTACAAGAGAGTGGATTGGCACAGACAGAAGTAGGAAATGCACATGGGTCTCAGGTGTTATTGAGCAGGGAAAGGACTCTGCCATCAGCTGGATCTTCAAAAGCTCCTAGCTTACAACAGAATCTAAATTATGAGCCCCTGAAAAAATAAAGAATTATTTGAACTTATCATTATGACCCTAGGGCTGGTAGACATACCATCTTCCCGCTCAGATGGGCTGACTTCCTAAGACTCCAGCTCTAACCATTCCAAAGCAAACTTCCAACATTATCCTGAGTCATCAGCTCTTCTGTCAATACACCCAGAGAGCTCCAATCCTGCTGTTCATCCTCAGAGCCTTCAACCAGCAAATTCCTCCTTCCACCTACAGACAGAAAAAGGTTTTGTGTTTCCCTACCATCTGTAAACCAGAGTCAGTGCAGACCACCCAGGTCACGTCCAGATGGTTCATGGAGAGGCTTTCAGCCACCCAGACTTTCTGTCAGGATCCAAGGAACTGGACAATATTATTCTATAAAAACACATCCCTCACAGGTTCTCTCTTCTACTTCCCTCATGATAAATGCAGGTTTAGGCCTGGAAAAATTCTCTCAGGGAACATTTTTCTTCAGGAAAAACAAAGTGCTCAATTTTCCCTAGAAAAGTTCCCTATTTTTTTACCTCAAAATTTTTCCTCCTAAAGAGCCCAAGTGGCACACTTCTGGTTAGATTTTCCAAAACAGAAAAGTAACAGTTTCTTGAGGTGCTTTTATTCTAGGTCAATTTTCCACCCAGATACATCAACTCGAAAGGCCTGGATGAAGCACCAAGGCTGTAATCTAACAGTTTTACTTGTTCATTTTCATGAGCAGACCAATGCTCCCACAATGCAGCACAGCCTCCTCTTCAGTAGCACTGGCGTGAGTCTTTACAGGAATTTCTCCTAAATGCAAATTCCCCCACACCACATTCCCTGGAGCATTCTGAAGCAAATTATGAGAAAAGACTCCAGCTGGGAGATAACAACATGATGACATTTTTCTTGAGGACATGGCAGTTTTCAAGTGACTGTTGATATCCCACTTCCACAAATCGTTCTGAGCTTGTTTATTCTCAATACAGGACAAAAATGGGTATCTTTAAACATTCACATTTTCCATGGGAAGAGAGGAGATTTTTTTTTTCCCCTCAATGTAACTTCTGCAGTACCCTCTGCTTCTGCAGTGTGATTCATACCCCTGTTCGGGGACAGATTGCATTCTCTGCCAAGCTGGAGGCACCAGCTGGTCCATCCTATGGGGAAGCACAGTTTATCAACCTAATGCCTGTTCTCATCAATACAGTTATTAAAGAAGGCATTAATTTACCTTGAATGAGGAAAACAACAGAAGTGATCCATGCCTAGGAGACCAGAGCATCTCCTTTGTTTGAGCTGTGCCATCTCACCTGCTTTGCAAAAGGACTGTGTCTTTCTGTGACAAAACTCCTTTGAAATTCAAAAAGTATGAAAAGAAAATAAAACCATTCCTACTGTTCCAAAGTTCTGCTTACACAGACTGTTCTGAAATGCTCCACCAGAAATTCGGGTAGTAGAGGAACGTGCCAAAAGTGCCAACAGGCATCACACCTCAGCAGTGGAAGGATGACACACCAGAACTAAGGATAAAACTCCTTTTCAATGCCCACGTTTAATAAAAGACTGGAAATACAAGATAGGATTGATGTTTTATGACAGGATATTTTTCGATGCTGTCACAGCTGTTCTACAGTTAACCATAATTTCCCTGGAATGTGAACAACAGCACAGCTCTACAGAAGGACCAGAGCAAGCACAGCAGTGACAGGGCAGCGTCACACAGCAGTCAGGTCACACGCCTGGATACAAAGGACGCTTGTCTAGGTGCAACACAGCACTCCAAAGCTTCAAACCTCAAGGCCAAGAGAAGTTTGGATGGAAAGCCACAAGGTTAGTTAAGTCTGCCACAGGATCAATGTCTGACTGCCTGATAGCATCAGTAGAAAAGAGGAGGAATGAAGACAGAAATGACTCTCAAAGAGCAGCAACTGCATGTGCAGCAATAGATTCTTGTAAATATTTGTGCTTGGCAACACTGATGAAAAGAACAAACTCAAGAGAAATAACTGTTAGCACCTCCCTCCAGTCAGTAAAAGGTAATGCTTCTGAAAGTAGAAAATAAAACTGCAAAGATGTAAAGGTAAAGGAGGAGAAGAATCAGGCCACAGGGTGAAATGGGCAGAAGGGCACAAGTTTTGGCTGGCAGCTCTAGGATAGGAACTAGTGGTTTAACTTGATCTCAGCCACGCTCTAGGATAATAACTAGTGGTTTAACTTGATCTCAGCCACACTACTCCTTTCTCCAAGATAAACATATTAGAGAAAGTGATTTCAGAGGGGGCTGCTGCACAAGGAAATTGATCCTGAGGTAGGTGGAGCACACTGATCACACATTGATAAGGGCTTAAGCTTGTATTTACTTCACAAGAGCTTCAAGGTCAATTTAATCTGAGTTCTTTCATTCTTGAGATACTTCTCTCAGTATTTCATGGACTCCAGTGGACGTGTCCCTCATTCACATCAGAGCAAAAAGGAACAATCAGGCTCACATGGTTTCTCTCAAGTTATCTTACTTTTCTCCTCCTCTGGTTTAATGCCATCCATTTGTTCCCCAATACACACTGTGCCAACTTGCATTTCCTACTTCAGACCAGAAATGTTTATACATGTTACTCCTAAAGGCAATTTTGAATGTGTTTACCCAACAGTCAGAGCAAAAGAGTGACAATCATCCCATTTCTCTAAAGCCAAACTTAGCAGGATGAGGGACACTCCAGTCTTGAACAATTGCACAGAAAATGATCTCGTGTGTGAGAGCAATGCCAAAGGCAATCACTGATCACACAAAAAGCTGAGCTGGTGGCAGCATGTGAGTCTCATAAATAAACACTCGCATACATACAAAGGATGAAGATTTCCCAGCTCAATTCCTTAATTCACCTCTACAAACTCCAGTTGATAGCATTTTTATAGTGGAAGTGGGAAGCAGAAGTTATCACACAAGCATCTGAGTCAGCTGTTTTTTACACAAGTGTGGGGGGAAGACTTAATATGCAAGTACACAGTCAAGACATGAGAAAACCACTAATAAAAGGTCAGAGTCCTTCTAGAGTGAGTCAGCACACTGCTATGTCCTTCCAGAGAGACTTTATTACCACCAGCTTTCTTACTTGTAACTTGATAGCTATGGGTATACTTGTTTGGATGGGAATGCTAGGCAACAAACTGAAGAGCAAAGATACTAAAATAGAAGCCTTTTTTCTCATATTGCAATACCCAGTGCAGGGAAACTGGAACAGACAGAAACAACACCCCAGCTCCCCAGATTTTGGTAGAGAGGTAAGATGAACAAGCCAAGCCCTCACCCTGCCCTCTTCAATATTATTGCAAAAATTATTTGTATGGCAAGAAGTAGATCTGTGCAAGCCACATCCATCAGTCGCATTTGGGGCACTTGTATAGACTTAGGAGGCAACAGATCTGCTAGCAATCCTCTGAAGAGTGTATGAGGCTACACATCGCCCTCCACCCACTGTGTGATCATTTAACTAAAACCTAAGCAGCTTTCCTTCACAACTGTACTTTCTAGCCCTTGCAATTTAGAGATTTCAGCTTGGAATAAAACTTTTCATCTCACATGGAGCTTTCTTGTCTCCCTCTGCTGCTCCATCCAGCTCTGTGAGAGCCAGAGACCCTGTAATTTGTGAGCAGCTTGCTGGTTGGAAGAACACATCCACTTTCACTACGGTTCCAGTAGTCCAAGTGACACAAATCCACTTTGAGGGTGAAGAACTCCCAGAAACTACCCTCAAACCAGGCAGTGGAGTCAAACATCGGACACAAGCACAGGACTGACTGAAGCACCCCATCCTGGCATGCAAAACCCCAGTTGGGAATGGCAGATCCAAGCATCTCTCCCTGCACACCCGCTTTGCTGCACTGGAGACCTACACTGTTGTCTCAGCCATCTCTCAGATAGAGCACTCAGCTTCCTGCAGGACAGTCCCCTGGCAGGAAGGGGACATGAAGTGGATTTGTGAGCAGATCTTCACTGATGACCACTGTGTGTCTTTATATCCGTGCACAGGATCAGAGAGTAAAGGGTAGTTGGGGTAAGAAATCTCATTTACCTCATCTGTCTCTAGCAGCAGGAACCACCCAGCGCTTTAAATTATATCAGGATCCATATGCGAGATCCATTTCTTAGTGTTCTACAGCACTGAAGCAATTAAATCCCCAGGTTAACCACAGATTCCTGAGACATCTTCAGCCCTTTCTTAGGAATCTCACACAAGAGAATGACCACACTCTCCATAAGTCATAAATATATGAAAAATTACCAGAACACTGGATCTGCCTTCTGAGAGCAGCTGCAAATTCACAGCACAGGTCTGAGGGGAAAGCTCACAGGACCAGGGAACATCCACCACACCCAAAAAGGGCAGCTATTATCCCAAAGAGAGGAAGATACCATGCAAACAGGGGAAATCTGGCTTCTCTTGTGGGTGAAACCACAAAAAATTATGTGAAGCTTTTCCTTCCTTCCTCTTCCTCTCATTCTGCCCACACACATCCTAGGCAATCCAAGCATGACAGCAACAAACAGAAAACAACTGAGCATTAAAAGGGGTCCTCTCAGAAAGAAATTGCTGCAAAACAGTAGACATTACGAAAGTTGCAGGCTGATTAGCAGGTAATTCCTATTAGCAGACAGCAGCTGATAAAGTTCTTGTGGTTTATTCTGAGCACACACTCAACTTTCCTCAGTTACTCTCCTACAAGATCCTCTGCGTCTGCATCTCAGGATTCATGCTCCATGCTTGATGCCATGAAGGAGAATAGGGAACAGGTTGGAGGGCCAACTCTTTCCCTGGAGTCCTTAGACTGTTAGAGCATGTGCAAGACTGTTGGCTTGATTTTTCATTAACATTTATAGGTAGAGCTTGTGTAACCTTTGCTAATGTTTCCCTGCTCACAGTACAAAGCACCTGCAGAGCAAAGGAGGCACCATGATATTGTGATTAAACACCTCCCAAGAAACCAAGCCATCCCTTCAAAGCTGTCCACACAATGTCACTGATCAACACAGTGCTCTCGGTTTACACACAACACACTCAGAGTGGCCCTCATCCAGGCCAGCTGGTCGGTCTAACCCAATAGCCTCTTTCTGATAGTGCTACAAAGGGGTTTTCAGAAAGTATAAAAGGTGATGTGTGTGCTCAGTATGGGATCCTGCTTTTTCTGTCCCAGCAAGCAAAATTTGCTGACTTCCTAGGATGAGAAATTTAAGTCAGTCACAAATGTAACCTACTTTCCACAAATGTAACTAACCCCATGTCTTGGGGTGACTTGATGATGGGTATCCCCTATCATTGCTCTATGCCCAGAAAGGAATCTGGTGCCTTTCTGTGCCTTTAAACTGAGCCCGAGAGGGGAGGGAAGAGAAAAAAAGCCAGACAAACTTTTTCAAAGCAGTTTTGTGCTTCAAGGTCACTCCATTTGTGTGCGTGCCTTGGCAGCAGCAAGAGCGGAGAAAAACACCTTCGGCTTTTCCCAGCTCCTGGCTCTTTTTCTCGGAAGAGAGACACAGAGTTAAACTCCGTTATTTCCCTGGGACTTTGGCTTCTTCTTCTCTTCGGGAATGGTTCAGAATACCAGAACTCACTGGGAGAACTCCCCACCAAGGTCCAGAGGGGACCCACGCTGAACTCCAGCTCCGGGAGGAGAGAGAGACCACACCCACAGAAGGACTTTAGATCTTCCCAGGTTTTCTCTCCACAGCAAGAGGTTTTATTATTTAGCATTATTATTATTATTATTATTTTCCTATGTGTTTGTTAAATAAATAGTTTTTATTTTCTCCTTCACATTCCTCCAAGGAATATTTCTTTCCTGAACCTGGTGGGGGAGGGGGGCTGTAACCTGCCCTCTATCAGAGAACTTTCCATTTCGGACATTCCTCGGAATTTGTCTCAAACCGGGACACCCCCATGACCAGGTGTATTTCTGGCCTCAAAAATATCCTGTAGCAATTGGCTGCATTTGGATTGAGTGTTGTGAAAACACCGCTCCCTCTGGCTCACCTGCAGCTGAATCATTTCACCTCCGCACTTGTGTTTCACTCTTGATCGCTTGTAGCACATTTCAATTCTCTGTGGATAAATGTGCCTCTCCTCAAAAGTGCCTCTTTCTAAACAAAGAAGCTTTGTGTGGTCACCTTGCACATGAAAGCTCACCGCCCTAGCTGTCCATCTCTGCATTTCCTACACCTTTACGCTGCAGTTTCTCAGGCTGGAGCTGCCATCAGCATTGCAGATGTGGGCAGTATGGATTTATATTTCACTTTGCTCTAAATTCTCCCTGTTTGCCTTTTCTACTCCCACTGAGAGCTGCAGTGAGGTTTTCAGCAAGACATACGATTCCAACAGCCTTCCAGAGAGGAAAAAACTAATTGCAATGTCAGTTTACATGTGGCTATATCAACCCCTTATTTCCTACACACATTGCTTTGCAGTTATTGGTAATAAACTTCATTTGCCCTATTCTCATCCAGTCCCATGCATTTTGTCACATCCTCTGGCACCCCCTCTGTTAATGGACAGACTGATGAACTGCCTTTGTTTTGCAAATATTTGTGGGGTTTTGTTACTCATTTCCAAGGAAAGTGCTTTACTAGGAAAAACCCACATGTTTGTTAGTAGACAGCAGTGGTGGTAAATGCTTTAAATAGTCTAGATCCTCACAAACTTATTTCGTAACTTCATTATTACCAAATTCCTTTTCATTCCTATTTTCAGGCCCCCTAAAGAGAAGCAAACAGTAACAACAGCTAATGAAGAAAAACAATAAAACTGTAACAAATAGTTACGATCCAAACTACAGCCCAGAGCTAACTCTAAAATATTTCCACCTTCCCCTGAACTGCAACGATGTGCCTGGGAAAAGCTTTCCACTGTTGCCTGGGGTGTGGCACCTGTGCTCTTCTAGCCAGATTCCCAGGATTTTAAGCATCACACTCTGAAGGTTACTCCATGTCAAAACATTAGCCATGAGAACTGCAAAGTTTAATAACCATGCTCAGGAATCCAAGGACTCCACCAGCACCCAAAAACCCACGACAGGAAAGTGCTGGCCCAAGATACAGGCCACCAGCTTCCAACTACTCCTGATTAGAGAATTCAGCTTCTCTTTCCAGTGGTCTCACAGCAGGTACAGCTTCTTGTGCCACATCTGGATGGAGTCTCCCACCCCCAAGAATGGAAATACTAGGGATACCATACTCTTTGCAATAGCCCTAGGAGAAACAAGGTCTAAGCCTGCCCCAGCTAGAACCTCCTGGCATTCCAGCATCCTGCACTTTTCCAGTCATTATCCTGCTGGTGTTCATGAGCTTCTGCTGTTAAGGGAGTCAAGGAGCAGCATGTTAGGCACTGAGCTCACCCTCTTGCTTCTACCGTGGTGCCAACTGGAGCATCCTTTATCAGCTCCTGTGCAACTGGGGATCCCTGTTCCTGGGAAACCAGATATGCCTGGCTCACTTGTGAAGCCTCCTGCTCACAGCTAAGCCACATTGATAAGTATTGACTGTAGCCATCATCACAAGACTGACAGGCTCCTGTGTGTGCTCCAAGTGAATCTGCAGCTGAATTGTAGTGGCTTGGCCAGCCTGGTGGGGTGGGGGACAGCACTGGCAGCATGTGGTGTCCCTCATCACCAGCAGCCAGGGATCAGACAAAGCTCACAATCCTGTTGGGGTCTGCTTTTTCACATGGCAATGCCAGCACCATCCTCCCAAAGTCTCTACAAATTGTTTGGACTCCAAATGAAAAGCAGAATCAGAAAGACCCGGGGTTTTTCTCACCCACATAGAAAGTATTTCTGCACTGAGATGGCATGGGAAGAAATCCAAGCAGATAAAACCAGCAAGGTTCAGGACTCTGATGTGTCAGAGTCCAGGCATATATTTCCCCATCACTGGTGAGCACAAGGTAGCAGGCTAGGCAAACAGCAAAGTTCATGTGTGTATGTTTAGGATGGAGGACAGCTGGCAAGTCCGGAGCCTCAGTATGCCACTGTTGCAGTAGAACTTATCTGCAGGGTACTGGCAAATTAAAACAACAAGAAGACAACTTTCTTCCCCAAGGAATTGCACATGGAAAGCAAATGCAATATCCAAGTTGTTAAAAAAACCAACAACAACAACAAAAAACCACCAAACAAACCATTCCCTTTCCTGCTGAATCAGTTAGGAATTAGTCTGAAAATCCTACATAAATAGCAACATAATCATTGCAGTTATTTCTGGTATCAGCAAGAAATCAAGAGGATTGCAATTGTACAGAGGAAGATTAATGTGTTGCAGAAGGAAGTTAAAGCATAAATATTTAAACAAAGGCAATAAGTCTGTAGGGAGCTTCCTGCTTTAAAAGTAATTTGGCTCATCAGCTGACTTTGATTTAAAGGTGGTATGTGCTGGTTTTGGCAAATGCTTCACTTGTACTTACTATGACATTTCAAGACACTGCTTCTGGCTGAGTTCTGCCTGACTTGCAGCCCCAAATGACCTTGGGGAACAGCAGCGTAATCAAGCACAACTACAATGGCAGCCCCAGCATTTCTGCTGGGCTGCCACAGAACAGATCACTGCAGGAAATATTTGTTCTCGCTACACAGGACATTGAAGTCCAACTGCTTTAAGAGTCAAAGGTCCCTGTATCCTGAACCACCCCACCACTACCATGTGACTGCCCTAATCACAGAGGGGAAGTGCTGCCTACACAGAGCACATGATGGGGACAGGAAGATTGTCTCTGAGTGATCTGCAAAAACCAAGAGTTACGCACACGCAAAAATGAAGCAACTGGAAAACTCTGAGCCGTGCTGGAAACCCTGTGAGCAGAACCAGAACAGTCCCTGCAGCTCCAGCACCGTTCTCTGCTCAGCAGTTTTCGGGAGGAGCTGAAGCAGGGCAGCAGTGGGAGGTAGCCACTGTTGTGGTAGCCTATAGCTGTGCTGTATGGGATGGAGGATCTGCCCCAAAGCCACCCAGGCAGACGGCTGGGATGTGTCCAGGCTGTGCCTGAGCCCAGCTTGAGAGGAGGCAGAGCGATAAAACAGCCTCTCACTGGAGTGGCACTAGCACCACCCCGCCCTTCTGCCAGCAGCACGATGGGGCTGTGGGTCTGTGTCTGCAGAGGACACGAGCAGCCTCTTGGTATTCACAGATAAATACGGGGAAGCAAAGATATATCTCTACAGACAGAATATTTAATTTAATTTACAAACATAGAGTTAAAAATACAGATATATTGAAATAGCAGGTGGAGCTACTCCCCAGCTGGAGGCAGAGCTGCCAGGTCTCACATCTCTCAGAGGGTGCATAAGCAAGTAGTTAGGAACATCTGTTAGGAACAACTTTCAGGAAGTCTTTCCCACAAAATATCCCACAACCTGGGAAACCAGAGCTAAGCTTTCCCTACCACAGACATGCACTTCATGACCTCATCAATCAAAACTCGTAAATGGCAGGAATTGACTGAAAAGCCATCTATTACTTGGGCAAGAAGTCAAATATGCACTCAGAAGGCAGACAGATCCTCTTTCCTTTGTGCAACAGCCAGAATTTCTGTTTGATGTTGCCACCATCAGTTTGGATGTCAGCCTGTGTATCTTACCCACTGCAAACCTAGGTCAGATGCAGCCCAGGCACATCTCCTGAGTCATTTCTTCCTGGCAACAGCAGACACTTTCATCCAGTGCTCTGTCCTCAGTGCCACCAAGGGAGCACTGGATCCCATTGCCAGGGCTCCAGAGGCAGACTGAAGAAGCTTTGAACCACCCTGGAAGAAGAGTGCCAGCAAAGCCACGAATGGGATCACAAAGAGCTGAGCAAGCTGGCCCTGTCAGTAGTTGTCCCTCTGCAGCCAGAGCACAAGAGACAGATTAAATCTGTTAAAACTGCCCACAGTTCTTGTGTGAGGAAAACAAATACCAGTGCACACTCTGGAATGAAAAATTCGAAATAAGCACATGGATTCTCTACATCAAATCTGAGGACAAGGGTTGTCGATTTAGGCACAAAAATGACACAAAATCCATTGCAAAGCAGCAGCTTTGCATTGATTTGCATGGAATGTCAGGGGTAGAACCTACAGACATTTTTCAATCACTGTTTTTCTCCAAGCTGACCCTCACATTTCTGTTCATAGGAAGGTAAGCTTTACTGTCCCTGTCTCCTAGGACATTGAGGGTATCAGATTTGTGTTGGATTTGCTGAACTCTCAAGCAGCTGCCACAAAACAGTGGGGCAGGTGAAGGAATTGCTCCTCTCCCAAGAGCAGACACAAAGAGGCACCTGAGCTCAGGGCTACAGCTCTCAGCACGAGATGTAGGTAAAAATGACTCCCAGTGCCAAGGCAAGCTAAGACGGCTGTGAGAGGTTATGGTGGCATCCCTAAAAAGCCTTGCAGAGTGTCAGGCTCATCCATCCAAACCTCAGTACTGCTGGCCCAAAATACCTCCAGAATCAGAACTACACAGCTGAAGCTGGCAGTTATTTCCAGATAAATACCCATGTACACAAGCAAGTGCTGATAGTCTAAGCAGTCTTCCTTTTTGCCAGAAAAGAAAATATAGAGGGCTTACAGTAAATAAAGATGACGGTTTAATTGTCTTCTGATAAAGTCTAAGTTTCAGTATGCTTCTTGGTTTAATATTAAAATCACACCCAGTTCAATTTCTTTATCTGTAATAAGCTAGACCACATCATTAATATCAAGCCACCAGGAATTTATTAGTGGTGCTGTTTGAGCAGAGACTTGGTTTCATACTGTGACTGTTTATCATGTTACATTGCCAATTTATCTGTAATTTGTCACCGTTTGACTGGCAGCTATGAAAAAAAGAGCCTCTGCTTTGCTAAGCGAAACACTGAACAATTCATATTCTGTTGCTAAAGAAAGCTTGACCTGTTTAGACTTTACTGTAGAAAAATCAACCTTTTCTAACCCAAAGACTTTCCTGCACTCAATTTTCAGGAAACTAACAACAAACTCAGCTGGTTTACCAAGACTAACTCTCTAGTAAATCTGGATGATTTCACTATCTGGATCAGGAAAACACAAGGTCCAACATGTACTTTGGCTTATAAACATTCTCCTGAAACAAAAACAAACACACATGCTATTAACCACTTCACCTTGGAGTCTGAATTTCACAGGAACTTAAACCGACTGCTCCCTAGAAGGGGCTATCCCAGCGCCTCTTGGCTCAAAACTGTATCAAGAAAGGAGAGTCTTCGTGGTGTTCCCATAAAAAGAAAAACAACCTTAGTCAAAGTGAAATCTTAAACTCTCCAGTGGTTCTTTTAAAACCAGTGGCTTTAGGAGTAAGCTTGATATTCGACAGTTGCTATACACACAGAGCTGCATTTAAAAATACAAGAGCTGCTCCTGATTTTACTCACATTGAGGGGGTTTAGAATAACTCCAATGAACTAAATGAAGTTACATCTCAGAAAGGAGGATGCAAGTGGGAAAAGAATAAAGCCCACAAAGAGACTTCTCCAAACGAGAATTTCTGTTTAAAAGCCGCTTCTGTGTGACCTATCCAGCACTGAGTCACTAATAGATGCCTGTACAGCTCCAGCCAGAGCGCACCTCCTGTTGCTAAATCACAAACCCAGCTTGCTTCCTTCCAGCCCTGCTCAGCTCAGCACTTCCCAGTCCCTCCAAACAACAGTACCACTTCAACACAGAGAGAAGCCAGGGCTAGGCAGCCACTGCTTTGCCCTTCTATTAAAATCAAGGGCACAGATAAAGTGCTCCCAGACTGCTCCCAGCTTTTCCAGCTGCCTTTTACAGCCCAAACCACTACCAGCAAACAGAAAGGTGGGGACATCAGTCCTGCTTCAGCAGGACCCCCTAGCTCTGACCCAAGCTCTGTGCTGTTTCCAGAGGGTGGCCACAGTGGCACCACATGGGGCTGGAAAAGGCACCCATGGGAAATAAACTCAGCAGAAAGCAGCAATAAGAGAATGAGCCACTTCCAGGGAGTTTGGAGCAATTCTCAGAACAAACAGAAAACACAAGGAAAGATGATGATTAAAAAAAAAATTTAAAAATGCTGGGTTTGCTAAGGGACAGCCTGCTAGACATCAGCTTTGAAACAAGTACTTTGGGTTGCAAGCTTAATATCCTCAGGGAAGGGTGAATAGTGCCCTAAGCCCACATGTCTAGAGGAGCAAGCCTGTACCAGCAGACCAGTGGATGTCTGCTTTGTGTAAGAGCAATTCCAATGACAGGGGCACAGACTTTGCCTGGAGCATGGCTGTAACAACATCAGATCACAGTGGTTGTGACTACACACCACTCCAGCTGTACATGGATGGCTTCTATAGGCTTATTTTCATCATGGTCTTGTGTAATAAATGCCCAGAACCTCAGACATCTCCATCATCATTCCTCACAACTGCAGCATGCAGGGAACTAGGGCTGGTCACAACTCACCTGATGGATCCTCACACTAAACTGCCTTTTTCACAAGAATATAATATTGATGGCTCGTAGTCATCCTGTGATCAGCCAGTACACAGACATCTTTTCTCCTTCTCAGTATTTTCTAACTGATCAGGCTCCTGCTAAAGAGCAGTTTTTCATTATTAGTCACTGCTGAGTTTCAGCCCTTTTCTTCTACTATGGTCTCAGCATTCCTGGTATGATATTCTAGCTCTTTTCCATGCTGAAGCTGTTTCCTAACTTCTATCCAAAGCAGGTTTTTGATCCAGGGGAATTAATGAAAATAGTAGATAAGACTGAGCCCTAAGGAGAACCCCTCATGTTATCTAATGAGCTGGTCAACTCACTGAGAGGGCCAGTCTTGTATTCCTACAGTAAGGACATGCCTGAGAACAATTCCTCTGCTTTGGCAGATGGGAAAGACATGACATGGAGCCAAGGAAAGCTCTGAATAAGCATTCCAGATACTCAGGACCCAGGCCTTATCAACCTGCAAAATTATGTAGGAATACAGATGCTGTTCTGTAGCTGAGACAGAAGGTATAGCTTTAAAGATACTTCTTTGGATTTACTTCAGAATTTAGGCTGCACTTTCTTCAGAGTCTTCTGAAAACGTTGCCAGATGCTCCCAAAGTCACGTTTTTATCAAGACCAGTTTTCTCTTCTCATCTTCCCATCTGGCTTCACAGCTACCCAAAACACAGATGGAAGTTCTCATGTGTTTAGACTCCATGACACCATGCAGGTTGATTGGGTTATGCTCAAACTAGTGATGCTGGGACCATCCTTGAGTGATTTCGCATCTGTTGATGGTGAAATGCCCCACGTGCCTTAGCCAAGCCCCCTTCCTTTTACACGGCTGTGGTGAGGCACAGCAACTCCTACCCACATCTCACTGGAGGGGACAGAGGAAGGGTCTCCCTGGAGAGGTGGCAATGGCTACAGCACACAAAGACCACTTGGGCCTGGAGCCCTAGCAGTTTCAGAGCTCTGGGCTACTGCTGCAGTCAAAAAGAAATGAAGTCCCGTGGGCAAAACCCTCCTGGGCTGGGAGAGGTGCAGCTGGGGAACTCTCTCATCTCCAGCCCTCATAGCAGACCTATGCATAGCAGCCTGCCCTGCAACCAGCAGTTAAATTCACTTCTTAAAAATCACACTGTCTGGGCAGAACCAAGGCCCCTGCCATTGCCCATCCTGCAGCACTGGGACATTTTTCTCTGATGGCCAGCCCACTCCACCCTGAGAAAGCTTCTTCCTTTGTTAGAAACTCAGGTATGACACGTGTACACATGGCATTTTTCAAAGGGCAAGCAGATGTGTTAGGAGGGAATGCTTTCCTCTCTGCAGTGCAGTGTCACTGGGGCCTCACTGAGCTCCCCAGCCTCTCCTGAGATGGCAGCGGCAAGGCAAGAGCACTGGTTTCAGTGGTGTCTGCAGGAACCACCAGCCCATATTGGGGCCATCAGCTGCCACAGCTGTTATGCTTGACAGGCTATTAATAGCATCCTAAAGTCACCTGAGACTGTGACTTCTTACCTCAAGTATCACCTGTCCCCAAAAATATCTACAGCATCAGAACCTCTCAGTGTTCTCTGTTCTGCACTGGAGTCTTCTTGATACCTCATCAGATATCGCTGGTTGGTTACACACAGAAAAGATAAAATGAAATGAGAAAAGCATGCAGGGGCCAAACTAACAGCCTGTCTGCCTGGCACTGCAGTTGGAGGCTAGGAAAATCCTTTAAATTCAGGCCAGGCTGATAAACAGCCCCAAATGCTGCCACTCATACAGAGGCCACAGCTCTTAACTTCTAGGATCTTTATCTGTCAGTGACAGGCAAGAAAAACTGGTAGGATGGCAACAAATCACTGAAGAGTGCCTCCCTACCACCTGCATGGATGAGGGGAAGGATTCTGGAAATGATCCCCAGAGCCCACGTGGCACCAGCAACAGCAGAAGCTGTTAATGGGTGACAGGATTGCCACAGGAAATCTCAATCCGTCCTTCAGCATCAAACACAGGGTGCAAACTCTGTATTGAAGTCCGTCCCCCTGTGCCTGCCAAAACAAAGCCTCTTGCAACTGAGTAAGAGATAAAGGTCACAGCAAAACCAGCGAGTTTCACAAAAAACAGATAATTCTAAAAGAAAAAAGGAAAGAGTTTTGTTCATTTCAGTGAATCTGAGTCAACTTTTCATCTGTGTTTTTTGTGAAACTCCTCTGACTTTCGGTGACCTTTCTCAGACAGCTGCAGAGCACTGCCAGCCTCTGATATTGGAAGTTAAATGCATTATTGCACAACACAATGAAAGGAAGTGGGTTAGGCCCTGGGAGATGGATCTGAACATTGCTCAGGCCTGTGCACTGGAGGTCTCAACTCACGAATCCATAGGGATGCAAACTCTCTGCAATTCCAAATCAAAGTTGCCAATAGGAGCATAGGGCACCCATCTACAAGGCAAAAAGGCAAACACAAACACAGACGTTTCTGTTTCTAAGGGTCTTACAAGTGCTTGACAACCAAAATATAAGAAAACATTGCAGGAAAACCTGGGCAAGCTGAGGAGTCCAGCTCCTGGATATGCTACAAAGATTTGGCTAATTTGCTTTGTATGGCACTTTTTTTGCCCTCTTTAAAGGAGGCAGCAGAGGACTATGAACTCAATGGCAGGAGGAAAATACCATAGAAAAACATCACTTCCTTTCTGGAAGAGCTAAAGAGACCCTTCAGTTCAAGAGGATGCTCCCAGTATTCCCTGGTTTGTTTCTCATCTGTCAGGGTGGGATCGGAAGCCAGGTTTAAATGCTGACATTACCTCCTCTCCAAGTGACAGTTTTATGAGAAATCTCTCAGGATCTTTACAAAGTACAACATTCACCTTTCTAAAAAAAGGCTTTAATTGTATTCCTGTTTTCATAAGAAATATCTTCTCAGATTGAGTCTCCATTCTGGGTGTCTTCAACCACCAGTTTCTATTTCTCACCTCCAGCTGCACAAATTCCTTCTGTTTGTGCCTCTCACTGACCAATTTTTGTTTCCTTGGGTGCTATTTTGGAGCAGAGCTGCAATCCCCTTCTCATCTGGGGCACCCTCTTTCCTATCATCCTCCCACTACCACTCAAACACCCTGCACATGTACTACCATTGCCAAAACAACATCCTGTATCTCTGGCTACCGTTCAGCAGAGGAGCGAGGAACTTCCACTGCTGATTAATGGGGTCAGGCCTTGCTGAAGGCTCCTCTTGGTGGTTCAGCTGGCTTTGCTAACTTGCTGCTGGGAACTCAGCAGCATTTAGGCAGAGGGGTGAAGGTGCAGTTAAGGCAGCACAAGAGACAGTCAGACAAACTACAAGTTAGTGGGAGTGTGCTGGGAGGACCCTGTTGTGCACCAGCTCCTGTCCTTAGGTACCTTCTTCTCTAATCAGCATCTTGGGTCAACAACTGTGATACATTTTTCATAATCATCCTGCTGTGTCAAGAGAGAGGCCACTCCTAGGCCTGTGTGATTCATGGTCCTTCTCTGCAGATGCACCAAACTCAGCTCCTTGTGGTGTCCACCTCCAGTACAGCCCAGTGTAACAGGACATACCATTTCTGAGTGAGATAGCTCAGGGTTTGGACCAGCAAGTGTTCTAAAGAGCAGCCGTGCCTGACCTACAGTTTAGAGAAACCAGGGCTCCTGCAAAGTTTACTTCCCACTGTTTGCTTTGCCATGTTTTAGCAGAAAAGGCACTGACGTTCACACCATGTTCCAATGGCAGCATCATGCCTGGCCTCTGTCACTGATGTTTTATGGCTGATTTGGCAGGTTGGGACACCAGTGTCTGCCTTTTATTCGCTTCAGACACACAGAAAGGGCACCAGTAGAGAAAACATCTTCAAACCCCCCTACTGTGGTGGGTCAACACCAGAACTCTTTGAATCTTTCAAAATTCAAGCTCTGCAGCAACTTGGCAATGAAGAGGTGTTAATTGGGGCAAGTGAGGAATGAGACTGGCTACCATCTCACCCTGGGGAGCTCCATCCCACACTGGAGGGTGGCTGGAGTCCACAGCAGCTCAGTGCAAGGGCCGTATCTGGCAGGATATCCCTGGGGCTGCACAAGAGTGCTGGGCTCCACAGTGGGCTGCAGCAGCACCTGGAGGCCACACACCCACCCCTCCTGCAGGCACAGGGACCCCTCAGGCCAGGCTGGAAGAAGCTGAGCCTCTCAGAGTTTCTCTAGGGTATTTACACACATCATCTGAGCAAGGCTCACACCTGCCTGTGAAAGTGCACTCACTGGTGATTCAGAAAATCAAAAGCACAGGAGGGCCACATGAGCAATGTTACACGTAACCACAAACCACATCAGAGCCAGCCAACCAGCTCATCTGGTGGGAGAAGCTACAGTTCTGAGCTTGCTTGAAGGATGCTCAGGGGAATGAAAGCATTTTTAGACACTGAAAGAACTCTTTGAAGAGCAAGAGTGAATCCACCAGACTGACCAAGAAATGGCTACAATGGTTGGTTCATGGGGAATTTCAGCTGGTTCTCCCCTAGAGCAAGACTTTTACAAGATGAAGAATAAGTTACCAAGGTTGGTGGGAGGAAGGTGTCAGGAGCTGCCTTCAGATGGGAGCCCATCCAGACTAGCTCAACATCACATTTCGGACATGTCAGAGGCACTCAGTGCAGGACACTGAGTGTTGAAGGTTTTGACTCATTTCACTGGCATGGTTTGGGTTTTCACACTCATGGCTGGCTCTAACCCTGCACTTTCACAGTGCTGTAAAACAAGCCTTGTCAGGGCTGGGTGCTACCCCAAGCTTAGGGGGCAGCCATACAGCTGTGAACTTAGTTGGGAAGGCCTCACAAGGTCAGCTGGTGAGCGCAAATTCCCCCACCTCCAGCTCTTGATCTCACCTTAAACCCCCGAGAAGGATTTTCCCTTGTCATCAACATCTCCAAACAGAGGGCACCTCACCCACACATGGCAGAGCAAGACTGGGCTTAAAGCAGGTCACTGAGCTTGGGTGATCCCCTCCAGTCCTCTCCCAGCATCTCCAATGAGAATGCCACCACAGCAGTGACGAGGCCAGACCACAAGCACAAATCCCACCTGGCCACAATGTGCACCCTGCCATGTGGGGCAGGGTGCACATTGGGGACAAACAGGCCAGAGGCAACTGCACAGCTGTGGAGGCAGCAGCCAAAATGATAGAACAAATATAACAAAACAGATGGGGTGTTGAAACAGGACCCCCAGTCCAAAGATGGGAAATTAGTCATGAATTGGAAACCAAGCAGAAGCCACAGCTGAAAGCAGTGACTGCAAACATTGATCAAGGATTGCAACCCCAGACCCTGCTGTTGTCAAACCTGTACCAAATCACCACAGCACCAGCTTGCTCATTCAGTGCTTACTGAAAAACCTCCTCAGGTGGGAGGCAGAAAATACATCTGACCAGCCACAGAATACACTTATTTGCCCTCCTTGGCTCTGTTGTGCTCTTAGAACCCTGTTTCCTCTCTGGGTTCTCTCTGCTCCTGGCTAGGTCTCCTTCACAAGCTGGAAGTGCACCCAGCCAAGTCATGGGAAGCAAAACAGAGGCTAAGGTGCTGGACAAAGAGGTTTCTACAAGAAGAAAGCTCAAAAGGATACAGGCAAATCTGAAAAAGGAAAGGGCACCTAGCAAAAGGACTGCAGGCTTCTGAACTCCCCTGGTATTGTGACACCTCTGCTCAGCAAGAAACAA
Source organism: Aleadryas rufinucha (assembly GCA_013397815.1). Lineage (NCBI taxonomy): Eukaryota > Metazoa > Chordata > Aves > Passeriformes > Aleadryas > Aleadryas rufinucha. The sequence goes on from VZTH01000238.1 coordinate 154,863, forward strand.
ATCATGGCTTGCCCATCACACAGCCTTACTGGGGCACCCACCAGTTCCAGTGGTGGAAGAGGCATCCTGTCCCAGAGCACCCACAAAACCATTGCAGTTTTCTACCTCTGCTCTTCTGAGGAGGCCTCAGAGTAGCAGCTCCCAGAGAAAGCCGCTGTGGTGCAGACTCTCAGTGCTGGTGTGACACTCTGCCAGCAGTGTCCTGCACAGAGATCCAGAGCTGAGCAAGCCTCGCTTCCTGCCTTTCCAAAGGCTGGAGGCTTCCACTCCTCCAAGAGGCAACTTCTCCTGCTCACACAGTTATTCTGCATCCAGCTGCAATCCATTCCTGCCATTTAGGAGAGTGCAGCAACAGGTGCCATTTTTCTGGCTCTTGGTTTTGGACACAGAAGGTGGTCTAGTCTTTCCAGAAAGCAAAAATGGTGTTAACAATACATCTTTTTGGCTTGGGAGTAAATCCAGGGCTTAGAGATTTAAAAGCCTGACTATTACACAGCCAAATACATCAACCTGTAGAGCTGTGAAGTTATAAAAAACATCTGTGTGACCCGGCAGCCAGAGGATACGCGTATCCCTGCTGTGGGCACAGGATGCAAAATCGCAGTCTGGGCCAGCCCAGCTGCAGGGTAACCAGCTGAACCCTAGCCCTGCCTCCACTGGGCTCCATACTCTGCTCCCAGCTGTGTCAGAATGGCAAGTGTTCAAAATTTATTTCCTAGGAAAGAAATACAGTCCATTCCCCTTATACTTTCCCACACCAGCTGGCAAATGTACCTTCTGGATCCAAAATTAGGTGCAACAGTGAAGAGCACACAGGAGCAAGCAGTGGTATCTCCCCTGAAGCGTGGATTATTTGGTTTCCTCAAAGGGTACATCAGAGGTTGTCCAATATCCTGATTCAAACAATTCGTTTGGAAGCTATCTGTCCAAGCTTTTGTGAGAATGCCTTGCTAACTGGAATTAAACAAAAAAGCAAAAAGAGAGTCTCCCCAGGAGACACATGGTCTGCTCCATACTTCACAAACACTGGCCCCAACAAACACCATTGAGCAATACCCTAATAGGGCACAGACATCCATAAGCAGGACCTTCCTGAAAGCCCAAGCTTCCTTCAAGAAAAGCCAGACAAACATTCTTTTAAAGGTAGGGGCAGGAGACAGGGCCAGCTTTGCCCCATTACTCCCTTCCCTCATGTCCACCCCCTGCTATGGCTCCGATGCCCTCATGCAATTCCCAAGCTTCCTCTGGCTCATCCTCCAGCTGCAGCCCACTCTGCCTCTGGCTGCTCTACCCTGGGCTCTTACCAGCTGCTGCAGCGAGCAGGGGCCTACCAAGCACCTCCAGAGAGCCCAGCTGCATTCCTGGGAACTGGAATGTTCCACAGCTCTGACCATGTCCTACTCCCGGCCAGAGACAGCCTCCAGCCACACCCTGACCGAGTCCCTCCACTCAGGGACTTCATGCACACGTTTGGTGCAGCACAAGGAGCACATTTAGTAGCCATCTTCCCGTAGCTGCACGGCCCCTAAGCCCTGCTGAGGGGGATCACAGGCCAGCTCCCCCAGCCACAGGTGCCCCTTGCACGGTCCCCGGTCATGGGGCACAGTCCCTTTGCACATTGTCCTTTCCTACAACTCCACACAGCCAGTGTGAAGAGGACAAGCTTCTCCTCCCTCACCACACTAAAGGATTTTCTGCCTTGCACCATCCTGTGTTTTGCAGCTCAGGGACTCACACTCTGAGCTCTCCGAGTTCCCACGGGCTAGAGGGATAAAACACCAGATGTTCCATGCACAGAGGCTGCTTGTCCCCCCTCGAAGCAGCCTCCCTATTCTCTACAGCAAGGCTGAGCATCCCGAGCAGAGTGCTCCAGCCCGGGCTGGTGGAGCAGGAACAAGGGATGAGCAGGACACAGCAGAGTAGGAAGGGTCTAGGTGGATGAGGGGAGGCGTCAGCAGAGCAGAGAGGGAGAAGATGGAATTTCTCCTGCCCTAGCCCAGGCTGCAGCAAAAGCAGCTTTCCCCAGGACTCCGTCAGGAAGCAGCCAGCAGGATCCTGCCTCAGGTGCATGATCTTTCACCACAGGGATAGCTAAGCTCTCTCCAGCAGGCTCGGAGGGCTCCCTGCTCTTTCACAGAGCTTCCCTGCCCTCTAGTGGGCCCACAGGAATTGTGCGAGAGGACAAGCGCTGGGAGAACCCCTTCCTCCTCCTCTACCTCCCAGCAGGCAGGAGGGCACCCTCCCTTGCAGGGGCAAAGCAGAGCAAGCTGCTTTGGCCGGGAAACGCAGCTCTCTGGGTGGGACATGGTGCAACCCACACCGGAGGACCTGGGGAACAGAGACACACACGTTGTGCTGCCAGTGGTGAGGGAATGGGGAGTAGAGCTCCCTCTCCCCACCCGGACCTCTCTTTTCAAAGGGAGCTGCGAGCCCTTGTTCGAGCAGTGGCTGTGCTCACAGACACAGAGCTGCTGGGCTGCTGTGGAGAGAACCATGGGAACCTGGAGCTTTGCATTTCCTTCTGCGGCCCAGAGTACCTGGAAGTAAGTCCCCACACACCTTAATGCCCATCTCAGGGACACTGCAAGCTGGGAAAGCTCCTTGTTCCCTGTGAAAGCACAGCTGCACCAAACCCTCACAGCAGAGACTGAGCCGTGCTGTGGAGGTGGTGTCAAGCCTGCAACTGGAAGGAGTCACTGCAGGCAAAGAGCAAAAACCTCTTTTACCATTAAATAAAACAAGGTTTCTTGGCAAGGGACGGGTTTCACTGGTACAGGGGCTCCTTGCTGCGAGTTCTGACCACAATGGCACATCCCAGCAGAGCGCTGTGAGGCGGTGGCATTAGCCTGGCCCCAGGCTCCTTCAAGCCACCTCCAGGCCATGCACCATCCCCTCTGTGCTGCAGGACCTGCCTCTGACCCCCCCTCCTTCACTGCCACCCTTCTGCGCTCTCCACACGAGGCTGAAATTTATGAATCTGGGCTTCATCTCTGTTCTTGATAAGCCAATAAACTGGCAGCCCACAGCTGGCCCCGCTGCTGGTCACAGCCTGGTTTATACGGACATCTAGTGGCCTGTGCTCAAACTCCACCAGGGCCGTCACGTAGCAGCACCAGCGCCACCATTTATCTGCACCGTCACAGCAAAACCAAGGCGTGTCCCGTGTTGTGCTTTCACACGCTCAGAACAAACCTGCACGACCCCAAGCAGCTGCCAATTAAATAAGGGAATTCCTCAAATCCCACCCCATCCTGCCCTGCTCCCCTGGCACCTTTAGGGAGCCCATGCCACAAACCAGATGATTTTAAATCAACCCAGTGCTCTGGGCGTTTTTAAGAGCTCAGTCCTTATGGCAAGAGAAGGGAGCACACAGTCTGTATGATGCACATCTAATAAACATTTGTGCATCCCTCCACGCAAGAAAGAAAACGGATGTCAGTGTCCTGATAACACTAATCTTGCCAACCCGAAGTAAAAAGCACCAAGGAGTGACAGGAAACCCAGTAATGGCAGATTTCAGCAAGCACAGCCCTCCAGAGCGGGAAGACTGCAGGACTGAAGGCATCACTTAGCGATCCAGTGCAGGGACCTCAGCTCTGCTCTTCCCTGTGTCCTGCAGGGATTTTCTCCAAGAATCAGAGCATGGGCCTGGACCCTGACAGCTTTAAAGAGTTTGTATTTCCCTCTGTGGCCCGAGGTACTTGAAAGGGTCCCAACACACACCTGAATACCCATTTCACAGGGAAACTGCTAGCAAGAAAGCTGTGTCCTGCAGGACATGCCCCAGGCATCAACATGCTCAACCTTGTCCCACACCCCCACGGCTGTGACTTTTGGCAGTCATCCCCTGGTGGGATGAAGGTGCAGCACTGAATTCACACAGAGCGAGGCAGCTTTGAACACACTGAATACTGACACATCTTGCTGAAAAGTAACATTCACACCACCCTGACAGATTCTTTGGAGTACCCAAACAGGCAGTTTCAGCCTTCATTGGTGTTTCTACACCTTCACTTTGAAATTAGGATAGCCTATCTCCCCCCAGCACACCCGATGCCAGCAAACTCAGTCTTATTTCAGAGTCATTTCCACAGGGTAGGGGGAGCAGACAAGAACGACTGAGGGTTCACACCTGTTCACAGAGTTTACAATCAAACACCACGGATCACCAGCTGGATACCATCACCAAGCCTCCAGGAGAGACAAGAGAAATCCTGAACTCCCACTGTTTTGCCAAGCAAAGCAAAAGTCTCACGTGAAAAAAGCAAGAGCCACGATGTATTAGAACTGTCCTGGCAGCTGTGTGCACACCAGACTCCGCACCCACAAACTGCCTCGGTTTTCTGAAGTTATTTAGAGTGAATATAATCCCAAAATAGAGACAGCCTTCCCACCGCTCCTGCAGGCCCTGTTCCTCCCACCCTGCTCTGGATATCCCCATCAGGCTTTCCCCAAGGCATCCTCGCCTTGTTCTGCACAGAAACACCGTGACTGCGTGTGACAATGTGTTACACACAGCTCCCGCAGAGAAAGGGTTGGAGTAGAGAAAAGCCCTCAGAGGGCAGCCCAGCCCAAAGCAGGAAAGAGAAAAGCCACCTCCGCGAGGAATCCCCGCCGGCTCCGTGCAAAGGCGGCCCAGCCCCGGGCTGCGGAGGACGCGCTCGGCTCTTTGATCTCCCGAGCACATTTGAATTTGAGGAGGTGGGGATGCCTCTGGAGCTGCTGCGAGCGGCATTTGGGAGGTGTCGGAGCACCTGTCAAGCTGAGGAGGAGCTGCTGTTATCGGCTAGAGCGAGATGAGCTCTTGGTTTCCTGGAGGGGGACAGCGTGAGTCACTGAGCTGTGGGAGGGTGGTTTCTTAACGCGCTCGCTGGAAATGTAAAACACGGGGGCAGGGTAAAAACAATGCAGATGCAAGTGATTACGGAGAGGCAGAATCACCGGGAGGACGGCGTTTTTCCTACTTATCTGGGTATCTCTGACACCGATCGCACCAGCACAGCACGCAGAAGTGCTTGGCACCTCTCCCTGCACCTGTGCCAGGACTGATAAACACAGTGCCTTTTTCACAGGGCTTGGGGTCCTTTGGTCTGCTCCAGTGCCTTGCTGCCCAGCCACCAGCATTTCCCTTTCTCTCTGCTTGCCTGCCATCCAGGGAGCCCCCTTCTCTATGCTCCTCTGGAGAATTCACCCTCCCGCATTGCAGCCTTCAGCCCAGGGCAGCATGAACGGGGCAGGTTTCTTACACCAGGTGCCACTTTGGGCACAGCAAGCAATGCCACCCAGATGAGCTGCCTGCTTGCTGGAGGCAACATTCATTCCCCCACACCCTTGGCACCAGCAGCATTTTCACCAGGAGTAATGTTCACGAAATTACAAACTGACACAGTAAAAAAAAAAAATCAGAAACATGGTGTAAAACCTCAGAGGAAAAAGCATCACAAGAAACTTGCTGTTCTTACAGCAGAACTCCAGCTAGAACAAAGATTTTTATACCTTTGGGGATGATTTTGCAACTTTTTTTTTTTAAAAAAAACAACTCCCTTTACCAGCCGACATGGAAAAGTAAGCCACTAATGTGGTTTTCAAACAAGTCTTCTGTTATCTCGGAAATAAACACCATGATGTCCCCCACGCTTGGTGAAAAACATGCATCCCCTGGCAAAAGACCAAATGAGTAAGCCTGGGCACAGTTGCAATGCTTTTGCCCAGGCAGAGTTTTAGAGCGGGACAACAGGACTTTGAAAAGAGAAAGGGCATTTCTCCCACTTATTTTAAGTAAGTTCATTTCATACATGAAAAATAACAATATACCATATCTCAGAAGTGGCAGAAACCACCTCAGCACAGATGAGAGCATGAGGCATTACAGGATGGCGACAGTACTGCAAGGAATGAACCTTCCTCACTCAAAACCTCTCAAAAACCTTCCCAGGGACTTATGGGAAGAGGATTCCCACTACCCAGGCTCAACAACCCTGGAAAATCACATTTAACACAGGCACTGTGGCAGGAGAGCCTCACTCTGGGCACAGCTTTGAGGTCCCTGTCAAGAAGATGCTTAACCTTTGACATTCAAAGAAACCAAAGGGGAGAACACAATAGTTTAAAAAAATAATAATTTCAAAGTAAGTGAAGGAGAGGGCTTTGCATTTCCATCCCCCACAGCTAATCAACAGACACACAGAGCTTCTCTGCCCTTTTGCAGCCCCACTGCAGAGAGAGGAAGGATAGAAGCACACTCAGCTGAGGCACAGCAGGGCAGGAGGGGGCACAGGGTGAGTTAAAAGACCTATTTATGCAGAGGCTGCTCACAGGTGCTGCTGGAGCACCAGTGGACACCCATTCCTTCTGAAGCGTGCTTCTGTTCCATTTCTAATGCAGGCTACAGAGCCGTTCTGGGCTGCTGCTAGACCCTGGGTCAGCACTGGGCTTCAGTTCTACCCACTCAGCCCTCCTGCCTCCTCTCATCTCCCTCCACCAGGGCACGGAACAAATGTGGTGGTGGTGGAAAAGAGGTTATTTTCTTTTATGTCTGATGGAAATGCCTACCTTGTACCTTATCTCCCCAGATCAGCTTTCACAGGGGAAGCACTTGCACTGCCTCTGATCAAACAGTGCTGAGGAGTTTGAGGTGAATTGCATAGAGCTGTCCCCCAACACCAGTGCTGCACCCAAAACACACCAGGCACAGCACCCAACCCCACTCTGAAGCAGCAGCCCCTCCACACCATACAGCCAGAGCCCCTCTTGCCCTTACCTCACACAGCAGTGTCTGCAGCCAGCTCCATCCAGCTCCCACATTGGCTCCGCTCCAGGCCGGTGTATCTCAGGCTGTTTGCAGTGGATTTGTGGCAGGAGAGCTGGGAATGCTCCCTGTTCCCGGTGGATCTATGGCAGGAGAGCTGAGAATGCTCCCACTGAGGTGCCTGTGTTGGGGTGCAGCCTTGCACACGCCTTTTAGTCCCTCTGGCCCGTCCGTGTCAGGCAGCAGCCTGGGGGAGCGACCGTGCTCGGGGGTGCAGAGAGGGAGCACAGCTCTCTCATCAGGTAAAATCATCAAGGGTGATTTCTTAGGTGGCTTCCTTTCTTGTAAACACCGTTTGATCCCTGTGTGACTGCTGGTGAGCCGAGTCTCGCTCGCTGTCGTGCGAGATTTAAGGTTCATGTTTTGGTTTATGACCACAGAAAAATATCTTTTGTGACCACAGTCCTGAAAATCTTGTAGTCCCAAGGCCTGCAAATAGGGCCATACGGAGCTGCACAGCAGCCAAGGTCACTGAGGCACTGCTTTCACTGTTTTTGCAGCTGAGCAGCCTAGACAGGACTGCAGATTTTTCGAGGCAAAGTGCACCAATCCCTCTGCAGTCCAGGTATCCACAACAGAGGAGGGAAACAAAGCATTCCTTGTTGACTGGGATTCTTCTGCCTTTGGAGTTTGTCCAGCCTCTGTATCACCAGCTGTCCCAAGGAACCTCTGGAGGTATGGTTCCAAGTAGTCACGCTGAGAACGTGATACCCACACAGCACTGCACCAGCTGCTGGGTCACACAGAAGGTCCCCACAGCCTCTGCCCACCCTCTGGCACTACTCAGAAGCAGATACTTGGTGCATAATTAAGACTCCAAGCCTCCTTTTGAAGCACTGTCTCAGCAACCAGAGATGAATGAGCACAAAGCCAGGCCACTTTCAGACGCACACAGCAAACTCAAGCCCGTACGCTGCCCTAGGCCCAGACAGGAACATTAAGTTGCAGAGTTTAAAGCAGAAAGTCAGAAGAGCACAGAGCCTTACCTCCACTCAGAAAAACACAACTGAACTAACTCCTAGTTACCTTACCCCACTTAAGTAATTTGCCCAGTTAGGGCAATTAACCTTTGCTGCACCTTGCTCTCCACACAGGTGTGGGGAATGCACAAATCAGAATTCCTCAGGCTAATTAATCACCAAGTGTTTCATTTTTCACCCAGATTAGGTTGTTTTTCACCAGTGGATGTCAAGCCTTCCTCTAGTAAGGGTAAAAGCTTTCTCTATTTTTTCCCAAGAATGGTAATTGTGAGCTAGAATTAAACTTCTTCTCGGCAATTCCATAAACACTACAACACTACACTGCAAAAGGCAAAGAGAATGGGGGTTGTGGTCAATTCATCGCACATTATCTCTGCTGTTTCTTCCTCCTCAGGGGTTGGGCTCCTCATACTCTTCCCCTGCTCCAGCTTGAGGTCCTTCCCATGGGAGACAGTCCTCCACTAATTTCTCTAACATGAGTCCTTCCCGTGGGCTGCAGTTCTTCACAAGGTGCTCCAGCATTGCTCCCTTCCACAGGGTGTAGCCTTCCAGGAACAGACTGCTCCCACAGGGTCACAAATCCTGCCAGCAAACCACTTCCAGCATGGGCTCCTCTCTCCACAGGCCTGCTCCAGAGCAGGCTTCCTGTAGGGTCACAGCCTCCTTGGGGCATCCACCTGCTCCAGCATGGGGTCCTTCACGAGCTGCAGGTGGATCCCTGTTCCTTCATGGACCTCCATGGGCTGCAGGTGGATCCCTGTTCCTTCATGGACCTCCACGGGCTGCAGGTGGATCCCTGTTCCTTCACGGACCTCCATGGGCTGCAGGTGGATCCCTGTTCCTTCACGGACTTCTATGGGCTGGAGGTGGATCTCTGCTCCCTCGTGGACCTCCGTGGGCTGCAGGGCCACAGCTGCCTCATCATGGTCTGCACTCTGCTCCAGCACCTGGAGCACCTCCTCCCCTCCCTTCCTCCCCAAGCTTGGTGTTTCTCACATACCCTCATTCCTCTCTTCTCCAGCTGCCAGTGTCCAGATTTTTTCCCCTTCTTAAACACATCATCCCAGAGGCATTACCATTGTCACTGATGGGCTCAGCTTTGGCCAGTGGCAGGTCCATCTTGGAGCTGGCTGGGATTGGCTCTGTCAGACACAGGGGAAATTTCTGGCATCTTCTGACAGAAGCCACCCCTGTAGCCCCTCTGCTACCAAAACCTTGCCATGCAAATACAATAAACTCCTCTCACTTCTTCCCACTTTTCCTGCTTCCCTAAAATAATATAGTCCTTTCCAAGCATGTGACAGTTCTGTTACAAATCCCTGACTTTTTTGGGGATGATACTTTGCATGCTGAGGCATGAAGAGAGCAGTGACCCATCTCTTGGCAAGGACATCTCAGTTAAATAGGTTGTCAACAGCAGAGGAAGACCAATGGGAAGCTGAAAACCATCTAGGTATTGAAGGATTTCTCTTCTGTGTGCTCAGGCCCTTTGCTTTCACATCAAAACTGAGCACTTTGCTGATGAGCCAACCTAAAACTTTCAATTTGATACACTTCATATCACACTCAACCCACACTGGTCCCAAGAGATCTGTGTGACAAATCTTCAAAAGAACTGGGAAAGCTCCAGTCCCTAAGTAGTTTAATATTACCTTGTTTGTCTAAAGCTCTTCAGGGATACAGCTGGAAGTGACATTACTGGGCCTACCTGGTGAATGGTCCCAGTAACACAATACTGGCAACAGCCACCTCCAACTTCTTTGAACTCAGCGGATGCTTATTTGGATCTTAATCTACTTTTGAGTCTCCTGGGGATTTTACTTTTAAGATTACTCCAAATTCAGCTTCCCACTTAACATTCTCAAAGCAGTCCAGGTATGATTTTGCCCGAACCCACTTTGATATGTTTACATCTGGTACCGGCCTCCAGAAGTCACATATCAACAAGTCTGCAGATTTGCATGTGTAAAGCAGGGTGTTGGTTTAAATAGTGCCCTTCAAACCTCCTTTCTTCAGCCTTCAAGGCCTCCATATATTTTATCACAGCAGTTCATAAGCTGCCATGACTTCAGATTCTTCCCTGCAGAGCTGTTTCCTGGCAGTGCTCATCCAGCCATGACTGGGAGGTGCAGGATGCACAGCAGAGCAGACTGTCTCTCATCCCTGCTCCCCCTCAGAAAGCCCTTTGACGCTCCTCCATCAGGGAATTAAGGTTGTGACAATTCTTTGGAGCATCACTGCATCAACACCACCGCCACCAGAAGCACACAACCCCCCACTGGCTGTCCTGTCCCTGTCCTCAGTAACCTCTGCTTCCTGCCCAAGGTGGCTTGGTTTCCTGTAGCTGCCTTTCCACCAAATAAAGAAGAAACATTTTCTGCTCGTATCTCTTTCCTATTAAGCCCCGAGCTGTTTATCACCATTGCTACTGATTTTCTCCCTTCCAGGTGGCAGAGAGGTGTCACTGGGGACAGCCCCACCACGAGCACCTATGGCTGGAACAAGCCCGTCACCCCAAAGGTGTCTGGAACGGGGAGGAGCTGTTCATCCCCTCCTGCACATCCCCTGCTGCACATCCCCTCTTCCTCCCTGGCTGCTGGGAGAGGGTTTCCCTGCCTGAAAGCATCACCCTGAGTGCAGAGACACCACACAGAGGACAGAGAGTTCTAGCTGGGACCTGGCACTGAGCCACAGGATAAGAAGGTGAGAAAGGCTCTCTGGAGAGTCCCTGTCCAGCCTCCTGTGCCAGGCAGGGCTAAAGAGTAGAGCAGGGTGCTGGCATGTGTCATCCCACCCTGTAGTTCCTGCCCCTGCCACCACCAAGCGTCACGGAAGCCTCTGATCATCACCTCCCACCCAGCAGGGAGCAGCAAGGGCGGTCACCATGGCCCTGCAGGACTCATGGGAGCTCTCCAGAGCAGAGAATACGCAGCAGCATGGAGGGGAGCCCAGCCCATGGGTGCCAGGAGGCAGCACTGGACACCCTCAGCACTATCCCTGGTCGCAGGGAACGGGCACTGCTGCAGGATCAGGCAGGCACTTTGCTCAACAGCGTAAAGGAAGGAGCTTCCAAAAGGTCCTCAGCTCAGCACTGGCCATGGAGCCAGAGCACCTGGGCCAGGGAAGACTCCACCAGCCTTCATGGAAGGATGGGCTTTGTCCCCCGCCAGCCCTCAGCACCAGCAGCTGTGACCCACCTGCCCCGGTGAAGAGTCCTTTGCAGAATGCAAATGCTGATGAATCACCTGGGCCCTGCTGTCTCCAGGCGGTTTTGGAACCCCGCTGTGTCACAGTGCCACACTGCCCGGGCAGCTGAGGGGGATGGCACAAGCCCTCCCGGCAGCACTGCGTGGCAGAGCCGAGGAGCGCAGGCCCGCAGGGACACCGGCTTAGACGAGTGTTAGTGGTGCATGTGCCGGGCAGCTGGGACCTGTCCAGCTTTCCTTGTGCCACCAAAGAACTGCTGGCAGACCTGTGTCTTCACTGAGCGTGGAGACTTCTGCCAATGGCTGTCCAAATCCTGGGCCTCCCCACAAGCCCCCAGCTCTAGCCCCTTGGTTCAGCCTCCTCATTTCCCCCAGGGTTAATGTGTGTGGCCACACCTTTGCCCTGCTCCCCTTCTGCTGGAAATGTAACTCACAAAGGGCACACAGAGTCAGTTCAGACCTGTGTCCCCGAAATATCAGGTACTGAAGGGAAACCTTTTGTATCTGTTTTGTTCTCCCTCCTTGCTCTGAGTTGTTCCTTGTTAAAAAGAAGCATTTCCTAGCTTCTGTTCAGGCTATTCACCCAAACCTCTTTCAATTGGCAATAAATTACTGTCCCCCAGCTAAGTCTGTTTTGGCAGTGAGGGTAACTGGTAAGTGCTCTACCTGTGTTTATCCCAACCATGAGCCTTTCCAACTTATTTTCTCACCTCTGTGCTGTTCAGGAGGGGAAGTGAGAGTGGTTGGGTGGCCATGGGGGAACTGATTGGGGTCAGCCCACCACAAGTACCCAGTATTGAAATTTCAAGCACAGCGGGGTGTGTCCAGCTAGCAAGTGTCTCTTCTATAGCCCACTCCTGGTGAGACACTGAGGACATCACACAGGGCCCAGTCCTGCTTGCCCCATTCAGCACACAGGGATGCTGAGAGGGAAAAGAAGCATTTCCATCTGCATCTCTGGCAGAAACATATTTGGAGCCCTGGCAGGGCCTTTGGAGACCAGGCAGTGGCCTGGGGAAGGAAGGATTCCCAAAAGACACTGCCTAGCTGACCCAGCAGCTCCATGCAAGGCTGAGGGTTTACTCGAAGTCACCACAGAGCCTCACTGCCCAGCTGCTCCCTTTTACATTCAGCAAGAGATCACAGAGATACTTCAGCTTCACATTTGTGTTCAATATGTTCTTGGAGACCACAGGAAATAGCAATTTTTAAAAGTAGGTCTTCAGGGGAGGGGTAGCATTTTTTTCTTCTTGTTTTCTTTCTTTTTTTTTGTTTTTTGTTTTTTGTTTTTTGTCACAAAGGAAATTCGAAGTAAAGAATGAGATGAGTCAAAAACGGTTGAAGAAAGCCTGAATTTCCGAACCAGTTACGTGATGAATTCTGCTAGCAGGTGATTCAATGGTTCTGCAAGAGGTTTTCACACCCTAAGAGCAAAAGCAAAGTGTTCAACAGTGGTACCAGACTTAAAGAGGACACAAACCACTAGAAAACAGTTGCAAAGAAACAAAGGAGAGCAGTTTGGTCACAAAAAAAGGTCAATCTTCCAAAGAAGGCTGTACAAAGAAGCAACACTTGCTGTCTAAGTGATGTTCCTGGAGAGTCAAGGGTTTAAGACAAAAACCATTAGTTTCTTTTCTCTATGCCACGTCCTTCATTCCTGTAACATTATTCTCTCTCTCTTGGTGTGCTGGTTGGACCTGGCTGTGGGCTGGTGGAAGGGACAAGCTCACCCTGTCACCATTTCCAGACACAGTGGTGGTGCTGGGCACGACCCCAGCGCAGGCACTGCGGGAAATCAGCCGCCTTCTCCTCGGTGCCCCCTAAGGCCGGGGTTTACAGGCACTGAGCCGAAACGCCGAGAAACGAAAGCGCTGCTACCAAGTGCCAATTTTAGGGTTTGGGGTTTTTTCAAAGAATTCAGTGGTTGTACGGCTGCTGGCAACTCTGCCTTCAGCCCCAACGTTCCTAACAGTGCTCTTGAGCACGGCAGCCTTCATGTCTGCCACCATGTCCCCATGTCCTCCTGCTTTGTCCCCTCACTGTATCCTCCAGCTTCCTTCAAGCACCAGGGCTGGAGTTTTCCTTGCTTTTGTCTGCATGAAGATAAAGGATGGCAGTGGGGGGAGCAATTTTGGCTGAAAGGCTGGTCAGGACTTTCAGGTAGTGTCCTGCAGGAGAGAGGAATCAGCACTTGGAGGCAGAAGCTCCCAGTGCCACCCACAGCCACCACCAGCCCACAGAGAAGAGTCTGGTGGCAGCAGAAACCTGTACAGGTGGTGCTCTGTTCCTTCCAGGGGTCCTGTGCACAGCACTGGCACTTCTCCTGTAGCACTGCAACCCTGCCAGCTCTGGAACATGTTCAATCTGTGACTTGGAGAGCTCTGGACACATGGATGCACAGACTGGCAGATGGATCTCACCCTGTCTTGCCACTCAACACCCCCCTGTGCAGAATAAAATCCATATGGTGATGAAATAAACTCTTCAAGGGCAGGGAGACAGGACCTCAGGATGGTTCAAACTGGATTAAGAAATTACCATCCCCTTCTTTCCATCGACAGCCTTATCTGTCACCTCCTCCAGCCCAGCAAGCAGGGTCTCCACAGGATGTGAGTGGGGAATTTCAAGCAAAGTGATCATTCCCTTCTGCTGCTTAAGGAAAACCCAATCAGCCAACCCACCCTCGCTCAAACCAAGTGCAGCAATGGGGTTTAACTACTCAATGTGCTGAATTCCTCACAGTCCTTCACTGCTGATATCAAGCAGGAAATTTGAGAAAACTGCATCCTCTTTGTGTGTTTTTGATCTTCCATGGTTTGGATTTCTCTTTCAGTACTGTAATGAAAGTTAAATCTTGGATACCTGTTTTATTCATGAAGAAATCTTATTAAGATTCACAAATGTTCCCCTCTGATGCATTTTTCTCTGACGTATTTTGCCTCTGCTTTGACATAAACCTCACACTAGTGAGGAGAGAGAAATATCAGGAGAAATGCATGTCCCCAGTACAGAGCTGAGGAGAATGTGCAGTCCAGTTCTGATAGTCATTCAGACAGCTCAAAAGGCCAGCTGTTCCCCTGCCAGTGAAGGTTTCCAAGCTGAATGCCCCAGGGAATTAGATGACCAGCTGGCTTTCAGTCCCCAAGGATGACCTGACAAAGGAGAACCAGAGGAATACCTAACAACAAAAGGAATCTGGACAGGGAGACTTTTTTCAACTGTTGTTGAAGGGAACTGGTTGTGGAATTTGGGGGAAAGAAAGAGAGATGTAAAATATCTATGATGGTTTGTGAGGGGGGAGAGAAGTTGATTCTCTCATAGACCATGCTGAGGAATGAGGAGGCAGCTGAGGGAGAGGAAAGCATGTTGGGGTTTGATATTCCACCTGGAGCTTTTAGTCTCTTTGCTACCCAGAGGAATGAGCAGCTTATTTTCAATAAAACCTGTGAGTCTCCAGAGCAGAAAGCCCCTGTGCCTGTTCACACAGCTGCTGAGAGCTTGGCAGGGGCAGCCAGCCAGACCAGTGCCTATGGGTAGGACCCTAAAGCAGCATTGCTGGTCACACCACAGGCTGGGGACTCAGCATCTCTTCCCAGCCTTACCTGGCAGACACACCCCTGCAGACACTGCCAGGCACCTCCCACACCACAGGCTGCAGTCCCACATCCCCTGGGACCAGTCATGTGCAGGGAACAGAACATCTGGCTCTCCTCATTACCCCAAGAGATGAATCAGCAACAAGTTTCCAAGCTTCTCTTCTTCTTTTCCCCTTTTTTTTTTAGTAATTAAAATCAACCAGAAATTCACATGCAACTTGCCTCACCTCACAGCAAAATTTCTCCTCTGTCTTTACTCATCTCATCCTCTCTTCTGTGTTGAACCTCAGTCACTTAGTCATGCCTAAAATGACACTTCTGTAACCATGATGTAATACACCCATGTGTCAGAGCACTAGGGGAATAATAGCAATATCTAAGTGTACCCCTCTTCCCTTTTTCCTGTCTCTAACCACTAGACAATGCTACTTCCCAACCTGGTAAAATTTGCCAGAGTCTGTGCAGCTCCTTGGGCTGGAAGAAGTGACCCCACACAAGAGATTGTAACAGAAACTCAGAGAGCCCAAGACTGGCTTCAGGTAAAAAAAAAAAAGAAGTAGTAAAAGGAGATTTTAAAAAGAAAAAAAGGAAAACAATAATCAGCCTCCAAAAAAGAAGCCAAAGCACCAATAAAACTTGTCAGATCCAACAGAAGGTTGCTGCCTGCACTCACAGGATTTGAGTGGCTTCAGCTGTATCAATTCTTCCATTCTTACTCACGTTGTCTCTTCTCCCTTGGAGGCTACAGAAACAGTCACATCTCACACCTCTCACCAGTGCCTGAGCCGTGAGCTTTCCCAGCCAAGCTGTGTATCCAAGGAAGCCTGCCAAGAGTCAGTCCATGCTGTGGCTCCATTTCTTATCCCTGATTCCCTGGAACACCCATCAGGGATCAGCTGGGAATCAGCAACTGCTCCTTCTGCTTTTGCTTTACCTTTGCTGTGCAGCAGCCACCCTCCTCCCATCCTGAGCGGCCATGGGCTGGGGAAGAGTCAGGATACACGGATGCAACATGCAGTACTGGTGAGAGGGATGCTGGCCAGAGCTGTCCAGGGAATATTCCTCCCTCCCTGACCAGGATTCCCTTTGCTTCCACTGCGCTTTTGCTGTGGAAGCAGCGATGGCGCCGCCCATCCAGTCCGGTCTGTGATGCAGCCCCTCCTGCCACCGTGGTTACAGCTCATCCTGAGCCTGCACAAGGTTTGCAAGGCAGTGGCACCTGGTCTCCCTTTTTCTCCACCAAGGCAGGTAAAAAGGATACAACATGTAATACACATCAACCACAAAGGAGGCCATATCTCTGCCAAGCAGCTCCCTTTGCTTGGCCACAAAGCAGAATAAATATTTGCCATGCAGAGCCCTGATTTGGCCAGCTGCACATCTAAACACATGGGCATCTTCTGGGAAGGATTCAGCTGCCCAGGAGAGCTATCTGTGTCCTGGGCAGTGGGAGCAGACCAGAGACTTCTTATCAGGAGATGATCTGGGCTCGTCACTTCTTATCAGCCATGTTCTCTGCAGAGGGGGTGTCTCTGGAGCCCTGTTAAATAGTGCTGAAACCCTGAGGCACCTCCACACCCGACCCAGGCTGCTCCATCAGGAGAGAGGATGTCAGCTCAGACCACTGCAACCATGGCCTGCAGGACAGAGAAATCCCAAACATTCCAATGGTCAGTCCTGCTGCTGGACTCGGGATATCCTTTCTAGGGCAGAGACCCTTCCCTTGGTGGGAAGGGAACAAAATACTTGGTAAGTTCAAATTAAATTATAATAATTTATTTCTGTTAAATAATTTAAAGTACAGTCCAAGAGCTATTAAAAATCACAGAATGGTTTGGCTTAAAGATAGCTCCAATCCCT
Source organism: Aleadryas rufinucha (assembly GCA_013397815.1). Classification (NCBI taxonomy): domain Eukaryota; kingdom Metazoa; phylum Chordata; class Aves; order Passeriformes; genus Aleadryas; species Aleadryas rufinucha. The sequence continues at coordinate 171,313 of VZTH01000238.1, forward strand.
GTTTATGGCAGAGACCCCTTGTGCTAGACCAGGTTGCTCAAAGTGCTGTCCAGCTTGGCCATGAACAATTCCAGGGATGGGGCATCCACAGCTTCTCTGGGCAACCTGTGTCTCACCACCCTCACAAGGAAGAATTTCTTCCCAATGTTCAATCTCAACCTACACCCTTTCAGTTAAAAGCCATTTCCCCTTTGTCCTGTCACTCCATGCTCTTGTCACAAATCCCTCTCCAGCTCTGTGGGAGCCCCTTGAGGCACTGGAAGGGGCTCTAAGGTCTCCCTGGAAACTTCTCCAGGCTGAATAACCCCAACTCTCTCAGCCTGAGAGAGCCTAATGTCAGAATTTAATACTCATTGAGTATTTAATGGTAACAATTAGGAAAAATTTCACTAAATGAATGGCTAATTAGCTAGATAAGCAGACGACTTTAATAAAGTCGGTGTGGCACAAGCAGCCTATGAATTGACTCCATGCAGCTTGAAATGGTATAATCCTGTCATGACCTGACTTCCAATCTTTAGTCAGAGCCCAGGAGCAGTGGCTTTGCTCTGGGCAGTTGAGAGGGATATTTGAGGAAGGGATCACGGACAGAGCCGTGCCTCCCTGGCAGCTGTGCCTCGGGAGCGAGCCTCAGAGCCCAGCTTGATCCTGCAGGGATAAGCCAGCTCTGTCCACCTCGGGAGACCCAGCACTATTTATAACAGCACTGTCCACCCCGCTGTGCCACTGTCTCTGAAACATGCAGGCCTGTGGTGCCTGCAGCATTTCGGATAAGGACAGACCTTGTCCCTTCCTGGTGCCCAGCGAGTGCAAGCGCTCATCCTGCCCCAGCGCTGACTGCAGCCATGGCCTGCAAGAGTTACTGTGTGCTGACCTAGAGAAGCCTTTGGGATCGTTCCAGCCCTTCCAACACCGTACTAGCAGACAGAGTAACCTCAGGGCAGGTTTCCTATGGGCACGGAATGCCCTGCTTCTCTCCAGGCTGCTTCCCAGTAAAGAAGGGAAGCACGTGATGTGCTCGGCTACTTTGGCTGCAGAGACAGCTGCAAGCTTGCAGGCACGTGTGCATACAGCTTCCCACTCCCCACTTGGATGTCCCATCAGTAGGAGAGCAACACAGCACAAACAGCAATCAGAAGAGGATAGCAATTTCCAGCCTTTCCTGGAAGGATTTGGGTCCAGCAGCTCCATCTCTGCACTGTGCAATTTGCCCTCTGATACATGCAGAGGCAAGTGCAGTGAGAAAGAATCAGTCAAGCCATAAAGTCCCTAAACTTCATCCTTTTGAGATATTTTCCATCCTGAGAAATGCAGTGGAAATATCAGCAATGGCTGCATGAACAGGGGTGCAGATTTCCCTTCACACTGGCCACAGCAGTAGCCAGACCACTGAGAAGGTTCGAGGAAATAAACTTCTCTGAAGCAAACAGCACAAACCACAGGCCACAAGCACCAAGCTGAGAGCAGCACCATGGAAAAGGAAACAAATGCTGCAGGCTGCTGAAGAGCCACGTTCACTGAGACCAACAGCAGAGCTGCAAGAAGGCAGGAGCACAGGCAAAGGTGATGATGTCCCACAGCTGCAGCCTTTGTGTCCTGCCTGGTGGCAGTGTGAGTGACAGTCCCAGGGCTAGAACTCTGTGGACCTAACACCAGGATGAACAAATAAGGAATAAGGTTTGGGGGTTTTTTTCACACCACTTCATTTCTTTGCCCTTCAGACCACTCTGTAGGAAGTGCTTCTGGGGCCAGAGATCACACACATGGTGCCTTTGGGGACAGCAGCACTTCTGCTCAGCCACAAGTGCCTGGCTTCACTCCAACTCAAACCTGTGGTTTGAGGTCAGACCCTTCCTGGTGGTCAGTGGGCTTGGGCTGCCTGGTCTGTGCTGCCCACAGCACACCTGTCCAGTCCTCAGATCCTGATGTTTCGATGCTGGAGCTCCAAAGCCTCATGGAAAGGACCCTGGGCACTGCCAAGCAGGCAGCAAAGTGGGATGAGACTCCCAGATTTCTGTCACACTGCTGGAGAAGGAATGAAGTGCTGACCCCTGATCACAGAGGCCTTGCAGTGCTTTGGCCATGGCAGAAGCCTGTTGCACCAAATGAGAAGAGGACAGTACCTCTCACTAGAAAAATATATCTTTATTTACCATCTGTGTTTTGCTCAGGAGAGAGCATCTCATGACAAGGGGCCCAGCCGAAGTCGTGCAATTGACAGGAGCCAGCATGTCACCACCTGCATCATGAAAGGGGTGGCAGACCAGACCTCCATGGAGGACCCTCACATGCTGAAAGGGCAGGAGGAGGGTTTGAGATGCCACTTTGACCTCAAGCCCCCCTGCCCCGCACCACTGTGTTGCTTAGATGACATCAGCAGACCCTGTGGCCACCCCCCCATCTCCACCACCACAGGGTGGTCAGGCTTTCACTTCTGGGACACCCCTCATGGCACTGCTGCTTCTGGCATGTTGGGATGAGTTAAATAAAGGGGTTGGGGAGCATTGTCTGGGATGGGAACAGTCGATAACTTAACACAAAATGAACACACCACCTGTTCCAGCCCAGCTAGCAGGCAGTGCCTGTGGTACAGCAGTCACAGTGCTGGGCAGGGTGGCCAGCCATGGCCCAGGGGGAGCAGCTGTTCACCCTACTCATTCCCACACCACTGTCTGTGGTGTCGTGGTATGACTCAGACACCTCCTTAACGCCCACCAGATGTCCCCACCAGGGCTGTGACACCACGTGGAGCAGCAGGTCCCAGCATCTTCTCAGGTAGTAAGTAGTGAGTTCCAGCAGGGTCTCCAGCTATGTTTTGAGTTTGTTGGGGGTTTTTGCAAGGAGAATATGTGCAATTCTGTTCAGGCTGATGCAGTACAGCCCTGGTGCTTTCCAGGTGTCTTCTTTCAAGCCTTTACCAGTTGCTTGAACCCCCTCATGCTGAACCCAAACATGGTTTCTTGGTGGGTTTTGTGGTGCCACTGTGCCCAGGCAACACTCACCCCTCACACATCCGTGTGTGTGTGTGTGAAAGGGCTGCCAGCCATGCTCCATTTCAAAGTTTAAACAAGCCGAAGAAAGTCTTGGATTCCTCAAAATTAACCAGAGCGATTTTGGAGACGTTGACATGCAAACTGTCCATCTTCCTGAGCTTGAAGAGAGCCCCCAGGTAGCTGTTCCGGGCCCACATCCTCTGCCCCGTGCAGTAGCTGATGCCTTTGTCCTCCATGAGCACGAGGCTGCCCGGAGAGTTTGGGTTTCTCTTGTACACGACGTGGGACAGGAGCTGGCTGTCGCAGGCGCTGCCGCGGAAGAGGACATTGGAGTACACGAAGTACAGCCCGGGCTCGCTGATGACCAGCCCCCGGTTGCGGTACTGGACGCCGCTGGTGTAGGCATGGCCAGAGATGGGCTCCCACTCCAGAGGGAGGTCCTGCTGGGCTGGGTTGCCTGGAAGCCGAAAGAAGACAAAAACCAGGTGGTAAGTACATCCAGTTGTGTGGTTTTTCCTCAGGTCACTCCCCACGTCACAACAAGGCGGCCGTTCTCCAAGCCTTGTCTGCGGCATGGAAAGTCCTCCCTGACCTCACACCTCACCAACGCCAGCCCCCGGTGACAGCTCCTGCCCTGCACACCCCAAAACCAAGCCAAAACCAGGCCTCACTGAGAAGCGTAAATGAGGGGGAGGGTTTTATCTGTGGAGCAACTTTCCGCTGTCAGAGCAGATGTGTTACCCAAGGAAAACAGGAAGGTCTGTGTGAGGTGGGCTCTGCACAACTCCAGCCATGCCGCCCCCTCATCCCATCACACGTGCCCATTGCCCTGCTCCTGCCTCCTGCTGCTCCCTCAGCACGTACCTGTTAAATGGGCTGCCTTCCTCGCTTCCTTTTGCAGTGGCTGCTCCTTCTGCCCTGCACAAAGATAGGGAACACATTGGCCACATGCACCATGGAAAAGTCGGCCCAGAGAGCAGAGGGGGAGCCAGCCACAAAGCTGACACCTGAGATCCTGCAAACCATCCCACTGGCCAGGCAGACTCTGTCCTCAGGAAGGCAGAGCACAGCTGGGAAAATCTGCCTTCCCTGGAGGGCTGAGTTCCCTTTGGATAGACGGGCCAGTTCCAGTGACTCAGTATCTGGATCCCATCTCACTCCATCCTTCACTTTTCCTCAACATCTACTTCATGATCTCTAATTTTAGAAGCAGCCTTTTCTTTTCTCAAGCCAATTAAATTTTCCTCTTCGCTCCCCCTTCTCCTTTACACTATTTCCCTGTTTCTATTTATTTATCCAGCCCCCTCAAGAATTCAGGATTATTATTTATGTTCAGCTTCTGCTAAAGAAGCCTGTGATCAGAGCACTGAGCATCCAATTCAAATGACAGCTCCCCTTCCCCTAAAGGGGAAAATTTATTGATATAGGAGTTGATGAGAACCAGGACTGCCCTTTCCCAAGAATTTTGCTATTTCAAATTTGTTTTGATTCAGTAGCAGAACAAATTTGAAAAGAAATTAACTTTTCTAATAACCAAAATCCTCCAGGGAGGAAAAAAGTAAAATTTTTCAGCTCTAGAAAAAACTGTCAAGAGAGCTGAAAATTTCTTTCTGACTTGGCCATTTTTGAAAAGGATATCCTCATTAACATGTAACATTAACATGGAATGCAAAACAAAAGCAATAGTTTGGAAGTTCAAAACAGAACATTTAAATTGTTCCCTCAAATTGAAACTCTGGGATTTTTCCTAAATGAAATCTAGAAAAATCGGCAGGTTCTTGTGGAAAGCTTCAATTTCACTGGGTTCCTCCTCCAGGCACAGACTCACCTGTGAGTTTCTCCGAAGCTGGAGGGATGTGCTCAGCACTGGCAGACTGGCAAAAGAGAAGAGGAACACTGGCTTAGACTGAGAGCAAGGACTGTCTTTGACAGTGGCTAATTCTGGGTGCCCATGGGGAGCTGCAAAGTCCTAAGAAATACACAGGGAGAGACCTGGCAGCACTCAGGAGCACAAAGAAATCCAGATAAGTCAGTCACCAACCGAGCAGTCCCTCACGAGAACAAGCACCCCCCTTCCTCTGTCACAGCAGACACTGAAATGCCACCATCCTGCCCCTTGGGGAGCTCTGCACCACCTGAGCATCTCAGACACGATTCCAAGAGGTTTTTTTTCCCTGTTTCCCCAGGTACCTGTGACCAGCCAGGCAGACCTCACCTCTCTGAGTTCATCCAGTTCCTTCTCCAGGTGAAAAATCTTAAATACGCACAGCCCCACTCCAGTGAAGGCCACCAGGATCAGCAAGAACATCACGAGGAAGCCGACGCTCCTCCTTTCCCTGTTGTTCCGTGGCTTTGTCCTCCGGTCGGGTACCGGTGGTGGGAAAGGAGCCACGGGGGGTGCCGGGGGGCAGGAAGCACCTGCGTCAGCACAGCCGTCCACCCAAAAGATCTGGGGGTACACGTAGTTCAGGTTCTGCTGCATGGCCGGGAGCGGGATGGGCTGGACATGCCTGGTGGGCTCTTCCCTGTGGCATCCGAAACCTGCCGGGCTTGCCCTGGGAGCAGCCCCAGCTTTGCCCTGGTACGGCTGCATCCCTGCCGGGGCGGCCACTCAGCTCGGATGCTGCGACTCTGAAAGCCTCAAGCATCAAAACCTCCTGCACCAACATCAAACCTCCTTCCGGCCCGGGCTGCCGGGTGTCGACCCCCCCGCTCCTCCCACAGCCCCGTCTCGGGACGCGCGGGGGCTGCGCTGCCGCCGGGGCTCAGCAATCCAACACCCTGACCAGCACTCCCGAGGGATACGGGCCGCTGCTTTCCCACTGCCCGTCCTGGACCGCGAGCAGAGCTAAAGGAACGACAAACTCTCTGGCATCCTGCCCCGCAAGGGAGAGTCAGAGCTGAGGACTCCCGCCCTCAGCAGGAGGATGAAGAACCAGTGCCAAGTGGGATGCTGGGGAATCGCTTCGTTCCTTACCTGTCCGTTGTGCATCCCACGCTTTCCTCGGCAGCTCCGCAGGGCGTGGATCCCGAGGCACGGAACACAGACGCTGTCCTGCCGCGATAAAAGCCTCGGTGAGAAGAGGAAGACACTGAGTGCTGCAGCCTGAGCAGAGCTGCCCCAGCACGAACAGCCCAGGCAGAGCCAGCTCAGGGGGCTGCCCTCCTGCCTTCCAAGGAAGAGCCCAGAATCCAGACCATGCTGCTCCACTTTTAAGAGCTCATTACAAAATCCTAATGAAGAGAGACAAGGACATTTCCATTTCTCAATTTCCATTCCTCATTTACTGCAGATTTCTAAGTGGTGATAGTGAGATTTCCGCACAGATTTACAGGTGCACACAAGCGATTATAAACAAAATTTCTTGCATTTTACAGCCCCGTGTTGAAGTGTGTATTTGTATGGGATAGTGTTAAAAAAAGGAAATGCTTAACACAAGAGCAAACTGGAGATTTCTCTCCTGTGGCTGAAGGAAGCAATCACAATGTACAGGCTTTGATCTTGAACATCAAAACTGGGATCTGAAAAGAGCACATTTGAACAACCTATGTACACTTGTACAGGGCTCAGCTCTGCCTGCAACCACAGCAATAAATCAGACATGCTGAAAAAGTCATGCCTGCACCACCAGACATCCCACTGATTTTTGAAGATATTCACCAGCACTTTGCTTCAGCAGTGATCCACAGCAGAGGTTTCAACAGCCCCGTCTGGCTCTTCCTCACACTTCTCGGTTTAAAAGACACAAAGGCAACATAAATCCAACTCTAACAAGTTCAAGCTTGGTCATGCCTACCGTGGCTCAGTCCTCCTCTCTGTATCCCAGAACAGCATTCCCCAGCCACCCAAGGACAGGTCCCCCTCCACTCCCACAGCCGTTACAAGAGAGGGTCACACAATGGCTTTGCCTGGAGAGGATCCACTCCCAAGTTCTCCTGACACTGTGTTTAATGCCAACAGCTTATTGAGGTGGGATTGAGGACACAGTAGCAGTTTCCCTTAAATGTCACAAGTGTTCTTACTTCTCACCCACTGCTTCCTATTATCACAAAGATGCTTTTTTAATGGGTGGGTGAGAGGGAAAGACGAGGAATCCAACTGAAGCAATTTCAGCTGCACCTTCTCTTTTGGATGCGCAGATCAAGAGCCTGCTAATACCTGGTGTGGCAAACCAAAGATTGGGGCTATTTTACCATCAAAAGATGCTTAGTGCACAACATGCTTTCAGGGACCTCTCCCTCTGCTGTGCTGGTCCTGCTGTCACACTCCATTCTCCTGTCACCACCTGCAGATAGCACCAAGATGACACACACTGACTGGAAGACGGTGCCAGGCAGGGCTGTGTCTGCATAGTGCATCAGGATCAGAGCCACAGGATGGCTGGGGTTGGAAGGGACTTCTGGAGATCCTCTGGTCCATAAAAAAAGCAGGTTCTGCTGGCTTCCTGCTGCTCAAATGACACAGTATATTAACAGCACTATTGAAATAATGGCAGGACAATTTGCTGTAGGCAGGCACTTTAGTCACATGAATTTTGCTAAAAGGCCTAGAGTCAGAATTTAGACAAGGCTGAGCCCTCCTAAAATGTGGGGCAAGGACAACCGGGCAGGAAAATAGGGCATAAGAAGGACAAAAGGGGTGACAGATTTGCCTCCACCACCCTATCCCCCTCTTGAACCAGTCTGTACACTCTGTTTCCAGCAGCCCTATTATGTCATTTGAACAGGAAGGAAGATTTTCCAATGGAAACACCTTCCATAGCCCTTATCAAAGAATTGTTCCCCTTTGCCAAAACCAACAAAAAACATTACACAGACTGAAAAAGAGGATTTGCTCAGAAGAACACTCTCCATCCCCAATTCACCCCCAGAGGAGAGGTGGGAGCTCTTATTAACAAGACACACAATTATGTGGAAGTTGATGGCAGAGGATCAGCCAGCAGCTAAGAGTTTGTATCAGCAGGATTTAGGGACAAAAGGATGACCTGCCTGAAACACCCCAAAGAAAGCAGGACTTGAATGATCCAGATCTAATACTTGACAGAAAATAAAACCTGAAACTTTAAACAAAAACTGAAGTGTGAACCTCTGTGTAGGAGAGGCTCTCACCATGTTTTGGACAGAGTCTCTCTGGAAGCAATTAACAAATCTTTCCTATTACACTAATGACTAGTGGAAATGCTAAAAAGCAACTCTTGAAAGCCAAGAGGGCTGCAGAAATTATACTCAAGAGCAACTGAAAAAGTTGAGAATCATTCTCATTCAAAAACAGAGGATTCAAAACCATGAGGACAGAGAATTGAATCAGAAGAAAACAAGGCAAGAAACAAGGACTGCAGATCGAGTTCTTTGGGTAGAAGACAATGTACTAGAAAGAAAATAAATCTGCAACTGAGAGGCTCCTCAGCTGGACATGATTTTCCAGCCCATGGGCTCCCATGAGAGCTCACATACAGCACTAGACAGCTACAGACACTCCTGGAACTCACTTCACAAGTCTTTGTTCAACTTCAGAGGGCTCTGGAAGACGTTGCAGTAACTGTTGGACAGAAAAGAGGTTCAAATCTGTCTGTTCAAGAGCAGATTGGCAGGGAGGGATGGACGGTATGTGGAAAACCTGTAAAGAGACGGATTATTTCCAGCAGCAGAGAGCTCTTAATCTCAGAATAAAAAGCTTCCCAAGGAGCCACTAGTTGAGAGCCAAATCTGAAGGAGTTTGAAAGAGATGGACTTTTGACTGAACATTGGTATGGATGCTTGTGAAAGCTGCCTCCAAAGGGAGAGGACCTTCATCTGCTGAAGCCTGAGAGGGGTGTGGAAGGCACCAGAACTCACCCAGCCTTTGAAGTTAGCACTGACATCTTCATGTTGTTTCCTTTATTACGTGTTTGTTAACAGTTTGGTTTCTCAAATAAGGGTGATACTTTTCATTTCCTGAACAACTGCTCTCCTTGCTAGGAGCATTTTTAGCACATGTAAAGCCATGTTTTGGTGCCATGGCAGGGACACTCAGATATTCACACTCAAGAGCAGGTTTTAAAGTCCTCTGTTAACAGCCCTGGCCTAGCATTACAGTGCTTAATATGTCCCTCTTCCAGTGAGCAAAGTGCTGTCTTCTCCTTCCCCATGAGCCGAACAAGCAGGCAGCAGCCCTGAATTCAACAAAAGAAGGCTCTGTCCTGAGGTGAGAGAGAATTCAAGGAACCAAAGCAGATAAGAAAAAGACTAATAATTAAAACATTACTCTGCTGCTTTCATTTCTTTTGTGCCCATAGTAAGTGCAGGGAAATGAGGTTGAGTGGTTATGAGGTAATGGGATCTATTCTGAGTAACAGAGAAGCAGGTCATTTCATATCGTACAACAGCTTAGTCAGGGGACAAAAGGGAACAAGATGCTGTGGCCTCACAAGGTTTGAGGAAGACCAAGAGAATGTGCAGCTGTTGAGTGCCTGTCCTCCCCAAGAGACAGCTGAGGGGAGAACAGGACATTCACAGGTCCTTCTGCAGGGTCCATGCCCTGCCCCAGCCTCTCACCACAAAGCCAGCCTTGGCCCTGGAAAACACCAGCTGGCTCTGCTGGCCAAGGGGGCCCAGTTGGTATTTGACAACTTTATTTCTTCTTGGGAGCAGCCATTCTCAGCCCATTCAAGACAAAAACTGTAACTGTGTCATTACAACTCGTAGAAGCTTCAGTAGCCGCTTCCAGTTATTTTTCTGGGAAAACAGAAATAGCAGACAGGGACTTACGGTTGCTGTGAGTTCACAGAGGGCCCCGCAGCTGGATGGAGGCTCCAACTACATCTAACAGGGGAGAAACACAAGCCTCAAGGTGGCAAATGTTTCTTTTCCATCTCTAGGTCCGCAAGGTGCAGAGTTCACTTCCTCTCCACTGCCTTCCGAAAGCCACCCTGCTGCTGTGGGAATTAATGGTGACTCTAATGGAAAGCAGCACAGTCGGGGCTGGTTGCAGCTCCAAGGCCCTGTGTCCAATATGAGACAGCAGGAAGGCAGCAGAGAAGGCTCCTTGGAAGCTTCTTTCAAAATTACTCTGCTTAAATTAGAGAAGGAATAAGTGAGAAAGTGGTGAGTTTCAGTACCCTTTCCCAACCTAACCTTTTATGTGAACAAGCTCTTGGAAGAGATTCTTGTTGAGCTGTCACAAAGCCCGGCACCATCTCCAACAGCGCCTGCTGCTGTTCGACACTCAGGGTTTTCCAGATGAGCCACACAGGGCCTGCCTACAGCACTTTGTGGTCAGGGCTCTACACTTTAATTGGTCCAAATGAAGTGGAACATGTTTGTATCTAATTAAGCAAAACCTGCTAAGCTGTTCCATCTCGTGCTGTAACTTGGCAAAAGCATAAGCCACACAACACCTTAGACTTGAGCTCTCTACTGACATCACCACACAGCTGGTAGAGTTTGCATATTCAAAAAAGCACAGATTTCCACTCTGATGCTTAATGTATATAACCTAAACACCTTTGACAAACAGCTAGCAACTCACACAAGGTGTGCGTCTGCACCTATCATCCTCACATGGAAACCTCCACATTACTTAAAAGATTTTTTTGACCTTGGGCTCAGGGCCTGCCTGGACTGAAGGACACCATCCTCACTCCAGCATACACATTGGCTTCTTTACATCAACAGCTGTCCAACCTTAGTTTGCAATATCACATGATTGTGCCCCCATGTAGGTATCCACCGCACACAGGAATTGGAGATGTATAAACTGTCTTCATTAGAAACTATTATCCCTACATAAAGTCTATAACCAATTTAAGAGACTTGATTCTAAAGAATCAAATTCTGAAAGCTAGATTGCGTGACGTTAATAAAACTGCAAGTAAAAAATTACTCAAGAGCCCACATGAAAGGAAAACATTAAGCAATCATAACCTGATGGTAAGAGAACTTTTTTTTTAAGAAGTGGTTAGAGATAACTAAAAGCTTCCACCAGCCAGAGGTGGAAACTCTAGTTCAGTCTCCAGTCTCTTGCCAGAACACACTCTCAAGTCTGCAAAAGCATAATTGGCCTTGTAGGTTCCTGCAGATGTGTTACTCCCATGGCACAGTTCCCATGCCCACGTGTTCATTACAGGACAAGCTTTATCACTGGTATTTTTCCACACAATGCATCAACTCCCTAGACCTAAGTCATGCCCAGTTTTTAAAATTTATAAAGAGAGCAGGGTATTAAGGGACCAGTTTGGAATGCATTTGGTTTCACATCTGAAATCGTTAACTTGGAAATCTGAACATGTGCTTGGGATTTCAACATGCAGCCTCACCTATCAGCATAGTACAGATCTGTGAGTCTTCAGTTCATAGCCAGAGTCTCAAGATGGGCTCTTTTCAGAATTCAGTCACGTCCAGCTTCAGGTGATTCTTACTGAAGAGAAAGCCCAGTGGTTGCCTGGGCAATAAAGGTACACATGCTTCTTACAAGTGACATATCAAGAGGAAGGAGTAAATAAAAGAAACCCACACGCTCCCCCAAGAAACACCCAACACCCTCCTCCTTCAGTGAACTCCACATTCAATTTTATTTTTAAATCATAGTACTATGATGCAGCAGAGAGTCCTAGACACTCAAGTGAAAACTCAGTGCTGGGGAGGTCTCCTCTGACAAGCAGATGCTGGCCAGCCTGTGAATTTGGCACCTGGCTGCACACAGTCCTGCTGTGCTTGATAAAAATAAGTTAGAGGGGGAGGGACCAGTAAGGGGCAAACTTCAAGCTGAAAACTCTGGTTTGAGATAATGGTTCTCTAACTTTCCTTTCATGGCCTTTTGTGTCCTTCACAGGCCTTAGTTTTGAGTACCAAGTGGTCATTTCATGCAGTCCTTCTCACAGAAGTCACCACATGCAGGGATCCCCCAGGGCCAGGTATGAACTGACCTGCTGGAAACCTCTCCAGCAGTTTCACAGGGCCACAGTTCCTGACCTTTCAGACAAAGCACCACTCAGCCTTCAGAATCCACTCCCCCACACTTTCCTTTTTTTAAACAGAAAAACACATCTAGGCTGACAAGTTTATGAACTCTTTGCTACAGCCCAAAGGATCCCAAGTCCTAGTCCTGGACTGAAATTTAAAGACTAGTCCTTCTCAAAAGAATGTAAACCAGAGGTTTCATTTTCAAAGGAAAAAATGCCAGCAAATGAAAGACAAAGTGTTCAGATTTATTTGGAAATTCACAGTTTCTAATGGCACTACAGCTCTGTAGTTACATACTCTTGCTCCACAACATTGGATGCTGCACTCTGGTGGTATGAATTTTCTTCATCCAGGTTTGACACCCTTCTGAATTCATGTTCAACACGTCTGGTTCATGTGCTCTGACTGGCTAATTGTGCAGATCAACTCTGAAAGTACATCACTTTAAAGTATTCATAAACTAACAAGAAAGCAGCAAAAAACCAAAGGCTTTAAATAAGTCACATTACATACAATACCCAGGAAAGGCATTAGATCTGTTAAAAAGGGTACCACTAAAAGTGCTCAATAAGTTAACTTATTTTGTACAATGTGAACCTGTAACACCTGTCAAAAGGAATAACCTTTTGTTCCACTCACTCAGAACCACACTCAACAGTTTAGCAACCACACATCCTATAGTATCCAAATATACAGTCACAGTCAAAATAAAAAACACTCGAGTATGAAATACCAACCATACCAACACTGCACATTTGTTAGCCAATACAAAAGCAAACGTTATGGAAACACCTGCTGTGAACCAGCCCGATGGCTGCGGCTCCCAGGCTTTGCAAACTCAACACACTCAGAGCAGGCTCCGAGAACGCACCCTCACATTCTCCAGCTGAGCTTTCCCTGAGCTCAGCACAACAACAGCGAGCATTCCTCATCCACTTCCTCCAGAGAACTGCAGCAGGCCATGCAGGTGACAAATGCATTCCTCAGCCTCGGATTCCATCGTGTACACGAAATCCTGAAGAGCCACCGTCACTGATTTCGCACATCAGACTAAGCTCCGATTATGACTGAAGGTGCAAGTAAACAGTTGCCATCCCTGGCAAGAGATTTTCCTCAACAGAGTTTGCAAAACAAGAATCTACTCAGGCAAGTCCATCTCTTGGTATTTTTACAGTATCCAGTCCACATTACTGAGTCCAGCTGAAGGCCGACACATGTCCCTTTACAGCACTGTAGTGTTGCATCTTCAAAAAAAGCTAGAGAAATTACAAAATAAATCAAATGACAAACAATTGTATCTCCCCTCTTCCAGTGGCATTATAAATAGACAAAAGGCACATAAATATGGGAAGGTGCAAGAAATAGGAACAAAGCTAAAGGAAGAGGATTAGGCTTTTATCCCTATTCCACCCAACAAACTGGGTTTCAAAAAATCTCTGCCCCAGGAACTGTGAAAAAAACCTTTATAAAATGAACCCTGCCCTCCCTCCCCCCAAGCTGTTCTCATAGGAAATTATCAGCCTTGTAAAGCTGCAGCTTATAGCCAAGATTGACACAATCCCATCTATTTAAAAAGGCAGAAACCAAATTTCTGAATACTTTCCAATGAGTTGAGCTCTTTGTCTCCTACTATCCTCCCACAGAATACCACAGACTGTTCTCAAACGAACAAACACTCTCCTGTTTGAGAAGTTCAGCTAGGTTTAGATGTGTCCAGAAACTGTCGTGACACCGAGTGTTCCCACTGTTATATCTTTGTTTCCTTTGATTATGTCATGCAGACTTGGCATTGACCCCGACTTAGTCTGTATTAGAGTTTTTATGAGCTTCCCTTGGTCTGAAACTTTCGACCGTCTTCGTTTTATGGCCCTCTTCTCAGTTTTTGTCTTTTGGGTCTGCCCGTTGCACAGACTCGTACACGCTGAAATGCCACAAAAATAGGACTCCTCAGACTGCGACGATGTTTCGGAGCTCCCTTCAGATGGAGGGCCCTTATAGGAAGAGTGATAAACCTCCCCAATGTTAGAGAAGTCCCTCTGGTTCGTGAAGGGCTTCCTTCCTTTAATCTCCCCGTTAGCTATCGGGTGCAGAGGCTCTGTTGTCGGCTTAATAGTCTCTGGTTTTTCACTTTTGTACTTGCAACGCTTCTTCTGAAATCACAAGTGAAAAAAAGAAACAGTGAAGTTCTGGAAGTCAAGCAGAGCATCCAAGCCAAGCCTAAGAACCAGCAGGGAGAGCAGCTGAGATGTGCACCACCTGCCAGCAGAAACACCTCTGCCCCACCAGCTCCCTCCCCACAGCACCATACCTTCTTCTCTGGGGAAAACTTCAGGGGTTCCACAATGTACAGATCCTCTGGATCCACTGTAAGAGAGGGAACACACACTCAGCAGTCCTGACACTGCCAGCTCTAGAGCAACAAAATCCCAACTAAACAGCACCATGACAAAATATTCCACTTATCAGGCACTTTTTTTTCCTCTCTGCCTTTCTAAGTTAAGGGGGACACAACACAAACACTGAAAGTAAAGTCAGCACACAGAGAAATTCTCCTGTGCTGTCATGGCAGCTGTCAGTGACACACACTTAAAACACTTGGCTTTCTCATAGATATGGCCATGGGAGAGGTACAGAGAACATCCTTTGGGGAAAAGGAGCAGCAGTCAGCAAAAGCAAAAAGTCTAGGAAAACAAACTGCTACCAGTGTAAGTGTTTAATGTGCAGCTACCAATGAGGCAGATGTTCAGACTGACATGAGACCAACAGGGAAGAATTTGGAAAAAGTGTAGTTTTGAAAAAAGTAGTCTAGGCCTTAGTGTTCACTGCATCACATTCCCAACTCAAGTTTTAATGCAGTTTTATTCACAGTACAAAAACCTGTGAAGCAAGTTTGCTGCACCCAGAAGAGCTGTGTCAGCAGCATTCTTGGTAGTTACTGTGACCTGCAACACTTGGTTTTGCGTGACACTCGTGGCCTAAGAAATCAAAATCAGTTGTCCCAAGTCCACCATGAATACTGAAAAGACCAGATCATTCCTCATACCCAAGCCAAGATAAATGGTCTAAATTTTCTTACTGAAGTTGCTAAATTTGAATCCTAAATACCTGCCAAGTTTCAAACATAGGCTATCAGGACTTCAGAAAAGTAGGACACACAGACTTCCCACGTCTGGCATTTACAAGAGGAAAAAAAAAAGCTACTTTCTGCAAGCTTCGCAGCTTTGCAGACCTGAGTGCCTGTACTGACTGCTCCTAACCCCTAAAAACCATTTGCAGAGCAGGATATAACTGATGGAAAAAACTGCATTTAAGGTTTTAGCAAAATTCAGTTTGTATATACTGTATATACAGTTCTGTGAGTATCTGGTAACTTGTTCACAAACCACTTTATCCTACAGAACACATACATGAACTACACACACATTGTGCAACACTAAGAGCAACACCAGAGACCAGATGTATGATATGAATAATACCTTCTTTACCAGCTAGCTGAAAAGACTGTGATCTGACCAGTGGAAGGGAAGTTCTTCTTTTCAAATTCATATCATCATAGGAGGAAAAACACCTAGGAAATTCCAGAAAGCTTTTTAAACACATTTTTCTCAAGACTTTGTCATACACATTTCTCATTAAGAAGCATTCTTGGCAACAAGAGAGAACTATTTGCTGAGGTGCCCAAGAAAGCCTGGCAGATACAGTACTGTGTTTGCAACAAGTTATCAAGGCATGTTTGTTAAGCGTAGTAGCCCCAGAATGCTCCTAGGAGAGAGTTATGATTGATAGCTCTTTGCTATTAATTCTCAGTGTGCTGAAAGAAAACTCACAATTAAAGCAGATGTGTCAGTACCAGCAGACTTAGGAAATATAAATGAAAAAGCTGAAAGAATAATTAAGTTTCAAATATAAATACATTACCTTTTGGGGCTAGGGTAGTGATTGCTTTTGGGAATTTTTGAGAGGTAATCTTCACAGAACTGAGAAGGGCTCCTGCACCGCTGCACAAAAAGCACCAAGCCCAGAATGAGGCAGAGAACCAGAGAAATCACCAGGTAAGTCTGGCGATCAGAAACCTGCAGGGATTTGAGACAATTGTTGAAGACAAAACAATTCCATGATATTGTTATTCTTATGTTTGAAGCTTTAACAGACAAATGCTATGTTCTCAACTCACTTTTCTCTCATTTCACTAAACCCTTGTTGACATTTGAGTAATTTTTCAGAGGTTTGATGCAGCCTGTTGGCTGTGCAGCATTCAAGGAGTGAAGGCTGAATCCCACTAGCTGCTAACAGGACATGATTTCCCTGTCTCTAATATCAGCATAACTAGAGAAGCTGCCACCCCGTGCAAAAAGCATCCAAAACCTCCCTGAAAGTAATACAATTACCACAGGAAACAACGCTCAGAAACTAATTTCTCTGGTTCACAGCTGACATGGATGCAATACTATGACAAATCTAAACTGTGCTTTTTATCAGCTGACACTGCAGAACTTCACAGAATACCATTATAATCACTTGATTCAATGTGGTTTCACTAACCACAGCACTCATAAGCAGGAGCTTAGCCAGCCAGGCATCAAAGGAGGAGTCTAAGTGTTAGCTCAAGGGAGGTCTTTGGCAATAGGCACAAAATATAAAAGGTCATGTTTATGGTACTGCTTGAAATGCCAGGCAGGCAGAACATAAACATTTGAGAGAAAACGTTCCTAATATTGTTGCCAAGATTCCCTTAATCTCTAAAGATGACAACAGCCAGTGAGGGAAGGAGAAGGGTGCCTTAGCTCAGATTACAGTCATGGGGGCTAGTGGGGCTGCAGTAATTATTACCAATTTTGCTGTGCACAGGACAGCTCAAGTTACTCAAATTTGTAGCTAGAAGTTTAGTATAAAGTAGTGAAAACAATACTATAGACAATTTAAAACTTCATTTAAAGGACTCCCGTCTCCTCAACCAGAGATGTGTCTATGCATCTATTTCCTTTGAGTTCTCGTGCCACACTGCTGACTTGTGATTACCTCACGTTTTAGTTCCGCCACAGTCGCTGACAGGTTGGAAGCCAGCTGGGTCATGTTGGTGAGCTGTGCTTGCAACAGCTGGATTGCCTCTGTCTGACGCTGATCCTGTGAAGAACAGAGTCATGGGCATGCTATCAGTTGCCAGGCTCCCACTGTCTCATGCACTCACGGCTACAGAATTAGTGTTCTGTTTGACACAGCCAGGCACTCGGTAGCCACATGGCCTGTCCAGCATTGTTTTCAACAGTGTTCATGTAACATTTTTATTTGTCAAGTAACATTTCCTAACATTATGCCAAGTGCATTTCATTAGAGTGACTTCTGCTGTCCTCACCACAGGCAGGGTGAGCAGCCAGCTCCACACAGTCACTGTCAGGAGGCCACAGAAAACACACACAGCTGATCAGACAGAGCTCCAGTCTAAGGGCTGATGCACAGCTGCTGTTCCAGGGCCAGGCAGCCAGTCAGCAACAGGAGCCCAAACCAGCCAGGAACAACTCCTTTGCAGCTAACAACTGCTCCCTGGGAAGAGCCCTCAGAGGACTCAATCCTATGAGAAATTAAGGAAGGTGAGCAGAACACCAGGTAGACTAACCAAGAGGAGCACCTCTGACTGACCAGCTCTGATACGCTTCTGAAAAAACCCAAACTCAACCCAGAAAAGACAACACATGAAAGCTGCTATTTTCTTCACTGTTGATGGATGAACGAACTACAGGCCTAGGACTGCATTTCAGAAACTTTCAGACAGTTTGGGATCAAGTCTGCTATGCCACATGCACAGCTGCTTTAGTGAATGTTTAGCACAGCAGTTACTGCTCTATTTCACAGCTGCTCAGGAAAGCCAGGATGGCAGAGCAGGGAAAAACCGTATCTTAAAGAATAAATTAAAGCTTTTGTTACATGCACTACACCTTTAAATGCAAATTTGGCCTAAGCCATTACTGTACCCCTCTGCCTTTCTATAGGCTCAGTCTCTTCAGCAGCAGAGGGAAATTGTCAATCCATACCTTAAATTAGTTTTGAAAAACCAACCAAGTTAAAAATTTTGTTTTGAGTGCAGTCACAACCAAGAAACAAGGGTTGGAACTGACCTGGATAACTTTTTCATTGACAAAGACATTGAAGAGTTTTAGCCATTACCAGCTGACAACTGATCTTTTCTTCAAGTACAAAATCAGAAAAGAGAGCTGCAAAATGGCTTTATTCTAAAACAACTGGGAACATGTCTAAAAATCTTATTATGAAGAAAAATAGGGAAGCATGGAATGGATGCTTTTAAAAGGAAGACATACAGCTCAACTGAAAGAGGATTTCCGCACCTCTGTTCAACTCTTCATTAAAAGTAAGCTTTCCTAATTAGGAAAAGGCTTAAATACTCCAAACAAACCATACCTGCTCTTCTGCTATTCTTGAGGTGTTCTGAAGTTTTATTATTGTTTTATTGAAAGCCTTCTGCATTTCTTCCATTTGTTTTCGGTACCTAAAACAAAAAGTGTTTAAGGCTGAAATATTAGTGCACAAAACTCCTCAACTTAGACTTGTCTTCAGAAAACATGACTATGCCAGCAAAAACATTCTCTTTGCCCAAAGAGCTTTATTTAAACATCATAAAGTGGTATCTGCTTTTAAGTCTCACAAATAAAACAGATGTGTCTTTTTCTACATTTGTGGCTTTTTTCCCCCTCCAAGGTTGTGGTCAAATCTATTTCGACACCTTCAAGCTTAGTGCCAATTTACTGAATTCACTTTGCACTGTAAATGTGAGTCCCTTCCTTGGAACCAATTCTGAAATGGGTACATTTCTCCACTCTCCTGGGGCTAAGGAACACCACAGATAAACATTAATACATAGAGACATCCTTCACAGAAAGCTCTTGGTTCCCTCTCCCCAGTTGCTTTTTCAACCAGAGTTATTACAGATAACAGGATACTTTAAGTGGAAACAAATAAAAAAGACATTATAGGTCTGTGACACTCAGTTCAACCGTAACAGAAGGATGCCTTTTATAGAAAATATTATGGACAGTATTAGTGCCTACATCTTGACAACACTTTATCCTTTTAAAAAACCCACAGCAATATTCCTCAAAATAAAATAAACAGGATTGTATCTGAAATATAAAGAGGGAAGCCCTGTCTCACACAGAGTAACTCCAACAGCCACCTAGGCTTGGGTCCTTTTCTCAGTTTTCCATAAAGCCTTACACTGTGATCTACACTCTGCCCAACTTCCCCTGTCCTACTTTTCACAGGCTGGACTCTTACCAATCATCCTCAGACTCACCTCTGACTGAGTTCTTCCAAGTAGCGGCTGCTGAGGGACATGTTGACTTCCAGGGCCTTTATGCGATTGTTCAGGCGCATGAAGACGGACTCCTTTTGATTGGATCCATGAACAAGGTTCCCATTGGCATAGCCCAGGTCTGTGGAATTCTGCAGCTCAGCATAGAAATCTGTAGCTGTTCTCTGAGGTCCCCCCGAGACTGGAATTGCCATCAAAGCTTCTTCAGCTGCTTGATCATCCTCCTTTGTCTCGGCAGATACCGGAGACTCGACAGGAGGCAAAACAGGTTTCTGCACTTCTGGAACGCTCTCCTTTCCTTCCACAGCATCCCTGGCTACTATGGCCACTGTGCTTTCAGGCTGCAGAACAGTCTCTGTAGGCTTTGAAATCACTGGAGTAGCAAGTGTCTCTCTTGTGCTCATCTCCTTTACCTCAGTGGCCACACTGGTCTCAGGGCTTTCTTCTACAACTGAGCTCTCAGCCTTTTCTGTTTCAGTGCTGAGCTCTGGGACATCCACCTGAGGAGTCGCCCTTGGTGCTACCTGGCCCGAGTCTTCTTTTGCAGGCTCCAACACCATGTCTGTTGTGGGGGATGGCTTAACTTCAGAAGTAACTTCTAGGAGGAGGGACTGAGAGACAGTTTGAGGATGGCTTGGCTCCAGCTCAATGGACTCTGTGGTCTCATTACTCATCTCCTCATGGACTGCACTGAAGTCAACTGCAACAACAGACCCAGGGGGTTTCTCAGCTTTGCTGTCCAATTGCTCAGGCAGAGGCTCCTCTACTGCAGTCTGGACAGATTCAGTCAGAGCTGGCTGTGGCTGCTGCACATCCACAGGGTAACGTGGCCTTTCCTCACCTCCAGTTTTACTGTGCTGCCGATGCATGGCTACTGCAACTGAGCACCACTTAAACAGGTATTCTGAGAAGGTGGAAATACAGCACACTGCTGCCATGTCACAGCAGTACTTCTCTGTCTCCAGTTCAAACCATGCTGATGCCTCCTCTTCCTGGTCATCACTGGACAGCAAAGTTACTGTGGACTGGCTTGTATCTTCTTCATACTCTTGCACTAGCTGAACAATTGGGCTTTCTTTAGTCAAATCCACCATTAATTGCTCTTTCTCTATCTGTGGAACATCTGTAGTAACGAGTCTAGAACAGAATAGTTGAAGACAAGGTGTTAGTTCAACAGTTTTACATCCCTGCTCTAGAAGACTGTGAAAATAGGATCTTTCACAAAATTAGCAAAGCTTAGTCCAGCGACCAAAGGCCAGTCTGAAGACCTAAATTCTGCAAGATAGTATTTTTTCTGGTGATTTTCAGTCCCAATAGGTAAACACATTATTTCAATGCCTGCCTCTTAAACAGCAAGCCGCCTCAATTATATAGTGCCCCTTCCCTCACCCCTGAAAACTGTCACCAGTTCAAATACCATTTCTTACACAGGAAGCATCTTACTCTGCTGATGCAATCCTCAAATGCAAGAATCACAACGTTCCCACCGACCTTCCTCAGCCTCACGGCAAGAGTGATAGAAAACCGTAAAACCATTAAATACAGCACAAGTCATGTCTTAACATTTAAGAGGTAGGGTCTTGGCCTTAAGCAGCCAAATTATCAGCAATTGTAATCAACTGAGGAACAACAGAGAATCTATACAGAACTTGTTTTCTCAACCTCATTCTGTCCATTTGCATACGTATTTTCATTAAGGAAAGTGTACCAGAGTATAAGCTTCTAAACCAGAATTTTGTCAATATAATTTAACTGAAGTTGCAGCAATACAATTTACATTCCTAATTAGTCTCCCTTGCGGAAGACCACAAAACCTGGACCAATATTAAGTCATTTTCTGCGCCAAAACAAAACATATCATAATGGAAATAACTATAATAAACAGTAACTAAAACAATAAATTACTCTGGTGTAATTACCATACTTATAGATTTTACCAAATATTTGCCTTTTCACTTGTTTAAGTCTGCATGTCATACCTGAGCATTCTACTACCAAAGACTGCAGGCTGGCACATGTTAGTCTCTGCTTGGAGCACATTACAAAAACACCAAGAGCAATCACTTACTCTGGGGAAGGAACAGGTGTTGGTTCAGGCAGCCTTGGTGCAGCTGTTGAAGTTGCAGGGATGGCAGTGACATTTTCAGACACACTTTTGTTCCCTGCTGCAGGAAGGAGGAAAATGTGAACATGGAAATTCAAGAACCATCTTTGTTTCCAACAAATTCTGAGGTTTGGGTTTACTATTGGAGGGGGTTATTAACTGCACTACCAAATTAATTGCAGATGTCATCCAAAGTTATTTACATGAAAGTGCTACTGATAGTTTATGAATGTGATGTTGTGGACAGTCTCGAAATACTTCCAGAAAGAAGCAGCAAGTTAGGAGTTTACAACTTAACCGTGGTAAAACAGAGAGTAAAGATCTCCAAATAAAGCTGAACAAGCCTATGTGTCATCTTTGTGTGGGTTCTTTTCTCAGTAAATTCAGCACCTTTGTTCCACTTTTCAAAGTCACTAGGTTCTACGACACTAATTGGGTGTGCCACAAAAGGTGAAAAAAAGTCATTTAAACATAGACTATCCAACCCCTCACCAAAAAAAAAAACTTAGCAAAGACATGAAAACTTCCAGAATGCTTTCCATCTAAAAAAACTAGAATACCTTCAGTTTCAGATGACTCTTCAGTTTTGGCTCCAAGCATATTAGCAGCAATGTTCACCATACTTAGGATAGCATCTAAAAGAGACAACAACTACTCAACAAGAGCACTCTCAGAGGGCCCAGAGATCAGTAGCACTGAAAAATCTGCTATTCTGCAATATTTGATTGAAATGGATCACAGTGTAAAGACAAAAATATCTGGTCATTCCATTACACTGGAGGCAGCTGTTTCTTTTAAAGGTAGGTGTATAAGCTAGAAACCTCTATTTGAAGAGGTACCACAACGACACCCACAGACCTGGCTTACACATGTATTTATTTTAAGGACCTGTTAAGTAGAACAGTTCCTCTCCCCTCTGAATTCACAGAAGTAAATTCCAAGAGCGCCTGCTCTACATCAGCACAGATGTTAAATACAGCTACTCTTTGGTCTTGATGCTGAAAACAAACATAATTGCCAGGCTTATTTAGAAGATGAGGATCAGGTCAAGAGCACCATATTGTAAACACACAGAATCTGGCTTGATTTTGCCCATTTCTCCCCCACCTACCAACATATGGCAGTGTATGACACATGGCCAAGGTCATAATGTTAGAGAGGCATTTTAATAGTAATGACAAATTCCTTGGGCTCCAGGAAGTTGTGTTCAAAACTTTGGTTCTGCCTTTCTCTAGAGCATGTCAGAAACTGCATTCCTGAATTCTGTTATTTATCTGGGTTTGTATTCTTTGAAAAGTCATAATAGTCAAAAGATGCTAAACTTGAGCTATGGATGGTTTCTTATTATTGATGGAGAAGCAGAAAAAGGAGGGAGAATACAGAGTTGGTATAGAAGCCTTTAAACCTGGGAGAATGGCAGAAAAAAGAACAGTGAGCCTCCCTCAAAGATTAAGACTCATGGAATACTACAGAATGCTTCTTACGAGATTAAATGGCTGAGAACCCCTCCATCTCCTCCTCAGAAGACCCTCTTCCTCACCATACATTTAAGATGCAAAATGGAAGTCTGTCACATTTGTCTATGTACATACTAAAAAACCACCAAAAAACCAATACCCACAAACTCTCCTCCTTCCAAAAGAGGAGCTCTAACCACCCTGCCAGAGAGGAAAGGTCTCAATAACAAAATCCACCAGCCACAACTAAATAATGGTTACTGCAGTGTTTCAGTGTATTAGAGAGACAGCTGAGCACCATCAGCAACAGGTGTTTCAAATCTTTTAATCTTAGCTTTAGTACTCTAAAAAATTAAATGAAAAGTCATTGCATTGTTCAGACAGTGAATATAAACTTGTAATACTGCCCTTGCAGACAGATCATGTGAACAGGCATCATCAAGATAGCTTGAAGATACAAAGTCTGAAAGTCACAAATAAGAGATAAGCAGTGTCAGGGAAGAATTTACTGCTTAATCTCATCTGTGAGAGGCACACATTTAGAAATAAATTCCCTTTTCCACTATCTGTTTCCCTTTTGAAAACTGTTCTAAGCTGTGAATGTTCCTCACCATGACCTTCTTATTCTCAAGAAACAACAATGTTCTAGGAAAAAGTATGAAAGATTTCTGTAGCTCTGATCCACTACAGGATGAAAGTAAAGCCTGACTCCAAACAGCATTAACTGAGTGCAAATCTACACTGCAATAACAAATCTTCATTTGCTGGGACAGAAGAAAGAGTGGTACAGTGCAAGAGCTCCTTAGAAAATGGTGTGTGGAGGTGATACTATCCTGAATAATTCAGCAGTGAAGAATACCATTAAAACTGAATATTCAAGCGTTCTTAGCCAAACAAACCCTACACCTGGAGGTTTTCCAATGGGAAAAGTGAGAAGAGACAGTCAAGAACCTTTAGCTCTCTCAAAAAAATACACAGCCCTTATGAAGAACATAAATTACAATATTTACATAACCTTCTCAGAAACAGTATTCTCCATCCTTCCCTCCTCATAAAGTTGTCCAAAGTAAATCTTTATATTGCCTCCTATAAGTTAAGTCCTTTAATTAAACACAGATTTCCAAGTTCCAAATAATTAAGGTTCTGCAACACTTTAGTACTGGCCATTTACAGCCCTGTAATGTGCAATGTGTTGTAATGTGCAACTTTCACATTATTTTCAGTACTCAGAATCCTTAAGTACAGAAAAGAAGTTTCCACAAAATAGATATCCTTACATATTAAAAATACATTTTTAGAACCCTAAGAATGATCCCCCAACTTCAATTTTTTAATTATTCCTATGAAACTAAACAAGAATCACAATAAATTGTTTCAGCAGAAGAATATGAAAGTTGTAGATATTGCATGCCAAAAGATCATTCCACTTCCAATTAGCACATCTTGTTTTAAGCACAGCAACAACTTTTTCTAATAAGTCATACTCACTTGTAGCAGAACCAAGAAGATTTTTTGAAGATTTTTCTTCCCCTGTGTTGTAATCCAACAGATAATCTATGTATAAAGAAGAACAACTCGTGACTATTAAAATTTAATGTGTCAGAGGCAAAGAATAAAAACCTCAAGATTTAACATGTCATTCAATGATGTCAATTTGACAGTGTGGAAATAAAACTACAGAAAGTCTGAGGACAGATTACAAACTGAAATGGACACTAAGAATAAAACTGTTTTGTGTGAGCTGCTTTATTTCAGTAATCCTTTACTACTGTCAGCACATGAAGAAATTGTCTATTCTGCCAAGGGAAACAGACTTGTTACCATAATCCACATAGCTACATTAAACACATTGTTTAAAACTTAAAGAGATTGTTGGAAAAGCCCAGAAATACTGAGACACTGTCAACAACTACATTTAACAGTCAAATCTTTTATCATATGCAGGAAGTGATGAGCCACCAAGACCAGCACAAGAGCTGTCTGAAAAGCTAAAAATGCACAAAATATTTGCTTACCATAATCTTCATCAAACAGTTCTTGTCGTTCAGACTGATACTGAGAATCAGCTATTTCTTCATACTCTTCAACCATGCTAGTACCAAATACTCTATGACCAAAGTTTTAAAGTAAAAGCCTATTATTAGTAATTATGTCACATAATTGATAAGCAGTATCACCTTTATGTAACAAATAAATTAGAGATACAGTAGTTGCAGTCAGTTAACCAAGATCAAGCAGCAGGGATGTTTATTTTCTCTAAGTTGTATCTACGAAGTCCACTGCAGAACCGAAACAAGATCTGTTTTTCATTCTAATTCCAAAGAGTCTTTTTTCTTCCTTTTAAACTCATACCTAGACTTCCTTGTCTTTAGCCTTCCATGAGCTCTTACACCTCCTCTTCAGCTTCACATTTGCCTTGCTTTAGGAGTATCTATTCAGAACTACCTCACTTTGCATACCATATTCTCTTTGACCTATTTTGCCAAAATTAAATCAAACTAATCCAATTTAAAGCAGTCTTGTGAACTAAAAATATGGTTTGACTTGTAACACTAGAGACCTCCCAGGTTCAGAATTTCTTTTTTAGGAGCAGTACAGAGGCTGATGGTTCTCTGAATTACAAATTCACAGGTGTTTCTACTCAGATATTCCAAGCATTACTGACTGCATGCACCTGTGGTGCCAAGAAACACAGCAGCTTCCCAAAAGCACTCACCACACCTGCTCTTCTTAGTTCACTACTTGTTCCCTGTTTTGCTTGGTCAGCCTTGAAATGTCAAGGCTGACCAAGGCTGGTGTCATGCTCATGTCCTGCTGGTAAAGCTGCTCATGGCTCCTGTTTCCCCCTCCCTCCCAGCAAATATAAACTACTCCTTACATTCTGGAGAAGCAAATAAAAAGATTCAAAGCTTCTTTAAACAGATGTGAATGACACTACACAGCAGGCAAGTTAGGAAACTACTTCAATTCACAATACTTACAAATAACTGCAATAGTTGTTGCCCAACTATTATGAAAACAGACTAATCCTCGCTGCAAGGAGGTAGAAAGACTAAGCAAAACACAAAGTATTACCTTATAAGACTTAAAGGACAAAAATGTTCTGATCCAAAGTGTGATATCAACTCCACCTAAAGAATAAAAGGTACTTAAAATAAAACCTCAAAGACTCACAGAGTCAAGACTTCACTTAACATATACATTCAATCTTGAAATTGCAAGTTTTCTTTACTCAAGGGAGTTGCAGATTGCCCGTAGCAGAAAAGACCAAAGATTTATTCTTGCCATGCATTAAAGAGCTGAGCCACAGCAGAGAACACCCCCAGCCCCATGCATCCATCACTCCAAAAGAAGAGGTTGCTAACCTTTATGTACTTGATGAACATCTGAAGCGAGAGAAAGGAAAGAAGAAAAAAAAAAAGTAGATGTCAGTACAAAGGCTGAACACATGCCACAGGCAACTACAGAGTCCTGTTGTGTTTAATTCAGTACTATAAATGCCTAAGATGACAAGCTGTGGAGGATTAAGTTGTAATACTACTTCATCTGCCTTGAGTAGCAAGATTTCATTTAGCCCTTGTACCTGGCAGATTGAAGGTAACATGCAACAAGGGTTCTATTAAAGAATTTAAGTTATTCAATTTTTCAGGGCACCATGACTGCAGACAGAATACTGAAGTGTGTTAAATGTACTAAGTGTATTTTTCCCCTTGAAGAGCACAGATTGCAGAAAGTGACTTAAAAGGAAAAACAAACCCACGTAGCATGCACCCTATATGTACTGCTGCTGCTCCAATTCAGTATAAAATACTTCAATTTAGAGAAGCACAACTGCAAGAAATAGAGCAGCTGATGACAGACTTGGAAGCTTCACTCATCTGTGTATTTCTAGTGCAACCTTGACTACACACTGGTATTTATTTAATCCGAATTAATTTGCAAGTGTAGAATGCATTTATTAAACCACTGTGTAGACACTATCACTGACGGACTGGAATAATCTGCAAGTGAGACCAAGACAAATATTCCCATAAAAGCCCACTTACAAAAAATTCCATTGGTTTTGATACAAGTTCAGTAAGCCACTTCAAAAAATGTCACTTTTGGAATATGTTTTGGACTCCTTCTGTAGACTAGACACACTCAGAACTTGCTTACTTTTTGCACTGTAAAAGAACAAACCTTTGGAAATTTAACCATGCTGTATTATTCAAGGCAGAGCACTGTATCCACCAAGGGATTAAGTGCTGTAGCATCTACTGGAATTCTGGAACTTCAGTGACAATGGCAGCTACCTTAAGGCATTAATTCAGCCAGAAAACAGAATTAAAAATAAATGAAATCTCTATTCTGTGACTCATGCAGAATTTCTGGGTAGAGAGGTTAGACAATTATCATTCATAGCTACTTCTTCATAAAAGCACAAAGCATAATTAAGGAGCACAAACTAATCTTTTTTTTTAGCAATACCATAATTGGAAGGTAACACATCACTGAAGAAGACCTAAAAGGTCTGTATTTTATTTGAATTTAAACCTTCATACAATGCAGTATTTTCACAGATGCTTTTATCTAAGTTCAAGTACCACATTAATTATTTATGGAGTTTTATTCTCTTTGAGTCTCCTGAGTAAAGATCGCTTAATGCAAACTATTTTGAAGGTGGAGGTATCATGGCAATGCTCCAGTAGCAGTGAGCATAAATAATCTGCCTGAGTCAGAGTTATGATTGAATAACTGCAAAACTGCACTTGGAGTCTATCAATGAGAACCAAGGTTCAAGCACTTACACTTTCAGATTCACTGAAGTGTACAGCACAACACAGTACAAACATATCAAGAAATATGCACATTCTGATCTGTGCTCCAGAGAGTGAGTGTGCAGTGTGTGTGTGTATATATACATATATCTATCTAGATAGATATGTGTATATATATGTAAAGCAGGTACAGCCAAGAAACAAAACAGGTCGAGATTCTTCTGATCTTATATTCAGAGGACAGCTGGGTAAGTCAAATGGAACAGAACATTGTCTAGATTTTTCTTAATTCAGGTATCAGGTAAGTATGTACTCAGACCCAAGGGGCTTCCCAATATCCTCTCAATTACCAAAGTGGGGAAGGTAATAGGCTCATGACTGTGACAAGGATTTAGTACACAGACAACCCCAGCTGGGGCCACTAATTAACCAAGAGCAATTAATGGTAAGGTAGGCTTTGATAATACATTTGTCTGGATGCTGTTATACAGGAGAAATCCAGCAAACCCTTCCTTCCCTGAGGAGCACAGATGCTTTTGCAGTATTAAGTTACCTTAACATATTTTGCATACATCTGTTCATCCAGAGGAAAGCTCTGGACATTTCTCTCATCTCTGGCATGGAAAGTACCTAATTTAATCCATTTGTTTGTTGGATACCTAGAAAGGAAACAATGGAGTCAGGTAATGAAATGCAGGAACTCACTCTTTACAGGTATTTGCCCAAGTTTCCCCTAATGCCTTCCCAGAGAAGAAACACATTTTGTTCTTTCCAGCTGCAAGATAGCAGCAATGTTCTCCACACAAAACCTCAGCAGGGCCTCTTCACTCATAGCAATGTGCAAGCCCTTGAAGTACAACAACCCAGACTTGATCCAATTCCTGAAATTCAGCCAGTCTACAATGAAGCCACCCCAGATGAACAGTGAAGAACACAACACGACAGGTTGTATTACTGTAAGCAAGCAGTACAAAACTGAGCAAAGCACAGCTAGAAGTACACAACAGACCACGTGTTGAAAGTCTAACCCTACGTGCTTTAGGCACCCAAGAAGAAAGGGATTTTTTTCTGAAGCACTGTGAACATCTGCTCATTCACAGACCAGAATTATCTGCTCACTCCAGAAAGCAGTGGGGGCACAACACTGCCTAAACCATCACAAAGCCACCCTCTAAGCAGCCATCTCGTCAACCTGTAGCACTCTTACCCCCTTCCAATTTCTCAATGGTGTACTACTTTTTTCCTTTTTAAATAATTTGTGTATTTTTGAACAGAGTTCAGCACTGAAGACAGCTCAAACCATGTGAAAATGGTCTGAACGACAAGGGAGGAGACAGCCCACACCCTCAGTAGCATTTTATTAAGGAATATTATAATCTGCCATCCACTACCTAGCTACTGTATAAATTCTGCTCCTTCATTGCTACTTGTCAACAAATTTTTCCTTTTAATTTTTAAGGTGGCAAAGGAAAAAACTGCTAGCAGCTGACAATATAC
Organism: Aleadryas rufinucha; assembly: GCA_013397815.1. Lineage (NCBI taxonomy): Eukaryota > Metazoa > Chordata > Aves > Passeriformes > Aleadryas > Aleadryas rufinucha. The sequence continues at coordinate 200,388 of VZTH01000238.1, forward strand.
ACAAAGAAAGAAAATACATGGGAGTTCACAATACATTACACTTTGCATAAGAACAAGCATACACAGATCATGCTTAAAAAAGCTTTGCATCTCATAATTATTTCATTTTTTCATTCAGAAAGATGAGTTTAGATAACATACCTGTCACTAATTGACACCAGAAAGTCTTTAGGAGTGGAAGAGAATAATTCATGATTTGCAATGTCAAACTGCTTTACTTGGACTGGTTCACAGAGCTCAACAACAAACCTTAAAGACAAAAAGTAAATATTTTTTTAAGAAAAGACTTTTTCTTCTGCAGTTTCAATCTTCAGCCCTTTACCTCATTACCACATCCTTCACTGAGTATAAGGAGGACACAATAAAAATGCTGTACCATAAGAATCACTGGTGGTGTTCTCCTGAACACCTACTTTAGTAACTCTAGGTAGCACCTGCAGCTACAAGAGCTTCATCCATCTTGTACTCAAAGGCATCAAGTCACAGAACTAAAAACTAAGGACAGCAAACATAATTTAAATCACAGCTGAAGTACCAATTAATATATGGTAAATTCTGTTCACCCATCCTACAATTATTTGACAGTCAGGGAAAGAAACCAAAAATCTTTATTTGAATGCTCAAGTGCTTTATCTGCCATAATTATGCAAAACTTACACATACTAAGGTAAATAAAAATATCACCTTAATATTAGTTCTCAATACCAGAGCTACATTTCTGTGGGAGACATAATAAAACATCTTGTGCTAATTCTGTCAAAGTTCCTCGCACACTCATTCCAAGCAGCAACACACCAAGGTCAAGTCAGTCCCATAGGACACATTCAGTTCCACAGCAGTGGAAAACTGTAATCACTCCTGTCGTAAAAGTGAACCTCAGGAACCTACCAGATTTTAGTACTGCAAGGATTGAGCATATAAAGGTCCATGTTTTCCATCAAAATAGCTGAAGTGCTCTATATAAAGAAAAAAAATCAGCATTTTAAATGGCATGGTAGGTACCAACAGCATCAAGGATTTTTCCCCTCTTTCCAAAAATAAGTTTGATACTAGTCTACAAACCTAATTTCAAGTTTCACAACACTCTAAGCAAGATAATATTCAGGACACAGTATGCCACACTACTTTGGGGCAATCCCCGATTATTTACTATGGTGAGATCTTTAATACAACTTCGTTCAGTTGTTCAATTTCTGTAGGAAGTAGATTCTGCTCTCATTTCCTGAATTCACTTAAGACATCAAGTTCTCTATAGCAATCCCTCTTAAAAAAGGCACAGATCACTGTTTATGTCCTATTTTTATAAATTAAAATCCCAATAAACCCAAACGTAGAATAACAACTTCACAAATCAGTGTTCAGTTTTAAGTGTACTTTGTGCTACTTGTTGCATAACAGTACACTAAAATAATGCACACTAATAATTAGTAAATGCTTACCTTTGCCTCTGGATTTGCTGCCAAAATTTTGGCACCACACTCTACAGAGGCATAGTTATTCCTGTTTTTCTGGACCTTTTTAGTGGAATGCTGCCCACCAACAGCAGAAGGGTGCATTGACTGACCTAGGAACAAGAAAATATTGGTACTTTAACAAACCACACAAACAAACAGTATTTTCACTGTCAGGGAACTTCTGCTCACTGCTTTCATATAATGAAGGCTATTAATTATGTAGTTCAAGCAGAAAAATGAAGTTCCAGGCTGCATTCCAAACTGAGACAGTCTCGCTATTCAGCTCTAGTACAAGATGACAGTGGTCTGTATTTAGCCCAAACTAATGAATCCTGAACTTACTCTTTTCTTTCTCCACTTCCATGACTTTCTTCTTCCATTCATCAAATGTTGGAATGTCTCCAGGGTCCTTTGGAGTCATTACTGATGTAGGGTCAATTTCTCCTGTCTTCTTAAAGTCCTTCTGCAGAAGAAAGAACCACCGATTGTGAATATTTTTCAGGACCAACAATGAAAACAAAGATGAACTTCAAAAAACAAAGCATGCTCTGATCAAGTCAAGGGCAGACACATCATTTGCACCCGTGTTAACAACTTAGAGCCAATGTAAGCAAGATTATAAGCCAGAAAAAACATGTGATGATTTTCTCTCAGAATTACAGATTATTTCACTGAAATACCAGCAATTTTTGTGGCTAAGATAATACATTTTAAATAAAATGTAAGCCTTCTGTCTCCAACACCTGCATTCTCTTCCCAACTTTTTGATTTTCCTCTTCCTGATGAAGAAAGTTTTCCCTGTAGCAAAAACCTTTAAACATGAATGCTTGTCATGACACAGTTCCAGAGGTTCCCTGGAATTTCTGAACATCTCAAAAACAGCAGAACGATTAAACATTAAAGAAACCATTTTTAAGTATCTCAGAAATAATATTTTAGACTTGCCTGACACAAAGCAAAAACCCTGTAAACTAAACTGTAAGTTACTCTATTTCATATCTTAACTTCTCTTTCATACGAACATTTTCAGCACACCACCAGATGACTGAAAATTCTTTGGTACACATTTCAAGTATAAAGTCTATTTTGTAGACAATATTTTAAAGGTAGTTGCCAAGTGACAGCTTAAACATGATCCTAAAATAGTAAAAAATGGTATTGCCATGGCCTTGCTCATTGTATTTAAAAAATACAAGCTTTAGGAAGTACCTCACAACCAGAGCATGAAAAAAGTCATACAGTTAAGCACAGAAGGCCTGACTTGCTACATATCCTACTTTAACAAGGGCCAAGTAGTACTTCTGAGATAGAATAAAAACACACCACATATTTTATCAGTGGTGATAACCTAAAGGAGGGCTTTAGGCTCCTGTGTGTACTGAGGGGATACCAGCACTGCTTACCTCCCTTTTTAACTTCTCCGAAGTATTCAGAGCAGATTTCTGCTCATCTGCCCCCTTTTCAGGTGCTGAAACTTTTGACTCAAACTCAGATTTTGTCTTCTTTCCCTTGCCATGTGAAGATGATATGTTCTCTATATGTTGGCCTGCAAGGCTGAAAGTTTAAAGAGTTTTAGGATCTATAACATGATCAGCCACAAGCAATATTAAACACACACACAAATATGTAGATAAGCAAGCACATGCAAATGTTTGCTGCAAAGCCAGCACAGAAAAGAACAACTACCTTTAAAGTATTCAGTCACACACAGCCTGCTTGGATACTCACCTCTCTGGTGGACTGACAAAAGAGGAAGGCTCACTCTGAGGGTCAGCCTCAAGTGTCCCACCAATATCACAGTCAGGTTCTGACTGCTCAGCTTCACTAGAGCTGACTACAGGGATATCAGCATGGGAATTCTCTATTGCACTGAAGGGAAACAAACAACATGCTTTTTTAGCCTTCTGATAATACAAGTAACCCTGAAAATCAACCACAAAGATATTTGAAAGTTTTAATAAAGCAACAGTCTCACAGAAATAATTAAGAAGAATGAAGTATGCTGTACTTGTGGTATCGCATTCTTAGTGTACCCACGAAAGAACAGAATTTCCTTTTCCAGCCTGTTTGTCCCAGAAAGGAACTCAAAATAGGCTTCATCTAACATCTTACCAAACACTGCAATGGGTAATTCTTCCCATAATCACTACAAACAACAGGTTCACAGTTACCTGGCTGACAGCAATTTTCTTTTCCCTTTCAACAAAGGAAACAAACATGAGACTGAGTTCTCTCACTAAAAGCTCCTCATGTACCCAAGTCCAGAGCCAGCAGTCAGAACAGAACTCTGCTAAAACTAAAGGAGAAAAGCGGGGAGAAAAGTAGAGCCAGACAGACTTCCTTTCTACTAGATTTATTTCTTCTTTTTTGCTAGTGTAACAAAAATCAGGTAACCCAGCAGACCATTATCCAAGCTGTACCAACAGCCCAAACCAGCTCATCTGCCCACTGCTTTACTTTCTCTCTCCCAGAAAGGCTGAGCACACCTCATCAGACAAATCCTGAGGCATAAACCAAACAAAGCCTCCCATATTCTCCTTAGGAATGATGGAATGGGTGGGGACAAGAAGATGGACAGAGAATATCTTTCAATTGATAATTTCTGACTGTCCTCTCTTCAGCACAGGGATGACTTTCATGCTCATCCAGGCCACAGCCAGATCTAAGTAAAAGCTTTACTCTGCCTTCTAAATTTCAACATAAGCTTTCTTTAATGTAAGCAGCAAACTAGGTTAATCCGATATCATGACAGAGCTGCCAAAACACAAACAGCATGTCAGCAACTTAAAAGGGGATCTTTTTGGTTCTCTGACTGTTACAATTATCAACAGAAGCAGCTGCAACCAACCCAGGGAGACAATTTCAGCACCTTTCATATGATAAATTTCCTGTGGTATAGAACAAAAAACTCATAGGTATTCAAGACCTTTTGCTATGTAGCAAAACCTAACAAATATCATGAATACAAGAATGTATTAGTTATAAACAGGGAGTATTTTCCCTGAATGCCCCAAAATGCCTCCATCTGAGATGCACAGTGTTTGGCTCTGCATGGCTCTGCTCTGACTAAATAAGGCTGACCACCACACTTAAAACTCCACACAATTTCCATGTCAGTGGGTAGGTGACAGTATGAATAATTATGAACTGAATAAAATACGGGATAAGAATGAACTTAAAAAGTCCTTGCTCTCAGGGTGTACCTGACTGGCCTCAAGTAACTACTTTGGGCACAAGGTGAGTCTAAAAGCTGTAGTGTTCCCTCTCCTTTGGGTACCTTGATTTGCCTTAATTTTTAAAATGCATTATTAGGCTTACTTTGCACAGCAGGTTCTTTACTTCCAGACAGAAAGAGCTCAGATTATTTTTCAATAACTTTTCCTCAGATTAGACTTAGGTAGAAAAGTTACACTCAGTACTGTTCTAAAAAAGGATTCACTACAAAGTACAACTTGTTTGGAATAAAATTACTTCCAAAATATTTTGACTAGGAGGTTCTGCTGAAATATTAAACTATGTAACACCTGAGAGAGCTGGACTTTGTTACACTGTCAGAAATCAGCATCTAAACCAGGAAAAAGATAACAAATGTCTGAAGATAACAAATGCAATCGTGTCTTTTTAAAGCTGGTGTTTAAATATGGAGCTGGACCACAGATGGTTTGGATATTAATCTGTACAGTAAGAGAACACCTATGACTATTGAAAGCTGAACTGCAGTTTGAAATAATGTATAAACATGCTGCTCTGCTACACCAGTTCTGCCCTTTCTTCCTGTAAAGGGCACTGGTGTCACAACACCACTGCCCAGCATGAACTCATCCATCAGGTGCTCCAAACCAAGTTTCTAATTTCATTCGTTTCATAGTTCAAGTCTCTGGAGTTCACCACTCCAGTATTCCCCAGCTATGACAGCCAGGCAATTTCCAACAATTACCAGTCACCAGCTGAATGTTTCAAAGGAAATAACATCCTGTCTCCTTCTAAGATGTGACAACAGTAGAGCTTACAACACGTTACACAAACAAATCAGTGGAGTAGTCAACAAAAGCTATAAAAAGCTGAAGCAACATTCCAGTTTTGCTTTATAAAAATTGCAAATTTTGGAAGACTTCCAATTAAAGACACTGATGAAGTACCAAAATATGTTTAAGTGTTAGCCCTGGCAGACTAGGCAAGATCAGCCAGCAAACAAAATTTCCATACCTTTTCTATGGTAGAAAAACTAAATTTGGTAAAGCAGAAAGACTGAACTCTTTAAAAACCCAAAACACCCAAGACAAGCCTACTTCATTTTCAATGCGTTGAATTTTTATCTAACAAAATACTTCATATTTATCAGCAGTCAGAACAACGTAACTTCCCTTAGCACATCAAAAAGCCCAACAGAACTTTGTGAAATCCTTGGAAGTATGCACATATGAATGTCCATACTACAGTTCACATTTGATAGCACAACATCCCACAAGAGAAGGGAAACAAAATGAAGTACAGGGACTCCAGAAAGCTGCCTGCAGCAGAGGTAGCTCTAATACACTACTAAGTATCAGAACTAAACTGTCTTGACTGCATTTATATGAGAATTTACTATTTTGTCGCAAGTCTCTTACTACCAGAAGTTGAGACTCTGTTTTTAAGTCCTGAGATAAAATTCTGCAGAGTTCTTCCTTAACTGCAAGCAGAGGCCATTGCTGAACCAGCCTCAATGCTTGTTGACACAGATGTGAAAGAACATTTATGAAGGGCAGAAATCCTAATGGTAAAGCCCTGAGGGCTTTTATAGTACAGATTATCTAAGCATGTTGGCTTTTTTTCAAAGCAGCAGCTTAGAAACTGATCATGGCAATAGTATTCCACTTCATGAAAGTATGCAACTGTTTACCCACACACCGAGTAAATGGTGGCACACTCCATTAGCACTGACACCATAAACCAGCAAAACAATTGTGTGGAGCAGTCCCATCTTATCCCTACTAAACATTTTAATAAGAGCAGAGTAAGCAATAGTCTCTCAAAGACCAAAACAACAAAACTGAAAGAGCTTACTTGGGCTGTGAGACTGGAGGTATCTCTGAGGTAGGTGAACTGGAAGTGTTTTCAGTGCTTGGAACTATGCTGGAAGAAGCTTCATTTACATCTACTGAAGGTGGACTCACAGCTTCAGGCTGGCTTGTTTCACTTATTTCTGTTGTCTGTAAAAACATTCCACGTGAATATACACTTTTCAACACCTGAGTAAGAAGAGCATTCATACAATAACATCTAGTATGGAGTTGTAACAGTTCAGTAGTTCAGATTTCTGTCAGAAATTAATTTTGTTTCTTCCAAGACCAACGTGGCATCCTGTGCTACTCTGGGATAGTTGCAATACTCTTCTGTAGTCTGATATAATAATGTAAAAATATTAATTGGAGCAGGCCTGTGCAACAGCTTCCTAAATGATGCATTCCTATAGAGACTGCCATAAGAAAACCAGCTTGAATATTGCAGCAACTGAAAGTAACTTCTATTTGCATGCTTCATTACAATAAAATTTACTATTTTCATCCTAAACTAAGTTTTGGAGAAGGCTTTCAATTTCATCACTCCAATGGAGGTCCAAAATTATTTAAAGCCTATTCTATGCTGTAAGTGAATAACGAGACAAATAACTTTTCACTTTCAAGTGTTTAGGGGTCTTGAGTCTTATTTATTCTAAGTCTTCAGTTTTCATAAGCACACTCAAAATAAGGCTTTGTAAATCTGAAAGAGTATATAACCACTGAAACAGGTCAGATTAACTCCTGCAGCAAAAGGAAGTACCACCGTACAAGAGTCTCTCGTCAATAGATAGATTACTCCAAGTTATCTAACTAAACTTGGTCTGGAAGATTTAACAAAATTAAACACCCAAACCATGAAATAAATATTCTGAACTATGTCTGTCCTACGTATGCTGTCTTGTAATCTACAAAACAAAAATACGTAATCAAATAAATCACCTTTAACATGGGCTTCCTAACATTTAACACCAAGCACTGACTTAACAGTATCAATGGCACAGAGCTGAAATTCAACCCTTTTCCCATTTTAACAAAGGAAATGAAACTGATAGAAGTCATGAGGGATCAAAGCTAAAATGGACTGCTATAATCACCAAGTCTCATCTATATAAAAAGACCTTAGAGAAAAGACTTTTTATGTTTTATTTATAAAGAGACATCCATACCTACAACATCCAATTTTAATTTACCTTGGAAAGTTTTTAGTCAGTACCTACAAATACTAAATTACTCGTTATTTATGCACATGGGAAATGCAGGGTCTGTTAGCTCACACATTTTTTTCTTTTACTGGAAACACGAGTATGACAGCAACCCTGTGTACAGGTGAAATGTGATAGATGGTTACTATGAACTTTAGATAACCAAAATGAAAGACTGAAATCCAAGAAGCATTTGAAGACTGTATGAAGACAGTGAATGAAATAAAAGCCTTGCCTGGTCAGATTTTGTCAAGTCATTGAGCAGCTCTTCCATAGAGTAACTCCGTGTACTTGAGTCTGCATGCTCAGGCTCCAGTCTGGGACCAGTCTCTTCCCCCTAGGATATTACAGGTAAAACAACAGTAAGTCTGCAGTCACACAGGCCTTCTATGCTCAGCCAGAAGAGCTAGCTCTGGGACACACTAAATAACAGCACTTCTTCCACCATCAAAGCATCAAAAAACTAAGCTACATTTGATGCCACAATGCTTTTTATATATACACTCCCTCTACATACTCTTTTATATAACTTCTATGTATTCTTAAGGGCCTTTTAGCCCACATACTTCCAATTCTTCAGGTTTGATAACCAGCACAGACCCAATATTCTGTTAAGCCAGGAGACCAAACATCTCAGAAGCCTCAGACACCAAGGTCTTCTCTGGAACACATTTTGTAAACTAAGACAGGTCTGTCCAGGGGGGGAAAGTTCCTCGGGGAGGGGGGTTCACTCAGCCTCTCATTGGGGAATCTTTGATAGATATGTTAATTGGTAAGGCCTATAATTTTATACCCAAACTATTGTGGGTGTGCATTTCGGGGGTGCATTTGGATGTGCATTTGGATGTGCATTCCAGCGTGCTCCACCTGGACGGAGTGCACCAAGGATCCTTAAAATAAATACTGAGGTAAAATCCCTTTTTTCCCTTCTAACTGTGTTTGGAGATTGATTTTAAGACTAAGAAAAGGCATCACAATCTTCAGAACCCCTGCCCACCTATGTTTAAATTCTCATTTGCACAAAGACTACAGCAACTTAAATCAACTTAGTTAAATCTTCCCTGAAAAGACCATTTTAACACTGTCTTAAATAATTCCGTTTGTTTGCTAAGGGAAGTTCATCATTCTGCTATGACTTCACACGTTGACAAATCCTCCCCTACCTTCTTGCTGACCAAAAGAGGGGGAAAAAAAAAAGTCTAAGATGACTTGCATCAGAAAACCATTAGAAAATAATACGTGGCACATTTCAGTTGTAGCAGTCTTATCAACAGAACTACAGTAATTACACAAATGTGCCAGAACCTTTTAAAGCAACCTTCTCTTCTACAACTAAAAATTCACCATCAAGTGCAGTGAATTCACAAAATAAAAAATATCAGCACTTGAGGAGAAAATTTTTAAACCCACCAGACAAAAACTAGCAAGCATTTACACATGCCCTTCAAGCTTTTTAAAGTTGTGACTACAATATGCAAGTACAAAAGTTGCTTTTAAGCAATACTTTAAAACACAGCAAGAAAGGTGGTAGAAATTTACACCTTGTTTTTATAAGGGTTATCTAAAGTCCCATGGCCAAATACTGCGCCAGTGTTCAGATCCAAAATGGACTGCTGTGCTATACAACACTACATGATAGTAATTTGAGAGAATTAAGGCATCCACTGAAGATTAGGAACTACAAATCTGAGCTGACAAACCTTCAAGACAACTAAGCAACGTTTTCCCCCAAATATTATTAGCTCACATCCAAGTCCCTAAGATGAAATAGCATCAATGGCTGGGAGAGACAACTGATCTAAGGCAAACTGATCAAGGGCTGCAGAACTGCTCTTTTTGAGCAGGACAGCTCCAGCAGCCTAATTAGGAGTAATAGACACTTGCTTAAGATTTCTCATACACCCAAGAGATGCTCTTTAATGAGTAAAAACAACAGTCTAACACATTAGTTTTCACATCTTTGGCTTTAAGTTCAGAAATCTGCTTAACAATGAAGCCACATTAATAGAATGAAGAGAAGAATGTTGCAGAGGAGGAAATCATACACCAGTGGCTTCCCAGTCTCAAAGCTGACTTAATCTTTCCAGTATTATTGCATCAGACATTAAATTCAAGCAGAACTTTTTTTCAGGCAGCCAGAAGAATAGGACTGAGTGCTATTTGGCTGCACAGGCTGGCAAAAAAATATAGCTACCCTGGTTGTTAAAATGCTTAAGAAACCTACAAGATTTAAAAGGGATTTTTATGGTCAGGCAGCTCTCCACTTGAGTCAGCCAGAATGCTCAACACACAATTTCCAAGTTTGGTGTGGCATATAAAAGCTTTTTTGGAATGAGGACCATGATGAACACTACTACTGACTTCTGGAGGAAATAGGAAAACCAACATATCAATACTACTCATGTTTAGAAAAGGAGTGATTCTGCATCTGGGTAAATAAATAAATGAAATTACCATGACTTTCTGACTCAACAGCTTGGGAACTCACTATGCAATGCAATATGCAGAAACTTGTAATGAGTTAATCAGGGTGGGACAATTACACTCAGTTAACCTAAAGTGCTGAGTAAAGTAAAAATGAAAGGGACCACATCATATTTATTATACCTTTCATAAACATATTTTAGCATTGTTAATTATTATTGAACAGAAGGAATACAAAGTGATAAAAACTGACTTAAACCAATTAATCTTAAATCTTCTATTTAGGATAGCAATCATCTGTACGCTGTTTCTAACACAACACAGATGGAACTGGCATAATGGGGCCTAGACTTACCCAGCCCATCACCTCCTATTGTGGGCTCTACAGAGTGGGCTCTACATCACTTTCCATGATGCCCACTTCTAACATCTAGTCCCCAAATAAAAAAAGAAAAACCAAGCCACTAGTAGCTTTACTATTTATTCCTTCTCTTGCCCCAAACTATCCACCTGAATTGTTGCATAACTGCAACGAATGAAGTAAATGAAAACAAAAACCTGGGAAGACATCATGGCTCACAGAACAACTGACTACATTAAACATTCTGGCCAAGAAGACCCTATGAAGAATCTTATTTTAAAATTTAATATCAAGTCAGACTGAGTAATTAACATGATGTATGTAGCATACCTTATCCTGGACATTTTCATCCTCATTGGCCAGGGCACAAGCATCACCTGAAGCATATTGCACTGCCGATGAAAGACTGTCTTTACAAAAGACATTCCAAACAGGAAGCCTATTAAAAAAAAAAAAATCTTTATTTAAAATGAAATTTTAGAATTCCCTCAGCATTGTCTCTCTCAATCTTCTTCAGCTGTTCCCATGAGACATCTAAAAAATACACATGTACAGTTCATGGATATTCATTCCTAAGCCCATTTGAGGATTTGCTTCAACAAGTTAGCAACAGAAAACACTACAAATTTACTACTTCCAAAAGAAAAAAAGTATCACCAAACCAGATACCGGAGTGTCACCACATCACTAAGTGAAAGCTGATACAAATTAGTTTAGTTACTGCAAGTTAGGAACAATTTGAAACAACTACATCCTTTGTCACATAGCAATGAGACATTTTTAGCAATAATTATTACTAAGCAAAATCTTAAGTCACAGACTAAAAAGCTAAATCTCCTTATTCCCTGTACAAAGCCGACCTGAGAAGATTTCATAAAGTCAACATCATCAAGCACATTTAAGAAAATTAGAGAAAATGAGTACATTAAAAAAATGTACATTATTACATTAATAAGTACCATGCAAAAGCTCTAATGAGATTTGTTTTGTACTTTTTTTCAACAGCCTTGGTTGTCAGTAGAAATGGATTTATTTCTGAAAAAAAGCAGCCATCACCTATACAAACACTTATACCAGAACAGCATCTTTTCTTTCTTATCATACATGGTCCCTTCACATCCTAGGGAGTATCTGTACAGCGAGCCATTAGGCTTGGAGGCCCAAAGGTTTTCACACTGATTTCAACTAAGTCCAGCAGAACATAAAACTAACTGAGCTTTTACAGAGTCTTCAACAATTCTGGAACACCAGTTATCCACCACTTTAAACACAAACATTTTCCATTCATGAAATACTGTTTACATAACAATCAGGTGATCAGAATAACCTCCTGTGAACCCACAAAAACATCACCCTGTACCCTGAAAAAAAGAGCCACATTCTCCTCAGAGGGGAGAGAGGTCTATGGAAAAATCTGGATGCAGCAACCTTCTGAAAATAGTTTTGAGAAATAAAACAGCCTTAACATTAATCATAACAGTAAGATTATTAGTAGGTCATGATTCACTTACACAACTGGGATCACTATTGCTTGGAATTTGAATTACCAGCTTTCCTAAAAACTGGAATATCAACTTTATTGGGAAGTCTATGCAGGGTGAACTCCTCCACCAAGAAGGAAGCCATGCAACAATAGACCACAGACAAGTACTAAAATTTTTTTTGTTTCATGCATATATATATATATGTGTGTGTGTGTGTATATATATTTGCAGAGACTGTCAGCAGGTATCAGCCACTCTAAATGCAGGACTCTCACCATAGAAGAGACAGTGGACAAGGAACTTGTGGGATCTGACATACTATTATGGAGATGAGCAAATAAGGTGCTCCACCTCTGTCTCAGCCCCAAAGCACCACAGTAATTTCTCTTATCTTTGAGGTAGCACCTTTCCTCTATACTAAATTAAAGCCTTCAAGTCAGGCAGAAGCAGCTGCAGCTACTGGAAAATAAAGAACTGTATATGAGGTATGAAAACAGTAATAATCACATATTGTAGCAGCTACAAAGTCTCATATCTCAGCTGAGAATTAGGCATATGCTTCTCACACATCTTAAATTCCCATCCCATCATGTAGTTACTTGCTTGTATTGAGTTTTCCATCAAACCTCTGTCCTACCCTATGCACAAGATGCTCATTTCAGAGCATGAATGAAACGTTACCAGACTTCTATGACCTTACTACCTAGCTCTCACTTGGAAAAATTAGTTACGCAAATACTTCAAGTCATTTATATTTCTGAAAAGGGGTTTCAATCATTTAATGATGAAATTCTCATGCTCCTAATTCCAGCATCTCTGGTCTCTCTTTACCGATGTAAGGACTCCCTGGTTCTTCATAAAAATACACCAGAAACATCAAAAGTTATAGAGTATACTGTAGCTCATCCCACCCCTTCATTCCACAGGCACACACATTTGTTTCCTATTTTGCTTCCACTCTGGGGGGGACATCTCGGGTGAGCTGTAAAAAACAATAGTAACTCCTTCAGTGCACAAAAGGAAAAGATTTCAGTGGCTGTGAATCAGCATTTTAAAACACAAGCACTAGCCTCACCAACGCATTAATAACTGCTTTAGCACAAAAAGCACAGAAGGCATCTATTTCTTGCCTTAATATACTGAGACATCTCATGCAAGAAATCAGGCTTTATTAGGGCACCAACACAGCTTTTAGAAGAATGCAGATTGGCAGCTCAGATTTAAGCTACTCTGACAATCTGTGTCCAATGTCTTATTTGCTTATTTTCCAAAATTCTTCTTGGTATACTTGCCAACTCCAACATGATGCCTCAAGTCTCCCAAAAGCCCTCCAAGCTAGGGAGGGGACTGAGAACTCATTTTGTGTATGTGCATGCACCCACAGGAAAACCTGATCCCTACTGCAGCAGAGCATGCAGCTTGCAGGATGTATCACTCAACTACTGCCAGCAAACTCTGACAGAGCACTAAGAACACAAATCCACAGAATGCCAGGCCATGTGAGACCAGCCAGTCTGGAAGAAGTCAAATTAATAACCTTATCAAGACCGCCAGCAGTATTTTTTTTCTTTTAACATTTTGCGTATTAATTCAACAGGCTTCTTTAGCTGGAAGGATAGAGCCCATAATGAAAATAAAGTGCCAAATGGCACAGCACCTCTATTAACCATTAAAAAAAGAACCAAGAAAAATGAGAATCTAAGTTTTAATTTAGAGAGAGCAAAATTCCCCTTGAGTTTAATGAACTTGCAGTGTACATCCAGTGAAAGTACAGCAGCTTCTGCATCTGCTAATCTATCTTTCCCTTTCTTGTGACCCAGAAGTAGTATTTTAATGCTGACTCAGAACCAAGCAGACCTAATTCCCAAATAGTGCTGGAGATCAGTCACTAGAGATACTGTCTCAGGTACAAGGTAGATCTTCTAACGAAGAGATTGTTCCTAATACATAACCCACAGTTAGTGACTTATGTGACTAACGTCCCTAAAGTTTTCAATAGTTCCATTTTTGTAAGTATGACTCAAAACACCACCTGCTATTAAATCTCATCAAGAACAAAGGAACTTAAGCATGACTCTTTGTCCTATCATTAATGCAGTTTAAAAGCTATTTTCTCTAATACACCGCGAACTTTCCAGCTTAATGTGCACAAACCCAAAAGCAAATGCTACAAGCTCAGACAAAGCAGCAGGGGTGGGTGGGGGAATCTTTACTTTTCTCAGGGCAGGCTCATACTGTGGTTGCCCACTGAAGCAGAAATGCTGCTCACCCCTATCCGAATGGTTCACTACACTCATTGCTAAACAAATTGGCCATGGTCTGCTGATGGCTGTTCTGCTTTTGGAAAGGAACGCACTGAAATTCAAAAGCGCAGGTGGTTTTGAAATTGCAGTGTAGGTTTCATTGAAACACCATCCACTTCTGATTTGGCTGAAACTCTTTAAGTAATTGTGAAGGAGGCTGCAGAAAACTACCAGAGATAGTGAAGCTACGGATACCTGTTCTGACAGGCATAAAAATCAAGTAGAAAACAAACAACTGTTAAGAAAAATTAATCATACAACTTACAGCCAAAAAAAAAGTCCAAAATATGAAGGTAAGAGGAGTTTTTACACCATATGATCTTCCCAGAGAGAAACAGCTTAGCCTTTCCTTTCCAAAGACTTCATACAACACTGACACACAGCTTCAGTTCAAACACATCTGTCTTCTAAATTATTAATTTCATACATTTTCCCCAAACAAGACCTATTTCTGGACACTGGAGAGTGAAACAGTTCAGAAGAGTTTACAATTTGACACCTGCAAGACAGAGAGATTTGAAGCAAACGGAAAATAAAAGGAATTTATCACCAGTGTAGCAATTCCAAGTCCTCCCTGCAGGCATAGGGAATGGTCTCCCTCCAGGGTAACCGCTGACATATCTCAGAGGGTTGTATTACCAACAGGTGCAGATGTGCCAGTGCCCAACAGCTAAGAGGGAGAATGAAGATGTCACCGTGCCTGCCACGTGACAATTCCCTACTCAAAGAATTCACAGATCAGTTCAGACGGGCCTGTGCAAGAGGAGGGGTTTGGGCCAGGGGTAGAGAGCCAGCAGAGCAGGCCTGTGAGTGGGGAAGAGGCATCTGTTTGCTGAAGATCACCTCCTTCATTACAGAGTAATTAACTTGAGATTAATGAGGTTAAAATAATAAAAGCTGTGAAAGGACAAGGAAGGTAGCAAAATACCTTTTGCCTTGAACAAGTCCTACAGGTCTGTGACTGCTTTCACCAGCTAATTGTCAAAGAGAAAAGGCTCTGCAGGAATGAGGAGCTCAGCAGATGCACAACCAAACTCTCCAGTCAGCAAGAACCTGCCTTGCAGCCACTGGCAACACAGGAAAAACAGCAAAGGCAGGGAATCCTCCCTCTCTCCCCAGCAACTTAATGGAATCAATCTTTCTCTCCCAACAGTTCAGCCAGGGGGACTTGTATTTAAAAGGGCCTGTGGAACAAAGTAAATGTCACGGAAAATGAAGACCAGGACATTATTTCAACCAGTCACAGGAGAAAAGCAAGACACTGAACTGCGGCAGCACAACCTCCCCAGACACAACACTCTTTTCTGCATGTGAAGTGGAAATATATTCTTGCTAAATGCAAAGAAGAACCATTAATCTTCAATACAAGTAAAAAAAAAAAAAAAACAAAACCAAAAAACAAACCAATCCAAACAAAACAAAGCAAAAAACACCATTCATTTAAGGAGACATTTATTACCACGGAAGAACATCATGTGTTAACTAAGATAATTTTGAAAGTTATGATGGACTTTTAAGGGAGAAAAAAAGCTGAAAATTAAAACTACATATCTAGACTGAGCAAGGATGCTGCCAGCCAGGCACTGGTATCACCTCATTTCCTATCACTAACTTGATTCACATGCTTAAAAAAACCAAATGCAAAACATCTGAAATTGGAGCTTTTTTTGCAAATCCTTTACCACTCCGTGGTATTTTGCAATTAAGTTTTTAATAGCTTGCCCACACTTTGCAAAGAATGTACTCTCCAAACAGTTATTTCACTTATTCAGAGGAGCCAAACACAAAGATACTTCTGACAATACTGAATTTCATAGCTTCAGACAATGAGATTCCAACCACTGGTTTAAAATAGGGCTTTCAGCATTTTTAAATGCCATTAGCATGCAAAGCCTGCAAAAGGAGGTTCCAGGAGCACCAGATACTTTATCAGATTTAATTGATTTACTGCCTGAAGGGGTAGTCCTGCATCCCCCTTCAGCCCATGGGAATCTGCACCCTCTGCTCTGATCTGGAGATCGTGGATACATTCCAGTAAGTCCTGAGGCAGGGAGAAGAAAGTCAGCTTTGAGCCAAGGTATGCTCAGATATCAAATGCAAGAAGACAGAGGGAGAACACACTACTTGTTCATGACTGTCCACTGTTATCCAAGTTAAACAACGGAAACCAACTTCATTTCTTGCTCAAAGTGCTCCCAGTGTTCCTCCCATTCTCTCCTGGAAAAGGCTGCTGAGGCAACAGCACCTTCACAGGATTCTGTGACCATAATAGACAACAACCTACATTAAATGCATGTTCCAATGTAACACTGAAACAAACACAAGCCTCTTCTTTCCTGAAAGGAGTATCCAGGTGCCCTATTTCAGGCACTTAAAGCAGGGCAGAAGTCACAACCCCTAAAAGGTGTCCCTCTGGAAGCACTCAAAGGAACAGGCCGTTCCTAGTGTTTCTTGGAAACAGACTTCTGCAATTCTGAATGAAGACTGCAGCTTATGAGAAGCTCCCTGTGTTCTCAAACTCTAGTTATTTTCTCTGATGCAAGAGTTTGGGGAAGAGTACACATTCCAGAAAAAACCCACCATAAAACCTGATACCAACCACAAAGATTACAGGAAAACAACAGAACAGCCACGCACTGTGAGTTAACTTTAAGGCTTTTAGAGTCTGTAGTAACATCTGATTTACACACCTTTCAATATTTCCTTCATTGCTTAAATTCATAAGCTTGTCTACACAGGCACAGCAACAGCAGTCTCAGAACCAGCAGCTGCTCTGCACCAACTCCTCATGCTGAAAACCCACCCTAAGCGCAACACAGCTTAACAGTGCCAAGGAGGGCAATGTTACCATCAGTTTAGCAACACGAATTTCACCCTAGATCACTGCAAAGCTATTATCACCTGACTCCCAGACATTGTATAATGTCTTTTTAATAGACTTCTAATCTATAAGAGATTTCAGCAGTATCTTGATTGCCATTTCAAAACCAAGCCAAGCCAAGTCATTGCCATTCCTTTGTGCACCTGAGCTAATTTTTGAACTGTTGGAACCTTCTATTAATATTCCAATCCAGCTTGTCATTCACATCAACATTTTCACTCACCCAAGCAAAAGTTCACCCAAGCTTTGCGATGAGTTTGTCTGTTACACCAGCTCTGTATTTCCACCAAGAATGACAAGGAAGTTTTTAAGATTTACAGTTCTCGGTTACCCTGCTCTTAGTAAAAATTTTTCATGAACAAAAATAACACCCTCTCCAGGCAGAGGGCTGTATTACCTCCAGAGTTAACTCTAAAAGACACTGTGTGTCCTCCCCTTGAAAGACGCACAGAACTTCCCAAAAGCTGGATTAGTAATGAAAACTAAAGACAAGAAAAAAACTACTCTGCACAAGACTCACAATAAGAACATCAAAGTGAAAAAGATAGCAGGTTAATAGCAGGTTAGAGAAAGACATTTCAGAAAAAGTTCAAATTAAGTGCTCAAGGAAGGCACATTTCAGGCAACAGGCAGAGTCTTCTACACCAACACAGCAACCTCGTGATGGGGTAAAGGCCACTTTAGTACAGCATTTGCATAACAAACAAACAAACTTGAAGTTTCTAGGACAAATCTTTTAGAAGATACTGCATGAAAGCAGTTCACTGATTTTCAAATAATTTTAGAAGGTAAATATTCAATAATTGATTGAGCCAAGCAGTTGTTTCGCATAAGACACCAGAGCCCCTGCTCGCATACACCACCTTCAACTTGAGCAGGCCATAAGCTGGGCAGATTCAATTTTCATTTTTAGGAGTCCAGGAGTTCCAGTGCAGCTTTTGTCCCAACCTTAATCACAGAGCAAAGACATTTCCAAACAAGATACTCCATACCTAGGAACATACTTTCCATTCTTAAATCAGATGCCTGGAACAACAGTTCTGATTATAACAGTGCCCAAATAATTTCATTTCTTCCTGTTTTAAAATGCACACGTGCAGTGTTTATTTTAATATCAACCTTCTGAAGGGATTTAAGTACACAAGAGGAGAATCACCAGATAAAATTCTGAGCCCCACTACAAGCAAGTTACACTTGCAGTCCTATCCAGATCATTAGGGTACTGTGCTGAAAAGAGGATTTCAATGGTAAGAGGCACATTACACTGGAACACAAACCTCTCACTCCCCAACTCTACCACTCACACCTTTCTGCTATTAACAGATGCGAGCTCTAGGTTTAAGCCAGAAGTCAATAATGAGGCAAGTAAACGTTCAATTAGCAAAACCTCCACTCCTGTGATCCCTAATGTCATTTGCATAGCTCTCACCTGTGCAGCAGGAGCACACAAACCCGGGTGATGTTATCACAGTGCCAGTCCAGCACTGTTTTTCAGAGCTCCTCTTGCATTACAGCTTTCAACAAGCACACCTTCAAAACCAAGCAAGACTGAAAATGCAAACCGAAGCTAGAAATATTTTCTCATTAAAATTCACATGAATCTACACATTAATAGGTGGGAATAAAACCCAATATCCCTTTCCACTGCACTTGTGCCTTGTACAGGCTTCATTCCTGGCTGTGCCACTGACCCAATCTGACCTTTACAATTTTCAGGGTACATTCTCATGGTGGATTTCAGAGTCAGAGCTCCTAGGCCAGAGGTTTGCCATCAAAACCAGCACATCTTGCTGCTAAATCACTTTGACATAAGGCATTTCCTGATGCAGGATACTCACAGAGTAACAACTAAGGATCCTGAGGTGCACACACACTTATCCCCATCCTCCTTTCACTCACAGCTACAAACCCAAGTATCAGAGTTAATAGAGCTAAGTAGGTCAGGATATGGCAATGAACTTTCTGGGACAGAAAGACAAATTACTGTATGCACGATTTCTTTATTAAATGCACAACTAACACTTTGGAAGTGCAGCTTATGGCAGGCAAAAGCTGATGTCAGAGTAATTCATAGAGGTTACTCTTCAAACAGCTGTCACAGCTGGTCTCACTTCAGATAGTACCGGTATCCTACAAGCTTCTAAATCTACTCCACTTACTCAGCTCTGGATATTGTCAAACTACAAAGCACTCCAAGTTTTGAACGTATTTTTTTATTATGATCATCCACACAAAGGGATTAACTGAAGCATTAAGATCTCTGTGAATTCAGGACAACAGGAGTCATTTGTCACGCACAGTCGAAGCTCCTAACTGCACAGATGCCTATTATTTTTAGAGCACTACATTCCTAAGCCATACCTCCATCAGAAGTATTTCCCTAAAGCCATGCAGCCATCCTGCTCTTTTGAAACTTGGAACAATCTTGTTGGCTCAGGTCTGTCAGAGCTGCGTCTCTTCCAACTTCAGAAAGCCTCAAGTACTGATAACTCTGACCCTGCATTCCCAAAGAGCATCACATCCCCTGTATTGAAAAGGCACTGGCTAACAAATCCCTACTCAAGCTTCTGCATTTTTCTACATCTCCTAATACACAGTCACATTTTTAATATATAGAGTGTCATCTCCCAGTTGAAGTATCTGATCAATTATTTCTTATTATTTTTCTTACAGTAAAAAGTTAAATAAATCACAACTTATCAACTTATATAGTCCACCAACAATGCAGGAACCAACAGACTTCAAGACTTTCTAATTACAACTCTGACACGACTACTGAAATTTAAACAGGTCTCAATGCCATCCTGCAGACAGAAGTTTTCAGACTCTCTAATGTGAATTCATATTAGGACAGCAGACTAGGAAACTGGAGTTGCATCCCTCAACATTTAAATTAATCCACTGGCTCTTAACCAAAAGCAGCCAGTGAGCAGGCTGAACACACAATGCAAACCCTTCTTTTTTAAGCTGTAAAAGGTTTGGGATATTCCAGTCCAAACTCTGAAATCAGTTAAGACACTGCTTGAAAGAGCAATCCCTCTTGAAGAGTAAGACAAAAAAAAAAGCTCCATTTTTCTCCTAACCACACCAAAGAGGAACACAGAAGTTGTCAGAGATTTACAGAACAAATAATTTATATTTGTATATATATATATATATATATTATTCCAACAAGAAAGCTGAACATGATAGTCCTTCATTAATATGGAATAGACGCCTGAACTTTTTCACAAAACCAAGTTCTGTTGAAACAGCAGACTGTGAACACAGCAACAAAAAATCAACCCGACCACCTATTGATCATTAAGCTGACAACCTCTTCCACTAACAAATTACCTGGAGACAGGAACAGATTATCAGCCCTCCAGACACTCCAACCAAGAAACAAAAACTGTTTTCCTAACAGGAATCCCAGCTATACAACTAAGACCTTCTGCCAGAAGAAACTTAGCTGTCCAAGGAGCAAAAGCAAAGCTGTCTGGAGACAGTTCCTGAGGCTCACAGCTCACCTGATCAAACCCACATGGCCAGGAGCTTTTTTTGTTTCAAATTTTGCTAAATGTAAACACAGCAACCGAGTTTCCGAGCACTTTTTAGATTCACTTTTGTCTCCAAAACCCAAAAATGTGATGACATGAACCAAATCTGCTTCGGGACTGTTCGGACACAGTAACACAAGCGTCAGCACCAGATTTGCAACTGATTGTGTAGATAGAGATGCCTGGGCTCCCTCTCTTCATCAAACTGTGAGACAAGCCAGAACTTCGAGATGACTTCTTTTTTAAGTAGACTATCTGAACAATCTACAGGAACTGCACTATAGTAATACACCAGACTCTGGCTGTCCCATTTGCAGTATCTGCAGTTTGCTGTTCAAGCTGGCTATCAGTTCTCAAACAGTGAGTCACCAAGTTCAAAGAGGGCCAAAGTTTAAGAAGGTTAGAACTTACCATACAGAAATATATTCTACTAATATTTGTGTTCTGGCAAATGTCATCTCTTAAGGAAGTTTGAAAACAAAGTAAACGGGAGATGCTGGAACAAAGTACAGTTGAGGCAATCACTATAAAAAACACTGTCAAACGCATAATCAATGAAAAAATAAGAGGATTTATTGGGTTTAATTTAACACTACTCTCGAACTTAGAGAACTAACTCTCGAACTAACAAGCTCCAGCCGCATGACCTGGGTTGAGCTCAAAAGGCACCGTGACCTTCTAGAAGATAATGCAAGAGCTCAGCCTGAAACTGGAAAGGCAAGGATGCCTCCGATAAAAGCACAGAGAGACAACAACAACACACACGTAACTTCGAACCCCGGTGTGCGGGTTCAACCCTCACCTGACACCGCCGGGTGACTACTGCCGCTCCCGAAATCGCCCTCCCGAAAGCTGTCACCTTCCCTACGGGAACACCGCATGCTGCCAGCACGAGCACACATCTCGGTCCGCCCAAAACCAAACACCTTCCCTTCCTAGGCTTCCCAGGGAGGTCGTGGGGTTTCTCTCTCTGGAGGCATTCAAAACCCGCCTGGACGCGCTCCGGTGTCAGCTGCCCCATGTGACCCTGCCTGGGCTGGGGGGGCTGGAATGGAGCATCTCCAGAGCTCCCTTCCAACCCTAATCATTCTGTGACTCCCCAGTGCCCCATCCCCACCTCCCGACCGCCGGCTCTCCGCATCCCGCCCAGGGAGAGCTCCCCGCCGCGGCAGCGGGCGCGGCCCGGGGTCTCCAGCGGCGGCGGGGCTGAGAGGCCGGCACTCACCAGAGCAGGACGCAGAGCAGGAGGCAGGAGCCCAGCGCCAGGGGCCGGTGGGGCGGCTCCCTCATCGTCTCCTCAGTCTACCTGGCGCGGCCGGGGCGAGGCGGCGCATCCTCCCGCGGGGCAGCGGGAGCAGCGGGGCAGCGGCGCCGGGACGCGCGGCGGGAAGCGCTGAAGGGGGAACGGCCGTTGTTGCGCACGGCCCCTCCCCGCGCGCGCGCCGCCGTTACTGCCCGCCGGGCCGGGCCCCCCCTGCCCCGCCCCTTTTACCCCCGCACGCGCTGAGCTGGAAGGATGCGCGTCACACGCTCCACGCCGCCAGCCAATGGCCTGAGCGTCCCTCGGGTGGCCCCGCCTCCCGGCCCCGCCGATTGGGCAGCGGGCTTGTCTTTCCCCGCCCCTCCAAGGACCCACCTCTGTGAGGTGTCCCCGGCAAACAAGCCGTTAAAGGGGAATCGCCATAGTGATAAACGACGGCTGGCGGCCAAACCACCGGCGGCGAGGCGCCCGAGGAGCGTCGCTACCTCCGTTTCCAGGGACACTTCAAGCACTGGCGCTCCCACATGACAGCTCTTCATTATTATTTTTTTTTTTGATCAGGCTTCTCTGCAGGCTGCCGAGCGCTGAGGCCCGCAGAGGGAAAGGCGCGCGGGGGCTGCCGGGACTTGTAGTTCCGGGCCGGACAGGACGCAGCGCGCGTCTCTGGCCGCCATTTTGCGGGCTCCCTGAGGGGTCCGTGAGGGGCAGCGGGGCTCGGCTTCACCCCCTGCTCGTGGGCACACCCGAGATGTGTCACCGCACATTTATATCCATTGTAGGAGCGGGGGCCGAGCACGGCCAGGCGCCAGCAGGGAGTGCTGCTGGGAGACGTTCAGGGAATACAAGCCAGGGGCGTCTGTGGGCGATGTGGGACAGAAGAGATGCTTCCCCTGGCACTGGACTGGCAGAAAACCACACCAGTTGTTACCAAAACACGAGGCATTTTCTGGATAACCCGAGCCAAATCTGCCCATCTGCCGCGTTGGTCTTTACACTGAGCCAGCAGAACCTTCCTTGCGGCTCACTCCTGCCGAAAACACCCTCGGGATCGGGGTTCCCAATGACGGGAAGCGCGAGGGGGGCCAGGGCGAGCAGCAGGGCCCGGCCCAGGGAGCAGCGGCACAGGGAGCCGTGGAAGGCGCAGGTGGATGAATCACGAGGATGCCACGCTGGAAACGTGCACATGTCAGGGCTCTGAACGAGGAAGGACAGCTCAGCCCGCAGGGAGGGTGTGAATCACGGCAATCCCGGCAGCAGCAGGTCACAGCTGCAGCTCCAGCCGCATGACCTGGCCCTTACAGAGCTGCGGGGTGGCATGACTGGAGTGAGCCCGCTGCGGGTGAATGTGCCCAGCCAGCAGTGGAAACCTCTGGAAAGTCTTTGTGTCTGTTCTTTTCCTGATTTTTCACCCTGTAACTTTGTGCCTTCCTTAACACCTGGCATCATCTGCCCTTGTGAGAGCGCCGCAGCCAGACCCACGTGCCAATGCATGGAGAAGGGATAAGGGAGACTCTCCAGCTTTGTGCCCCATCTCTGCACAGGTTGGAGTTTAAATCACCCTCCCAGCAAACCAGGAGTCATCCAGTGGCAGAAACAGCCTGTCCTGTAGTGCCTGAGGAGGGGGCTGTTGCAGAAGGATCCTGGGTGGATCCCTGCTGTGTTTGTTTGGAAAATGGGGGAATAACAGCACGGAAGGCAAGCAAGGACCCAGGGTGCAAAGCAACACCCGCTGGCCCACACTTAACCCCAAATTGTTTGGGTTGGAAGGGAGCTCTGGACATCATCCAGTCCAACCCCTCTGCCCAGGCAGGGTCACCTGGAGCAAGTGACACAGGAACACATCCAGGTGGGAGAGGGAGACTCCATGACCTCCCTGGCCAGACTGTTCCAGTGCTCTGCCACCCTCAGAGGAAAGAAGTTCTCCCTCTTGTTGAGTTTAGTGGTTTAGTTTTTATGGTCTTTGCTCCTCATCCTGTCCCTGGGCAGCACTGAAAAGACCTGGCACCATCCTTTTGACACCCACCTTTGAGATACTTGTATGCATTAATAAGAAGCCTGGCTTGGAGCTGCTGGGAGAGGCCGTGGCTCATTAGGGAATTCCTGTGCGAGTCACTGGTAAGTTTTGGAAGAAACCTATGGAATTTAACAGGAACCTGTAGCAGAGGAGAACGAGCTGACTAAACCACAGTGGGGATTATGGGGAGATGGAAGTGGCCGGGAGGGCAGCTCTGGCAGCGGCTGTGCCTCGTGTCCCCCGAGCCAGTGCCCTCTGGGGGCTCTCCCAGCGGGTCCGTGTGACCAGGGACACGCCTCTGTGCTGGCCACAGGAGCTGCCTCAGCGCCGGGAAACTCCCCGAGGTGTGGGAGCAGCGGCACACGTCCCACCCGCTGCTGTTTGAACCAGGTGCAGGAGTGCCTCTCCCCCACCGGGGCTGGGGGGTGCGCCGGGGCATTTCCCCATCCCAACAACACAGCCGTGGCCACAAAGTACGCGTTGGGGATGGCCAGGACCAGAGCATCCATCCGTGAAGCACTGGAAATTCAAACAACTGCTTGCTTATCTGGCTGCTGGAAGAGCTGGTAAACATTCATTAACCCATTGCTGAGTACTGCCAGCCAGAGCTCTTGGCCTCAGCACTGGCACAGGATACGGCTGGGCCTGTCTTTGGTGTCAGCCTCTGTTGTGCTCCCGGCAGAGGAATTCCTGCAGCCTCCACGAGGACTGGAGAAGGCTGTGAAGCCACACTGGCTCAGCCCATGGGGCTGCTCCCTCCTGGCACAGCTCCCACACGTGCTGTGATCCCATTACCAGCTAGGGAGTAACCACAGCTTAGACCAAACACAGCCAAAGAGCTGCCACGGAAGACACATCATTTCAGGGGAAGCTTTGCAGTGCTGAGATCCTGGAGAAAAAGCCTCTTTGAGTCAGTCCCACCAGTTATAAGCATCCCCCTAAAAGAGCCTGGATCAGCCAGACGGGGTCTTGATGTCCCCATGTCTGCCATACTCACATACCAGTGCTTGCTAAGCTTGTTTCTCAACCACTGATAAGATGAGCAATATAAGAGTCAAAAAATTACTGATTACCCAGTCTCCCAACTAGGGCCCCTAATTAACCCAAAACCCAATGGACTGTGGGGTTACCAGGGAGCACATATTTGCATGGGATTCTCAAAAAGTGCTGCACGTTTGTAGCAGGATTTTTTTTCGCTTGCTCTTGGCCAAATTTCTCATGGAAAACCCCAGGATGAGGTGAGCTGGTGCAGTTTCCATGAAGTTCTGGGGCTGAATTTGAGCCACCACTCACCCTGTGTCCCCTGGGCAGGGAACATCACTCTGCTGACCAGGAATAAAACCTGGGTTGTGGTGCTTGGCACCCCGGGTAGGGAAAGCTGGAGGTGGCCACCCAAGGGACACCTTGTGAGCAGGAGGAAAGAGAAGGTGCTGCTGTTTTACCTGCACAGCGATGGGGCAGTGCTCATCCATGGCACTCTAACACTCCAACAGGCCTGGCTGTAGAGTTGTCTCCCAGAGATTTGGGCATTTAGGGACTGACTTCTGGAGAGACACCTGAGCCTGGGGTACACCGTGGGCCTTTGCCTTTCAGCACTTCCCAGCATTTGTTTGCTGCAGTGGCAAAGCCTTCTCTCCCATTCATCCCTATCTGCTCTTTACAAAGGCTTCTTGTTTTCCCAAGTGTTGCCTTTTTTTTTTTTTCACATGTGATTTAATTCACACAAACTCCTTCCTCTTCTGACTATTGATCTTGGCTCCTTACTGGTTAAAATAAAGTAAATCTTTCATAAGCAGGTTCTGACAACGCAACTTTTGTTCCTTCCAGACACAATTTCCTGTTTAATTTCCTGACTGTTTCTTACTTGGTAAAGGAAAAGCTGTAAATTGCAAAATTGCTTCAGAGACCTTCCTCTGACTTCAGACGAACCGTTAACCACTTGCAGGAGAGAATCCAGAAAACCAGCATAAAACTTGTAAAAAATTCCTCAGTTTCTTTTATTTCTTCTGCAATTCACACCGAAAGGAAAGCTGTGCAAAAAATAAAGGTTGGAATCATCTTCCTTGGAAAATCAAACAGGAGCAACTCCATCTCCAGCTGAGCTGGCAACTGCTCTTTCATCACTCAGCAATCTGTCTGAGACACATGGGCTGTGCCTCTGCGGTCCCAGATGTGCCCCTGCACGGACACTGATTCCCACTGCCACACTCCTTTAAATCCCGGGAGATGCCAAGAGATGACTGCGGTCACAGTGACCGGCTGATCCAATGGCAGATTCCCGCAGGCGGGATCACTGAAGTGCTCTGTGCATGGAGCCTGGTTAGGGTTAATTAACCTCGTTAGGGTTAATTAACGTGGGCTGGCGCCGGGCAGCTCTTGGCAGGCAGGGACATGGTGACACTCGGCTGGGGCTGCGTGACCTGGTGCAGGAGAGCCACTGCTCAGATCTCCAGCCAGCAGCCCCAACCCTGCCCAAAAGAGCCTCTGAAATCCGGCACGGGTGGCACAGTGCCACGGCTCCCAAAAGCACGGATGGAGCCAGGACCGCCTGTGGCAGCCCCCTCGGGCAGCTCTTGGGGGGCACAGCCAGGCCCAGGTCTCCTCCACCTGGCTCTGAGCTCCCTCTTTAGCGGCTCAAAACCTGGAAGTCAAAACTTCATGTAAGATGAAGAAAATAATTGAGATGGGAATGTCACTTTTGAAAACATTTGTATTTCGGTTTCTCATTTCATGTGGCTTCATATAATTTTTAACTTTGCCTAGAAATAGGAGATAAAATGGTTGCTCCAGCGGGGATGCCCAGGCAGGGTACAGCAGGAAGCTGCAGCATCTCCTGGTCCTGTTTCAGAAGCACAGAGCCTCTGCATGACAGCAAACACTCTTTCCTACAGCCAGTGCTTGGGAATGGATGGAAAACGGCTTCCTGGAGAAGGGACCCACCTTATCCTAGCCTGGCTGGCAGGTGTTCCAGGCACAACCTTCAGCAGCACCTTGGCTCAGGGCTGTGACACCAGTGCAGAGCCCACTGTGTGCTGGAGAAGACAAACGTGGTCAGCCATTGGGGAGCTTCTCTTGCCATCTGATGGGGCTGATGGAATGGGGAAAGTCCAAAGGCTGCTGACAGCTGACACATAGAGAATCAAAATTAATCCTTGCTCGCATGATGGAAATGTGGTGTGGGACCAGGGGCTTGCAGGGGGGTGAATCACAGTTGGGAAGCACAGGGGGTGCTTCCCAACAGCTGCTGTCTGAGCCCCCCTGGGAAAAGAAAAGTCAAATTTCACTGCCAAAACTGAGAAACAGTAAAATTCATGATGAAGGTGTAAAGCTTTTTTTAGCCTTTATTTCTGGGAGGACAGCGTGGGCTGAAGCTTCCCCTTCTCTCTTCACCCTCTCACCCTGGGGTGGGAGGAGGGGCTGGGAAAGCACCTGGTGCAGCCCGGGGCTGGTTTCCTCTATGGCCATGTGCAAATCAAGGCCACAGTGGGGGATGTCACAGGCACCTGGTCCAGCAGGTCGGTGCATCCGTGGCTTTCTCAACACACCCCCAAACCTGAGACCCACCCCCCACACATGCCCGGGGTTGGAGGGCGGTCAGAGCCCTGGGCAGCAGTGCCAGAACACGGGAGAGTGGCACAGCCCACACAGGAGCATCAGCACCTCTTTTAGATCCAAATGGTGGGGATGAGGGACCCAAAGGGCTGACCAGGCACACACAGGGAATGCCACAGGCTCGGCTGCTTCCCCTCCCCTTCCCCTTCTTGCCGACTACTAAAATAAACTGAATTCCCACCTGGCCCCGTCCCCTCCCTGCCAGATATTTAAAAATAGGGAGAGGGGTATGGGGTGGCTGGTAGCAGGAGTGTCACTCCTCAGGGACTCACATGCTCACAGGGGAACAGGCACGTCCCGCAGCGCCCAGCCAGGCACCCCCCTCCCTGTGTTTTGGGGCAGGACGAGCTCGTGTTGCAGGGAGCACTGTCACGCAAGCACTGCATCAAACACTCCTCAGCCCCGACATCACACTGCTCTTACAGACCATGTGGGCTCCTGCTTGGAGGCTCCAGGTGGATGCTCATGGGAAAAGGGCAGGGAGGGCTCCTGGCGTGGATATCTCCGGGGAAATCGCTGTGTTTCCAGGCTGAGGCTGTGCTGTGTTTGAACAAAGGCTTCTTCACTTCTTTACTAGGCAAATGGGAAGGGGAGCACAGAGGAGGAGGATCCTCTCGCAGCGCACCAGGCTAAAACAGTGAGTTGCAACCTCTTTTTGACCTGTGCACACCAAATTTTTCCCCAGCTACACCTCCTATAAAAGCCAACAGTGTTTGCATACACGGTTTCATCCAATATCCCCCTCCCCATTTATAGACCAAAAATATCCCCTGGGCAGACAGTCAAAAGCTCTTTAGGAAACTCTGGGTCCCTTCACACTTCTCTCTGTGTCCCAGAGCTGTAAGGGGAGGGAAGTAGCTGCTGTCAGAGGCTCAGGGTGGGGGAGAGCTGGCACTGGGGAGCTGGCGTGTGGCCCCAGCCACCACCACCCTGGGGGGACGTTGCTTTTACCCACTGCGGAGCTGGGTTTTCCAGTGTTTTGCCACCTGCAGCTCTTGATGCATTTTCACCACCTGTGGAAAAGTTGGGTCAGCACTTCACATCCCATCCCTATGCTTCAAATTTAGGGTTAAACAAAGAGGAACAGAGTGAGAAACCACTTGGCAAAGCTTTGTTTTGGAGCCCCAGCCCTGCTCTGCCAGGTCTTGGGGACACCCATGTGGACCATAATTCCCTCCTTGTTCCCAAATCTCAGTTTTCACCTTCCAGCTTCCATGACAACCCATGCTCAGGTCCCACGGGCAGGTTTTATTATTTTACCCCCAAGATCTGGTTTCCTCCCTGCATCTCTGTGTGAGGGATGTGCCACAGATGGCTGGAGGTTGAGCTGAGCTTACCTGAGCAGCTGAAGTTTGGACTCATCCCACCCTGGAGCACCCTGCAACTGGCAGAGAGCATCGCTGACGTCATTTTTGGCTGTAGTTCCCTAGGGATTTTCTTTTTCTAAAGCAGATTAAAAAACAAAAACATCTTTACTGGGTGACAGCTTGACCCTCATTGGGTTCCCGTAGAAAACAGGCCCTGCTGACCCACTGCCCTGGAGCTGCCAGGCCCTGGGCTGGGCTGTCTTGTCCCTCTTTCCAGAGCCTAGTGTGGGTGGTGGGGAGGGTGTTTTGCCAAAGGGCTGCAGCGATCCATGCTGACCGTCAGGGAATGCCAGGAGTGAGGGAGCTCAGTTTCACAGCCACCCCACGTGCTGTGTGTTCCAGAGGTCACATCCATGCAAGCGTGTGCCTTTCCACATCACACCTCCCCTGACTCACATCCTCAGCCAGTTCCACAGCAGCCTTCCCATCTTTCTCCCCCTGCAACAGGCTCAGCAAATTCCAAACCTCGCCCTGGCACATGCCAGTCCGGTGTGGGCTTCTCAGACCCAATCCCAATTTCCTGGGCTGCTCTGCCTGGCTCTGAGCAGGGTTTCTCCAGCAGCCTTGGTACCTCCTCAGCTCAGCTCAGGAGATCTGACCTGCACACAGGGAAGGGAGATGCCTGGGAGAGCTGGAGCAGCACCAGACTCCTCCATGTCCAGGCACTATGGGGCTCCCAGGGCAACCAGTCCTGCCTGCCCCAATATTCCCTCACGGAGCTCAGGCCAGCTGCAAGGCACTGGGCTGGTGTCGTCCCAGTCCGTGCTGGGGACTGAATCCAAACCATCCTTAAATAGGTGGTCGCAGGAGAGCAGACATAGCCTGTGTCATGGGGCCTTTTAAGGCAGGAGACGATCTCTGGACATGGAAAAATGCAGCAGCTGGAGTTGTGCCAACTTCCCCCCTCCCTGAGAAACATTCCTGCGGAGGGAGGGTTTGGCTCCACGGTCAAAGGGGAAGGCTGGGGGATGGCTTGGCAGAGAAACAAGGCCCAAAAGTCCATAGCTGTGCTGTGTCATTCCTGTAGGGTGACACGCAGGGATGCAGGGGAAGAGCCCTGGCTGAGGGATAGGGAGAGGTGGAGGATCCATCCTCATCTGTGCAGCCTCAGGCCAGCTCAGACCCTCAGCAGAGTGTGCTGTTTGGTTATTTTGAAGCCTATTTCTACAGCACAAGTGATGGTCCCATCCCGAGGGGAATCAGACACACCTGGAGGCAGCCCAGAAACAGTGGTAGGGGTGCAGTGCCTGCAATACTTTGATATTCAAATATCTCCAGTGGAGGTCTAGATCAATCCCAGCTATTTCAGTCCCAGCCTGTCACCTTTTCCAGCCTTCCTTCGAAACGATTTTAGCAGTGTATTCAAACATTCAGAGCCAGCAGACATTAAACAAATCTGCAGTGGGGTCCCTTTGCAAAGGGCAGGGCAGAACCAAGCCTCAGCATACTCAGAGTTTGTAGTGCCATGGCATCCAGCTCCTCATTCCTGCATTTCAGCAGAGGGGGTCAAAGTACTCACCATCCTACAGCCTCTCCAGAGGCCAGTGGCACTTGGGGACACCTAATTGTAAGGTGAGGGAGGTCTTGTGGCACAGAACCCAGAGTGGGAATTTAGATGCTACAAAGGCCTTTTGCATTCTTGACCTTAGCTATGGCTTATCCCTGCCAGGAGCACTCCCAGGAAGGTGAGGGATGACTCCATGGCACATGGTTCCCTCTGAGCAGCAGGGTCGGCCAGTGACGGTGACGTGGTGGGTCCCGTGGGGACACTTGTGCAGGCAGGAGAGTCACTGCCCAGCAGCAAAGTCTGGGCCACCTGGGCAGGGCTGAGCTGCCCTTTGCACCGTGGGCGGTGCGATCACATGTGGCAGAGCACACGCTGTCCCCTCCCAGGGACACAGTGCCAGCACAGCAGTGGCAGCTGCTTCACCCCAGACCCTGCTGGGGTCTCCCAAGCACCAGGTGGGTGCCAGGCCCTGTGGGTCTCAGCACTGGGCTGGCACTGCTAAGGGTGCAGAGCCAGTGCCAGAGTGATCCCCTAGCTGGGTGGGCACCCCATGGGGGCTCCAGCTGCTGTGCTGGCATCTCCCTGAGGAGTTTTGCTTTGCTGCCACCATGGCTGGCATCAGCCAGCATGGGTGGGTCACTGACCAACCCCAGTCTCCCACCTGTCCCTGACTCCAAAGGGCACTTTGCTGGCTCAAAGCAGAGGAGATTTCAAGGGGCACAAGAAGTACCCCTCACCTCTATTCTCTCCACTCCACTGGGGTTTCTACATGGACCTGACCATGTGGAAACAGTCTCATGCCCCAGCCCAGCCTGCTCTTCTCGATCCCCAAAGCATCACAGATGTGCACAAGAGCCCAGGCCAGGTCAAACCAAACCTGCTGTCACCACTCACAGCGAGAGCACAGCCATTGCTCTGCCCATGCCCATGGGAGGTGGCATTCCTCTTCTGTGGTGGTCGTGGCACTTCTCAGAGAAGCAGGAGTGGCACACTGCCCTCCCAGCTTTCCTCTTGCATGCCCCACCTTTACTCCCTGACTTAGAGAGAAGGACATTTCATTCAAAATCTCAAGTTCCCAGGCCCTGGGCACCAAAGCAATGCCAGCAATCACAGGAGCTGGCAGCACTCCCTGTCCCTGTGGGCACTGGCTTGTGCACATGGAAGCACATGCATGGCTCTGAGCAAAGTGTGGGGCTGGGGGCTTTTAGGGAGGGCAGCTAAAACTGAGTCCAGCTCCATCCTGGCTTGGAGCCTGCTGGCATCGCCCCTTGGCATGGGGTACCTGCTCAGGGCAAGCAGCTGCTCCTGCCCTGCCGAGCAAGTGCAGTTATATGGGGCCGGGAGGTGGCACTTTTTAGATGTCACTGTGGTGTGGCTCAGCCTGAAGCCCCCCGCAAAGGCACACCAGCAGTGTGGGCGTTACCTGCTGCTCTGCACGTATCTGGATGAGGTGGGACCTGTTTGGAGAGTCTCCTGTGGCAGGCACTGGGGTGGGAACAACCGACAGCTCTTTCGCCTGCTGCCGCTGTGACAGGAGGGCCATGAATGCTCCTTCCTGCAGCACAAACAGGGCACTGTTCAGGGCTGCTTTGCCCCAGGCCGAGGCCTCTCGGGTGAGGCCAAAGTAAGCAGCTCCTCAGCAGCAAGCACCTCTCCGGGGCTGGGAAGGCTCTGACCTGAGCACAAACAAACACAGACTTAGGGAAAATACCTATGGCCTCTGTGCAACCTCCCCTCGTCCCTTGATATGCCCCTGTCCCCTTGCTGCACACGCTGAGTCCCTCTGGTGTGGAGATGGGCAGCACAGGAGATGATGTCCCTGCAGAGCTGCACCTCTCCAACCCTGCTCAGCCACAACTCCCTTTCCTCCTGCTCCACTCTCGAGCAGGGCAGGACTGAGCTGTGAGCAGGTAGGAGCTGCAGGGGAAGGGCACCCTGTACTCGTAGCATCACACCCACATTCCTGACCTGGCTGCTGGAGCCTAGTTTGGCCAGAAAAGCAAGTGCCTCGCTGGACCAGGACAGGGAGTGGGGCTTGCAGCATGGGATGGGGTCATGCTCCCAGCAGCAAGGCTGAGCACGCACCGGGATATCCAACCAAGCACAGAGAGGACCTGGCTAAATCCCATCGACCGGCTGTGCCCTTCTCGGCGGCTGCGTTTGGGCTGCAGGGGGACAGCCCTTCGCCACGGTGCCGGAACCGTGGCAGGAGCATCCCTCCCTCCCGCCGGGCCGGCCGGTTTGTGGGGCCAGGCAGAAGCGAGGCAGCCCCCGGCACGCACTGGCAGCAGCGTGTGTGTAGGACAAGGACTTGTGGCTCTCGGGATGAGCAGATCCCAGCATGGAGCCGGGGTGTCCCCTGAACCCACCCTCAGAAGCTGCTGAAGCTCACACAGAGCGGGGAGCGCAGCCCGGGGCGGGGGTGACCCCTCTCAGGCGTGGCGGTGCCCGGCCCTGGGACCCGGCCCTGGGACCCGGCCGCCGCCCGGGGCTCCCGGCCCGCGTCCCGCGGCTCCGGCCGGGAGGTGGCGGCCGCGAGCGCCCCGGCGTCCCTTGCGCCACCTCCGGCACCGGCGGAGACGCGGCCGGGCCGGGGCCGCGGAGCCCCCTCGCCCGCGCCGGGGCGATGGAGGCGGTCCCCGGGCGGCGGTGGCAGAAGGTGCTGTACGAGCGCCAGCCTTTCCCCGATAACTACGTGGACCAGCGGTTCCTGGAGGAGCTGCGGAAGAACGTGCACGCCCGGCAGTACCGGTACCAGGCCGTCGTCTTCCAGTCGGGAGCGGTGGTGCAGCAGCTGTGCAGCGTCTGCGTCTTCGTGCTCACCTGGTGGTACATGGATGCCGGGATGCTGAGCCCGCAGGGGCTTTTCGGGGCGGCCCTGGTGTCCTCCCTGCTCGGCTACGTCCTGTTTGACGCCGTGGACGGCGGGGCCGGGCGCTGGGCGAGCGGGCGGACGCGCTGGGCTGACCTCAAGAGCACGCTGGTGTTCGCCGCCTTCACCTACGGCTTCTCGCCGGTGCTGAAGACGCTGACGGAGTCCATCAGCACGGACACCATCTATGCCATGTCGGCCCTCATGCTCCTGGGTCACCTCATCTTCTTTGACTACGGCGCCAACGCTGCCATCGTGTCCAGCACGCTGTCCCTCAACATGGCCATCTTCGCCTCGGTGTGCCTGGCCTCGCGCCTGCCTCGCTCCCTGCATGCCTTCGTCATGGTCACCTTCGCCATGCAGATCTTCGCCCTGTGGCCCATGCTGCAGAAGAAGCTGAAGGCCCGGACGCCCCGGTGCTACGTGGGGGTGACGGTGCTCTTCGCACTGGCAGCGCTGGCGGGGCTGGCCACCGTCTCCAGCGTGGGCGCCGTGCTCTTCGCCTCCCTGCTGCTCGCCATCTCCTGCCTCTGCCCCTACTGCCTCATCCGCCTCCAGCTGCTCAAGGACAACATCCACGGGCCGTGGGACGAGGCTGAAATCAAGGAGGATCTCTCCAGGTTCCTCATGTAGGCCTGCCCATGGGGGACCCTCTGCTGTGAGCAGTTGCAAAGGTCCTGGCTGGGGGACAGCCCTGTGAGGGAGGACACCTGACACAATAAAGTCTCTCACACAGCAACAAGGACCACTTTTGTGTTCCCCTCAGTTCCCGCTTCCAGACCTGACGTGTGTGGGTTTCGTGAAGGAAGGAGCTGAGCCCTGCAGCACAGGGGTGCAGGCAGGCAGGGGGTGTCTGCTCTGGCCATGCAGATCTGTACTTGCATTTGCAGCTCAGGGCACAGGGGCTGTATCCCTTGAGCCATGTGGAAATGCACATCTGGCTCAGCTGTGCTCCACAGCAATGCTCACGGAGTCCTCAGCCCTAGGACTGTCAGTGTGTGCTGGGGTCCGCCAGCACTTCCCGGGGAGGGCTGGAGGGGCAGGGGGTGGGTGCTGATGGACCTGCAGGGCCGAGCACGAGGGTGCCTGGGCCAGGGGCAGAGCCCTGCTCACCTACACCCCTGCCATTTTTGGTGCCAGAATAGCCTCACACCGCTGCCAGACACCACATTACCCTAAATCCTTTAGGAGATGGGATGAGAGGGCATCATGCCTTCCCCTCGTCTCTAACTCCTTTCCAGAGGCAGATCTGGCGTTGCCGCAGGGCCAGACCTGAGCCAGAGCGATGGAGCTCAGCACAGCGTCCCATGGGTGTACACCCACCTGCTGGGGAGATGCCAGGCTGCTGGGACAGCGGCAGGGCCCATGGAGGTCCCATCCGACACCGTCTGTCCGGTGTCCGTCTGTCCGGCACCGCTCACGCCACAACAGAGGGCGCTCCCGGCAAACAAGTCCCGCTGGAGGCCTGGCCAGGACAGCCAGCCCCGGTGCCGGGACGGCCTCCCTGGCGCTTTCCCTTTCCCTGTTTCCATCCCTCGGCAACCCCAGCCCTGCCCCGGCTAGCCCGGGGAGCAAAGCCTTCCAGAGCCGGCACCACACCTGCCTCAGCCCCATCTCATAGGGCTGCATTTGGCATCACTCGGGCGTTTATGAAACTTCTCTTTTGGAAAAGCTGCAGGAGTGCAGCTTTCTGCTCCATTTTCCGCATCCCAGCGAGCAGGCGCTTTTCAGGCGCTCCCTGGGCTTTCTCGGAAATGAGCAACCCCCGACGGAGTCCCCAACACCTCCAGTGCTTTGTTACTGCTCTTGCCAAGTGTTAAATGTTGCTGCTGTCGTCATGGTAGCGACTACATTTCATTTTGCTTTTAATTAAAATACGTAGAAGTTTGGAGCCCGTGCTCAGGTCTCGCCAGGATCAGAGTAGCCAGATGCTCAGAGTCAAGACGACATTTTTTAGCTCTGCAGAAAGGAGACTTTTTTCACAGGGAAGTTTCCCAGAAAGCTGCTCAGTGACCAGAATGTCCCATCTGACACTGAGCTAATGCCAGTGTAACGCTGCCATCCCCAAGCAGATTCATAGAGCCCACTGGTACAGGGGCAAGGCTGGAATGTACATCAAAAATAAATCAAATCTCGTCTGCTTGGCCCCTGTCTATCACAGCAGAGGCTACAAGAAAGCAGAGTTTCTGGTGCACCCAGTCCTCCACGGAGAAATATTTCCCTCAAAAATACTTTTCTCGAATTCACACTGTCAAAACCAGCTCTGGGTTAGGAAAACTTCAAGCATTGACCACTCAAACATTTCAGGTAGTGGAGATGGGCACAGGCTGCCACCGTCCTCTCAGCCGGAGCAGGGACCTGTGCAGATCACCTGTGGTCACCTGTGCAGATCCAGGGACTTTGACTGATGGCAGCAGGCTCCATCCACACAGCTCCAGGTGGATGCAGACTGTGTCCCATCCTGCTGCAGGCAGCCTCAGCCCTGCCCACAGCTCCAGATCGCTCTGCTCTGCCCAGCTCCCTCCCTTCATCTCCTTAGAATCGCAGTCATAGAATTCTAGGATTACATTACAACAGCCTCAGTCCTTGCCCAGAGAGCCCCTGGGGAAAGGCTTAGCCCTCCCCTCACTTGCCCACAAAGATACCCTGCCCACCCTAACCCGGGGCATGAAAACACAAGTCCAGAGCCTGGATGCACAAAGGGACCTTGAAAGAAGGAAGAATGCAAAAGGGAGACAGGGAGAAGAGAGAATACACAAAGGGCAGGCAGGGTTTCCCTAGGACTTCCCTGACCTTCTCCTGAGGACACACGCTCTGCAATGCTGTTGCTATTTAAGCTGCTGTAGAAATGGCCATTATTAGAATGTCTGCATGCCTGAGGTCAGAATATCCTCTACAGAACAGGATTTTGCCGTAACTCTACACCTATCCAATAAAGCTGGATGCCCTTTGGACATCTACTACCTGAGCAAACCCACACTGAGACCCAAGAAATGGGTCGGTGGCTGATGATGCAACAAACACTTCATCAACCAACCCTAAGGAGTTAAATGTTCTTTTGCATAACAAATTTCTTTCCCTTAAGGTTCAGTCCACTGAGATCAGTCCTTCAGTGGGACATTTTCTTTTGATTTGAAGCTGGCCGAATGTGAGTCGCTGTAGAGTGGCTGGGGATAAGCCTTGCTCCTGGGGGAGCTGCTGACACGTGCCAGCTGGAATCTCCATCTCCTACCTCTGCTGCAGGGAAAGGCCAGTGTCAGCCACCCACACCGTGCTGTCAGGAGGCCATGTCCCTCCCCATGTGGGGGACTGGATCTGGGAAGCCTGCAAAGGACAAAGCTTGAGTCTTTCATCGGAAACCAAAAGAGGATTTTGGTCCTAACCCATCCGCTGAAGAGCGGCCTTGGACACAGTGTCACTGGTGCAGCACCCTTGTCCTTCTCCACCTGGCCACAGAGCGAACACCAGGGCACGCTGGAAACAGCACAGACAAGGTTAAACAGCTTCTTCCTAAAGTCACCCTGTGAGCTGATGCTAAAGAACATGCCAGGGTTTCCCAGCACATTTCTACTTAGGAGATTTTAGCAATGGCCACCACAAACCCATGATATTTGGAGTTCTATTTTCAACAATATTTTTTACCAAATATTTCATAAGAAGGTTAACGGTTTGTGTGGAGGATTTACCACCATAAAATGCCCCAAGAAACCAGTTTGTGCCTTCCAGCCTCCTGCATGGAGGCCAGCAGGCAGCTGGGAGCTCAGCAACAGCTCCTGGGTGCTGTGGGCCAGGCCATTGGGCTAAAATATCATCCACCTTTTATCTGTTGTTAGTACCATGCTGTACCACAGAGGAATTGCAGTGAGAGCTTCCCCCAGCACAGAACAGATTTTTGAACAACCTGGAGAAGAAGCAGCTTGTAAAGTTCAGCCTCTCTCCCTTCCCTCTTACCTGAGGCACAGGCAGAACCTCCTCAAGAGCTCACCAGGTACACGTAGTAGCTTCTGTAGCAGTCGTGAAAGTGCACAATTGCTGAACTCTGCTGAGGTGTTTCTGCCTCAGCACCTGATGGTGATGGGTTCCACAGGTGAAAGCTACAGCCAAGCCTCAGCTATGCCATTCTTGGAACAGTTGTTTCCTGGAACTGTAGGTCTCCATTTCTCCCTGCCTCAGGGTGCTGGCAAGCACCTTGCCCAGTTCCAGCACTTCCTAATTTAGCACATGCAGTTCAAAGGTATGGCAGGGTTTGGGTTGTTTCCCCACTTTTTGCTACACAGTTGCTGTTTCTCTCTTCTACTCTACCAAAACACAAAGTCTAAATGAGAAGAGAAAGAAAATCTCTCTTACAGCTCTCTGGGTTTGGTATCCCCTTGTATTTTGAGGGAACTTAGTGTCTGGTATTTACTAGCTCATGCAGGTGGTTCAGCAGCTCCCTGGATATTTGAGAGGTCAGCAGGACCTAAATCAGCTGCAACAAGAGGAATTGCCCAAATTGAGGAAAGCTGTGTCAGATCAGGCTTGAAAACAAGCACAGGCTGGGTGCTGTTAGGCCCCTTCTCCACACACAAAGTGATCTCCTCTCCTCTCCTCTCCTCCCCCCATCGTGAGCAGCACCGCTGCAGCTCCCTCTCACCATCACTTCCCTACTACCCAGAAACATCTTGTTTGGGCCCATGGAACACCAGGCTGGAGTCCAATGCTGAGTGGTGCCTCCTGACTTATCTGCATGGTTTGTGAGATACCCCCTTTGCTTTCCTGTGAGGAAAAACAGGCAGTTAAACCCATCAGTTTTCCCTTTCTTTAGACTGACTCTTCATAGACTTCCCTGGCACCCAAAACAAGCACATCATCTAAATCCCAGATTTTATCTTTCCCACAGGGATGGACACATTTGGAATCCCAGAGGTAGCTACTTACAGCTGTTTGAGCTCAGATACTCCAGTGAGGTCGGCTTGCAAAGAATTCAGAGGCTTAGCTTGAAGAAAATGGTCAGAGCAGCTGCAATTTATTTATAATTGTGCAGATTAATCAGTCTAGAGACTGTCTAGAGACTGCTGCAATCTTCTCCTTCGAGTTTCCGCTCAGCCAGGTGCTGCTGCTGGTGCACTGGACATGTTTTGGAACTCTGCTGGCTGTTCTTCCTGCTAATGCTAAGCCAAAGTCATTTATACGGAGTAATCCTGGTGGTTAATAAATTCAGAAGCAGTGCTGGAATCCCAGCAGAATGTCCACCCCTCCCTCCACAACCTTGGAGGGTGGGAGCCTCCACAGAGCCCAGGTAATTTCTTCCACAGGATAAGAATGTCTCCATTTGAGAAAGACTGAGTAGACCCTTCAATAGAAACACAGGACACACTCCTTTTGTAGTCAGAATTTTATTTTCTTTACATCCAGGCTTATCATTCACATCTGAAAATAAAATCTTTCATTTACAAATAGGCTAGTGCAAATTAAAGGTAATTTTGGATTAAAAAAAAAAAAAAGATACTGCATGTAACACAAAAGAAATGTGTGTGTTAGGATGATCTTCCTGGAACAGCTGGTGGAGGTCGCCTAGGAAAAAACCAAAAAATAACCCAAAAATCACAGGGAGAGGGGGAGATTTAAAACAAAAGGCCAAGATACAATAAAATGACTCATATACAAAATTATCTTAATAAAATGGGTTAAGAGAAAAAGGCACAGAACATGCATATTAAGGAAAAGAGCAAGAGCAAGATTAGAATCAGCTGGCTCTCAGCAGAGCCTGGCTTTCATCCTCACCGCCTCCCTTCTGACTTGCCAGTGCCAGAGAACCAGAACAATCCCATCCCTGGTGTGGAGGTCGCTGGTCACAGGCTTTCTAATTTTCTTGCAGCAAATTATACCCTCTGGAAGAGCTTTTCCC
The DNA here is from genome assembly GCA_013397815.1 of Aleadryas rufinucha. Lineage (NCBI taxonomy): Eukaryota > Metazoa > Chordata > Aves > Passeriformes > Aleadryas > Aleadryas rufinucha. Next base: position 239,598 of record VZTH01000238.1, read on the forward strand.
CAGGCAGCCTTAAAATTCTCACCACTATCTGTTTCAAACACTTTTCTTGGAGTAGATCTTTTGTGAGTTTCTGATGAAATGAGGAATGATCAAACAAGAGGGCCTGTGGGGTGGAGTGGGGTGTCTGGAGGGGACATTGCTGGGAAAGGTTAAAAACATAGCTGGAGAGGCCCGTGGCAGTGAGGGCTCAGTGCAGAGGAGCTGCTCCTCCTGGTAGCCAGCACAGAGCACTCAGCTCTACCTGACCAACATGCCTGGAACCAGGCTCATGCAGGGGTACGTGACGTGCTCCAGCCAGAGGGGACATGTGGGACACTGCTGTTCCCTGAGGGGGAGCACACAAACTGCCTCAGCCATGGCCATTAGTGACTATTAAAGAAATCTCCAAATGTTACAGAATCCAACGGGGATGTTCCTGCTGTGCTCATCCCACCTTTTGCTCCCTCCTTTCCCGAAACCTAAGGACCCTCTTAGCAACTGTGGTGTTCCCACAGGAAGCTGTTTGTGCTCCTTGTGCCATACAGACCATCTCCAAGCACTGATTGCAGCTACTTGGCTCATCCTGATCTGAAGGAGGAACTGAGTAATGAAAACATCTGCGCATTTGTACCCAACCGCTTTCGGGGGAAATCCCTTTCAGGCACATTTTAACTCCAGCTCCTGCTCTGGAGGACTCAGTCTCTGAAACTCCCCAAAACATGCTTTCCTCAGCAATGAAGTGAATCCCAGGTACTGCTTGTAAAACATTCATTCATTTCCCAGGAAAACATCTCTGCAGTACTCCAAGCCCCTTGCAGGGGAACAGGCTGAATGCTTCCCAATGGGTTACGTCTCCCCTTTAATGACATCTCCAGTGACCTCAATGCAACAGCACCTCCAATAAATCCTCCCTGCAGTCCCCACCGAGGCAGTGTGGAATGCTGAGATGATGGTGCAAGAGACAGAAGACACCACTCATACACATCCAGAAAGTAATAATAAAAGCCCATCAAGAATTACAGTTTATTTCAGGTTCAGAAATGCAGCATAACATTTTTACAGCAGGTGTATGTGATGCTCAGTAATGACCACGGTTTCGGGAATCCACTCGCTGTGCTCAAAGGTCAACTAGGAACCATTTACAGATTATGAAACCAAAGGCAGATGTTTTGGCTCACACGAAGTAGGGCATTAACATACAGAGCAAAAAAAATCAGAAAGAAATGAAGCGTTTGCTTTTTACAAAAAAAGAAGTCATCATTTACCCCGTCCTGGAAAAGTAAAGAGACAGCAGTAAAGCAAACGGCCGGCACAACGGGACAAATCATAGATCAAGCAAGAGTGGAGGACTGTCTGGACGGGAGGAGCCATCAGCATCAGCTCGCCTGCAGACAAAGCAAGAGGAAAGACAGGCAGAGTAACATCATTTACACAAGGGAGCTGTTCTGCAAGAGCTGGGGAGGAGGGGGAGTGCCACAGCGGGAGGAGCTGTGCCAGAAGTGCACCGAGAAGCTCCCCGGTGGCACAGGGACAGAGTAGGTCAGCTCTCAATTCAGGAGGTTTGGATTATTTTAAGACAGAAGGATAGAACTAGTCAGGAATCTCAATATGCTGTACATATCATGGTTAGTGTAGCTGTCTGGAACAGAGAGGATAATATTTTCTATGTTATACTTTAACACGAAATGCCATAACCTATAACGTATCTTCTTTAATATAATAAATAATCTATTTTAGGAGGCTTATTCAGAAAGTGCAACAAGATCAGCAATAAAATAAACACACCTTAACTATGTACATAAGCCTTTTTGTTGAACATACAATCTTTTTAACCCTAGCACAAGATCCCTTGAGATCCAAGGCCGAGAGCTATTCACGGCACGCGCAAGCTCTTCAGCTGTTGGTCAGCCATGGTGGGGTGAGGTGGAACACGTTCTGTAGGCAGAGACCCAGGCTCAGCCTAAATGCAGTATTAGATGGGCACGCTCCTGAAACTTAGCAACTACATCACCCAGATCTTTATGTACCTCACATAAGATCAGAAACACCAGTGTTGCTTCATTATTGCTCCACTACACCCTGGCAATCCGAGCTGTGCCAGAGGGAATCAGACAAAGGCAGAGCAACCTGCACTTCTCACATACGGAGTTCAGGCTTGGCTCATCCCACGTAAGTGGGTCTGCAGAGGTGGTCAGTCCCTCTTAGCAGATCCACAGGGTGCTTGTTCTGCTTTCCTTCAGGCATGGAGTGAGTTTTGCTGCCAAGGCTGCTCCTCCGAGAACAAGGGACAGGATTGACGGGACTCGCCAGCATCAGGAGCGAGCAGGACAAACAAACCCGTTCTGGGCACTGTACAGCAGAAGGAAGTGGGCCAAGGTTGGAGGACAGTACTTACTCAATTAGATGTGGCAATTTCTTGGGAAGCACTTAAATGTTTTTCCTAGAAACAATTCTATGTGGTTTATTCTGACAAGTGTATACGCAAGAAGAGGTGAAATCATCAAACCCTGGATTGGTGCTCGCTGTTATTTATTAACGTGCACACCTAAAAGCATTGCATTTAGGGCACGGGGCCAGATTTAGATGAGATCTGAATGAGGATGCAGAGGGAGGACGGCTGTGCAGCTGTGTCCTGCACCCTCAGCATCAAGCACAGAACCAGATGGTGCTGACGCCTTGCTGCCTCCTCCCCCTCTTTCGGGTAAATCCACCCTTGAGAGCTTTATTTACAATTCAGGATTACTGCTGAGAAATAGTTTCTTGGGGGCAGAGTTAAGGACAGTGCTGAATTGTGCCACCTACTTCCTTATGCTTGGCAGAAATAGTCATCAAAGTAAATTAGGGAGTCTCAAGCAGAGAGGATTTAGAACCATGTTTTTAGGCCAGGATCTATGTCATCTAATTGAGGCTCCTAACTTACCAGCATTACCCTCGTGTCCCATGCAGCCGCACTGGTCTGAATCACCTCCTGGAGGTGATGCTCTTCCCACTGAACAAAGGACAGCTGAGCCCAGGCTTTGGGGTATGGTGGGATAAACCCAGACTGTGGCCTTGCAATATCATAGAATGGATTAGGTTGGAAGGCACCTCAGAGCTCATCCTGTTCCAAGCCCCCTGCCATGAGCAGGGACACCTTCCACTAGACCAGGCTGCTGAAAGACCCATCCAACCTGGTCTTCTGTCACCAAGTGAATATTAGAATTTGGGGTTAAAGTGATTTCCGTGGCTGAGGCATTAAACCTGGCTTTCCATCAGCAGGCAGCTGCCAGTCAGTAACAGAGTTCTGATAAACAGGTGTGCTGGCGAGGCAACAGCATGGGCTACTATGGCTATTTACAAAAATTATATCCAACAGATGCATCACAGGTTACAGCAGAGAGCACTAAGCAGTGGAAAGCTGTGTAGAAGACAAGATGAATCATCAAAATATGTTTTCTTTTTTGTAGTAAAAATTAGTATGACTGTAGTTGTGTTTGCAACCTTTTTTTCCCTTGAAAGCTGATTCTGTGCACTTGGCGTCAGAGATGTGGGCCTGTTCCCCAAACAAACACCAGCCACTCAAGCAGTCTGCTGAGACCAACAAGATGCCAGTGCTCTGACAAACTCCATCTTCACTGTGCATCAGATGTGACCTCTAGACTCCCCAGGCGTGTGTCACAAGGATGAGGTTGACAGGAAATTAAAGTTAAGCTAACATACAAATCATTATGCTTTCCCAAGCTCGTCTCTCTTCTGCAAGCTGAAACATGATTTGCTGCACTGGTGAGCACAGCTAATCAGCAGCCTGGGAATACTTAATAGGCTAAATCCCCATTTGTTGTGGCTCTTTGATTGGATTCTTCCTAACCATGGGGCTACAGCATACTGGAGCCCTACAAGCAGTCTCAATAAATACATTTATTAGACTGATTATACTGGGGGCCTTTGAAACCACCAATTGCTTTGCCTAGGGATCTGTAACCATAACTGTAATAGCAGCAATTCATATTTTCTGAAGGAACAAGGCCAAATTCCTCTCTAGTTTCATTCTGTTAACTCAATAAGTTCTAAGCTTTAAGGGTGACACTGACCCTAAGTGTTTAAAGTGAAGTAATGCAGTTAAGACAAAAGGTTTTTATAATGCATTAATTTATAACGTGCAAAACAAGAGGCAGAGAGGACCTCTGCAACTGAGCAGCTGCTAAAATAATCCAGGATGCACAGCTGAGCACTTCCCAGAACCTATCTGGATAAAGCAACATTAAACCAAGGTGTGCAGGACCATGTAATGCAAAGAGAAAATCTTTACATAGGGAGCACAGAGGAACTTTATCGACTGGCATGTGAAAATATGACAAATATCTCACATCCAAACCAGACCCTTGGGAAGCTCAGCTGTGCATGTATCTGTATCTCTGTGTCCTTCTGTGTCACGAAAGGACCAAAAGCAGTGCTCAGTTCCCTGGATCCTGCCACACAGCACATTTCCATGCACTCGCCCCACTCCAGGGTTTCCCAGGAGTGCAGTAGGAGCAGGAGTGTGAGCAAGCATTGGCAGAGGACAAAGGGAGCTGGCACACGCTGCTCTGTCACACACCACCCTCTCCTGTCCTGGCTGCAGGGTGAGAAGGCTCCACACCCACTTCTGCGAGCTGGGGCACCCCAGCCTGCTCCTCACCAACCCAACCCACTTGGCATGTCAGCTGCCAGGGTGCAAATAAAGCAAAACATGCCTTGTCTTACACACATTCTGCTCATTTAACATTCCTTAAAACTAAATTTCAGATAAGGAGAATTTATAGGAGAAGCAAGCCCCTTGCGAGAGAGACCTGAAAGTGTGGGGCCTTCAGAAGAGCTTGGTAAGAAACCACATGGCTTTTCTTTGCCCAGTTTAGCCATTACAAGAGAAAATAGAAAACCTGGAAGGTATAAATAAAATAAAAGCAAGATTTCATTCAGGTAAGACAAAAAAAAAAGCAGCAGATCAAATCAACACGTGCACAAACACACACAAAGTCAAGCCCTCCATTTGCTGTAGAGGACTGTGAGCACAGTTGCCTGGGTGGAGATATGTGTCAGTAAGTTAGCTAACATCAGTTATTGCAGAAGGAAAAGTCAAGGCAGCACAGACCTTCCCCAGACATTTAAGACCTCATAAACAATGCGGAATGGACAAAGTATATCAGTAAAATCGGTTACTTGCCTATAGATGTCCATACATGCGACTATACATTGGTTATTGTGACAGTTACCAAGCAATTTGTTCCCACATATTTGGTTAACAATGAATGACATGCCAGAAACTCCGTTTAGTCTAACAGGGATGAATCTAACGGACGGATTACAGTGGGCCGAGTAGGTGAAGGGGGTGGTCTTCGACTGGAGAGAGAGAGAGAAGAAACAATAAGCACAAACACTGAGCCCAAACCTGGCACCTCCGGCTGTTGTTACATGGACATGCACATGCTCATACACACAACAATCCTATTTCCACATATACTGAAGCAAGACAACTCTAAGCATCCACAGTAAGGAAGGAGGCAATGGGTTTGCCACGTGCCTACCACGCCTTACCCCTCTCACCCATCGCTGTCCACAGCCTGGGGGTTCTCCACACACAGTTACCTTCTTGAGCCACGCAAACCATCAAGGGAGGATTGTTATTCCCCATTTTTAGGGGTCAGTCCCAGCCTGGACAGCCACAGAGCAGACTTACAGGCACATTTCAGAACACAGTCCCAGGCAACAGGACTGGGGAAAACAGCCTGCAGCAACTTCAGGTCCTCTTTGCAGAAGCAGGAAAACCTGCAGCTTCTTGCATACCTGGGCAAACTTCAGCCCTATCAGTGTGCCTGAATTTGAGGCACACTTTGAGGCTTAATATCAATGCCCAGTTATGAAAATGCCAGTCATGGCTAGGGCTCCTGGATTCATTAATTTACCACTAATGCATTTTTCTATCAACTTCAGGAAGTTCTACAGAGTCACAGATTTTTTGGGAAGACTTAGGTGCCTTCATTCCGTTTTCCTGTGTACTGCAAACCCCTGCATTTTAATTTGGACTGTCATCCTCTGATAAGAGACCCCAGTGCAAGAGCTAGCAGTAGTGTGATCTCCAAGCACATACCACCTGCAGTCCAGGCTGGCACTTACCCCTCCCTCCCTTCATCCAAGGATGACACACCAACTCTGCTGGAGTTGCAGAGTCCCTCTGGTAGCTATGTAGTACTTTACCTTTTTGTGTGCAGTTAAGGTCCACATCAGTGCTGTGTGGAGGTAATTCCATCAGCTTAGTTACACAGAGTATTTTGTTGATGCTCCTTTCCACCTGGGATAAAACATTCCACTGCCAAGCAAGGCCCATGCAGATTCTGAGCTGACAACTGGCCTCCAGTGCCTGCACCAGCTCGCATGATCCTGCCTGGCACTGCTGTGTGCTATATAAACAGCCCTGAGAGACTATTCCTCCCAGCCAGCCTGCTCCCTTGGCCAGCTGTGCAGCACCCTCCAGCAGTGTTGTTATCCCAGTCCATGTCTCACACAGTGTTTTTCACTCCCCACTTTCTTTAGCAGGAAGTACCAGCTCTCTCTCTATTCCTTAACCCAGCCCAGATCACCAGAGCTCATGGCTGAACCCAGGCTCTGAGCAAGGTGGGAGCTGAGCTTGGTTCCCATCAGCTCCAGCAGAACTCATCACGTCCCTCCACCTGTGCAAGAAGAGACAGTTCTGGCTCTGAAGAAGATTACAAAGGAAATGTGTCTCATTCTGCTAAAGCTAAACTGAAGATGAAAAGAATGTAAAAATGTGTTAATTTTCTTTGAACTGGAACAAAATATGTGAGACAAATTTACACTTCACAAAAAAAAATCTCGTTTGGCTTAAAGTGCATCTTGTGCGACAATATTCTCTTTTGGTGAAGAAATGAGAATTTTAATCCCTACCATGCAACAAATACAAAATATGCCAACTAAAGCGTTCAAGTAAATCAACAAGCTAAAAAAAAATAGGCAAAATATAATTTCTTCATGGTGTATTTTTCTTACAGGAAAAATGTTACTGTGTTAACTATTGTTTCTTGTGTTGCTCCAGTGTAGGTCTTCTGGACCCATTTCCAAAATTTGTAGTTTCATAAAGAACCACTTCTAAGGCTCTTCATTTCTGCTGGGTTGCATTAAATTATTCCTTTGTTGAAATGCCTCACATTGCATTGTTTAGCGCTTACTGAAAACATCGTATCATATGTATACAATTTACAAACAAGGGAAAATGCATACAGCTGTCTTCATATCAAATTTAAAAGATACAAGCCCAAACATGCATTTTAATACCAGGTTAAATGCAGCCCACTGGATTCAAATAATGCAATTTAGCCAAATTGCTATTTAACACAGCAGGATCAGAAACTGGAGAGCACAGTGGGAGGATTTCCTGGATATAATCAGTCAAACCAAACCTGAACCGAAATCAGGCCTGAGCACCGTTTCCTCCTTGAACCAGAGCTATTATTGCATACTGACCGCTATTTTGAATTTCCATTCAAGCCCAGTGCAGACCTGAACAGAAAAATTCCCCATTAGCTCTTTCCCACTCCAGAGTACCAAGCACTTCACGGAGAAGCTGAGAGACCCCAAAGGGGACCCTCTAATGAGAAGCTGCTGCTGAGCCACACCAGCCTGGTTCTCCCTGTGACACTGCCCAACAGACAGGTCTGCTCAGCAAGGGGACCCTTCAGTCATGCTCTGTCCCAAATGTGGATACTCCCAGCAGAGACACAAGTATCTGGGATGAGACAGTGTATCTGGGATGCTCTGATACAAACACTTGTGTATGTCTTCCCAATGGGCATGGGCAGAAATGTCCATGAGGAACGGGCAGAGGCCTCTTTAGCTCCAGCCCCTCAAAGGTGCTGCCTACCTCCAATGCACTTCCAGCTCCTTAACCCTCCACACCAGGACCAGGGGAGCAGGACCTCCTCCTGGAGAGCATGGGTGCCTTCTAGAGGAGTGGCAGATGTTTGGGAAAGGCAGCACTTGGATAAAGACCTGCAGTAGCACCATTCCCCTCCAGCCCTGTCGCTGACAGTCTCCTGGGCTATCTGCAGTTCCCTGTGCCAGCAGTGGAGGAAGGGGGACTGTGCTCCCAAGGCCCCGGGCAGAGCCCAGGGGGTTCAGCTTGGGGAAGAGACCTCACCTTCCTTAGCCACTGGCACGAAGGATCAACTGGCACAAGCTAGAGCTCAAGTCCAAGTGAAGGAAAGAACAAACCCTGAAGTTGACTGTCCTAGGTTTCCCTGTCAGGGTGACAAGTCATTCTGTGACCATTTCTACACCGGGAGTAGGATTCAGATCCCCCTAACAAGAATCTCAACCCCAAAGACAGGAGGAGAGGCCAAGCCCCCTCCTTGGCTCCTTTACGCCCGGAGCGGTGGCTGGGAGCCCACGGAGAGGTGCAGCAGCCTGGACCACCTTGCGACAACAAAGGCAGCAACCAACTCCAGGGCAGCTCCACAAAGCGCAGCTCTGAGGGAAGCCGAGCGTGGTTTCGGCCCCATCGCATCCCGAGCAAAGGTTACCGGGGGAGCGCTGCCAGCCCCTCCGAACGCCGAGGAACCCGGCCTGCAGAGCGCCAGGGGGAGCTCCAGCCTGCCCGGGGACCGGCCGAGGGAAAACCGGGGAAAAACAACCTCCCCCGCATCCCTGCTCCGCGCTAGCTGCCATCTCAGTGAGTAAATATGTGACTAAGCCCAATTAAATGTTTAGTCTGAGGCCAGCAGATGATAGCGGCGCAGACGGCGCGGGCCGGGTCTGTGCGCGTTATCGGAGCGCTCGCCGTGCGGAGCTGCTCCCGGCCCCGAGAGGCGGCTCCTGCTGCACAGAAAGCTCCTTACAAAAATGTCACTGCTGCGGGAAATCCTTCTGGTTATTGTCGCCAACGTTTCAGCTAGGTTTTCGAGTTTTGGGGCCGTGTCCCGCTGCCTGGCCCGTTTAACTCAGTCTGTTGTCTTGGGGTTTTTTTGGAGTTGTTGTTATTTGTTTTGCTGCCTTTTTTGTTAAAAAAAAAAAAAAGGCAACTGTTTGTAGAAGTTAGTGCTAAAGGGGCAGGAGATCATAGGTCCCCCCGGGGTTGAGTAAACGAGTCTGCAAAAAGAATCAGTTCTTCTAACTAGCACACATTAAGCAGACATAAAGAATTTACCAATGAAAATTGGGGACTAAGTATGTATTTAATAACTCCCTGATGTTGCTGCAGAGACTCCTCCTTTGAAGAGCTCAGTGGGGTTTTGAACGGAGGGGAGCTCCTACCCCCATGCAAAAACTTTTTAAAAAAGGAAAAGTTTTTACATTTATTTTTAACCTAAGCAGCACCCCCCATGTTTCCAGTTTTAAAAGAACTCCTAAAAGCTTTAGCTAGGCAAATACAGAGCAAAAGAAACTAAATAAAGCAAGTCTAGACTTAAAATTCGATCAGAAACATATGGGAGTTCTTCGAGGCTTTGCCTTTTGCGAAGTCCTATTGCTCCCCGCACGGAGTGCACAAAATGTGCTTTCAGTAAAGCATGGCTGTAATTACCATGGGAGGCCCCGCTCGAAGATGGCTTCTCACAGCACAGCCAGAGGACTTCTAAATAAAAGGCTTTCATTTCCACTTACATTTGACATTCTTGCTTGCTTGTGACCACCAGAGCACACTTGTGGAAGGCATGCACAGAACTATATTTTACGATACATCCTATAGATCTGAAGCTGTGAACAGAAGCCCATTATTCTCTCCCTTTTCCATCATCTTGGTTTCCCTATAATACAGCCTTCTCAGAGTACCCTGTTACATGACATCGTCTTTGTAGAATTTAACAAGAAAATACTTAAAATCTCTAAGCAGCTTTAAGACTGGCTGCAGGCAAATTTGTTTTAGGTGACAGAACAAACCTGGATGTGAGGCATAGAGTAAGAGGATAAAAGAGTGACTTACTGCAGGTGAGGAATACATCTGGTTTCCTGTTAGGGTGATTATTTAGAGACACTAAGTAGCTTGGTCTTGAGATAGTTATAATGCTTTGATTGATTTTATTTTTATACTCTTTCTCTGGTTTTCTCTGTTTCAGTAAGATCCTGAGAGATCTCACACCCTCTACTCTTTCTGGTTCTTGTATCAACCTAACTTTTATACGGTATCTCTCGACCTCCATTAGCCTCAGGATTTGGAGGACAATCCAAACCAGAAATGAAACTACTGGACCCATCATGGTTGAAAAACAGAGGCAAGACGTGGTTTGTAGACCTAATTAGTCTTCAGTCTGTGCATATTTAAACTCTTTCTGTCCTACAGCAGATGCAGCATGGCTACTGCAGAGTCTCCCAAACATCAACTCGGGAGCAAGGATCTGGAGTGGAAGTGGGAAAGGCAAGGGGAGGAAAGGCACTTGATCCTATTAACACAGGTCATAACAAAGCAGGAAAAACAGAAAAAGGATGATGACATTAGGAGGAGTAAAGCAGGAATCATGGACAAGGATCAGGAGGAGATGATGATTGCGGGGGAAATGAGAAACCGCACTCAGTGGTGATGAAAGGAAAAAATAGCTGGGGAATATCTGCCTGAGATGGTCCCTTATCCCAGTGTAATGGTCCAAGAGAGTGAAAATTTCTCAGACTTGTTTCTGTACTGGAAAATGTCATTTTGTTAAACACAAAATGTCTGTAGTAAGCATTGCCCACAGGATCACTATCATCGGGCAAATCAGGAAGGGAAGCCCTCTGGCACAGAGCACAGCTTCTGAGGGTGCCTGGTAGTTCTGAGCATTTCTCCAGCTGAACTTGTGTCAGGCTCTACAAATGCACACAGGGCGTGCTGAGACTGTACTGCCAGGGACTGCCTTGGCTGTCCCTACAGCTGAACCCCAAAACTGCAAAAGACCCAGCTGCACAATTGCTCTCTCAGTGGAAGAATTTTTTTGTTCAGTATAAGCAAGTTAAGGTTATTAGATTATGCTGTTTTATCAGATATTTATTTAAGTGAAAGAAACAAAAAAAATAAGAGTGAATGGGAAGAACGTGTCCTTCCACTGGCCACCACTACAACCAGCAATATAAATCTCCATTAATTCAAAGGCTTACACTGTTTGAAAGCACTAGGGTTAGTGAGGTTCCACTGTGTGTGATTTAACTTAATACAGATACTCCTTTCAGAGGCAAAGTGGTCCAAAATATGATGTTCCAGCAGAATAATTTATTATCTACAACTCAAGCTACGTTTTCTATATGGCCATCATAAATTAACGTCCATCACACACACATACAAATATATTGTATGTTTATGTGAACACTGCATTTTCAAATTAGTCATTTCAGGGAATTAATGTGTCATATGAAAAGCTCAGCTTGAATAAACACAAAATTAATTCTACGGAGCGACCAAGACAGACTATTATTCTTAAGAAACTGTGTGTTCTCGTTTGCCCTTCAGCAGGGAACATGTCAAGTAAGCAAGTGTGCAACACATCTGTGGAAGACTGTCCTGACCTTTCAGAAACCTTAAGTCAGGATGGTCTAGAGGGTCAAAACTGCCCATGGAGAAGAGAAAGTTAGGGGTGCTGAGTGATAATATTCAGAATGCTGTTCTGTCCACAGAAGATGACAACAGAAGGGCCATGAAATCAGCATGAAGAACATCTGATCTTTTCATAGTAGCTCAAGACTTGTGCACTGCTCTGTGCGTAGCTGCACTGTTTGGCATCAATGGGAATCATGTACCCCACTTTTGAACACCACATCTACTTCGGCCTTCTTTGTTCTTCCTTCCTGCTCAGCTTTGACCTTCCTCTGCCCATTTGCCTCTCCTCTTTACTTACCTTGGTGCAAGAAGGGGAGCAAATGTCCTGGTTGTCACCTCCAGCTGGAGTTGCACCTCTTCTTGTCCATGATGCCAACTAATGGGATTACCAGTGTCACTGTTGTTAATGGAGCCATGGAGTGCCCTCATTCACTACTGATCCAATACAGCTCGCAGGGGACAGGAGAGTTTCAAGACAGCCTTTCAAGATGCCTGCAGGTGCAGGAAGTTCAAATCATCACTGTTTCTCTCTCTTTACTCTCAGATGTTTTCTCTTCTAGCATAAGGCAGGCTAGAAATGCTCTGCTATTCGCCCACTCTTTAGACAAGGCAGAAATTCTCTGCTCAACACCACAGCTCTAATCCTGCAATGCCTTCATGGAAGCAGTTATTAAACTACTCCATTATGAAACTAAGTAATTTCTTGGGACAAAACATCTTCAGGTTCCTGTATTTCTGTCAAACAACTGCTGTTGTTTGACTCTACTTTCTTCTTCCAAGTAGAGATGTTAAAAATAAAACCACTTCCTTCTACTAACAGTATCTTGAGAAAGAAAATGCTAAGGAAGAAAAAAAAACCCCAAACCAAATCCATATTTTTGCTGAAATTCATTCAGTGCATCAGCTGACACTCCTACTATCTTTGAGGATCGCACTTGCAACATCATCTTTATTCCAGAATCACTTCTTTTGATGCTTTTTAGGTTCCTTGTTTTTGTCTTCCTCCCTCTTGCATCTTTTTTACTTACCCTTTCCCATCACACATGTCCGGACTACACTGAGAGTAATGAAATCCATTTCTCTGCCTGATCCTCTTTGCTGAACTTTTAAAGTGACTTGCAACAATCCCAATTGAATGTCACTTCGTTTTTAAAACAGTATTATGTTGAATAAGGCAGGAGCAAGTAGCTCAGGAGCAATGCTCAAGATGATTACAACTACCTGAGATGCAATAAATAAGATCAAACCTAAACCCTATGAAGAACAAGTGATTCTTCATATACTTTTGTTCAACTGCCATAGTGTACTGCCCATCAGAAAATTCCTAGACCACTGAAGGTACAGACAGTCTGCCTGTGGCTGATGAAAGGAGATGCTGAGAGAAGTTAAGAGTCAGTGGCAGCAGACATGGTACCTAGGCTGTAATGTCTGGCATCCCATGAACTTTGTTTTCCTCGATCTTCAGCACAGTCAGCTGGAGGAGAGGTATATAAAGGAAAGCAGGAACAAAATCCTATTGCCAGTCTAAAAGAAAGCCATCCTTTTAGGGGCAGCAATCACTGAAGCACCTGGAGCACAAATGAAGACCCTCCTGTATCTCTCATGGCATTACAGTTCAGGCAGCTGAAGAATCAGTTCTGTGCAAATGCCATTCCAATTTCCTCCTAAGATCAGTATTGCAGAATTACAATGAAACCACAAGACTTGCTGTATGTTGTACACTTACAACCTGCTGTGACCTGCTTTCTGGCCAAGCCCTCCAATACTTATCCTTATGCAGAATGCTCCTTCTTACCGTGCTTCTGTTGTCCCTGTTCATTGCAGGGGGGTTGGACTAGATGACCTTTAAAAGCCCCTTTCAAACCAAACTATTCTGTGATTCTATTCCTTGATTCTATTCCATGACCAAAGTTGCAAGATGAGCCCAGGTTTGCACGTGGCAGTGTGACTGCCCCAAGCAGTGTAGCTCATGCTTCTGATGGGTGTCACAGCCACTGCCACCAGGCTGCTGTTAAGAAAGATTGCCAAATACTGCATTCTATGGCTTAAAAACTGTCTGAAAAACATTAAAAGACAGAAATGCAAGGTGACAGATTTACAAAGGTGGCAGGGAAGGGAAGGGATAAGTTGGAAAGAAACCAAGACAAGATGGTAAGGAAAGGAAGGAATACATGGGGAAGGGAAACAAATGTACCAGGCAGGAAACCAAGTGAAAGGAGAAGGTGAAAGAGGAAGCAAACAGGATGGTCAAGAAAGGGACAGAGAGGGAAAGACTGAGAAAAAAGGGAAAATAGTGAAAAAGGAGCCAGTGGAGGAGGGGAAAATGCAGAGCTTCTTTCTAAGAGATAAGAGAAAATAAATGGAGTCTGCTGCTGCTTGAAGCATCCAGCAGCAGAAGTAACATATTACTGGGTGTGCATTTCAACAAGAAATGTACATTAGACTGGTAACAAATTACACAGGGCTGTCTTCCCTCTGGGCAGAAATCACAGAGAGAATAACTGATATTCTCCTAAGTCTTGTGATTTTGGGGTCCTAGGACAGGCAGAGTTGGAAACATACTGACTACAGAAGGGCAACATCCCCCCCTGTGAGGGGCTCTGGCTTTGCCTGTGCAGCTGTATATTCTTTTGATCACAGACACGAGATACAGAATTAAATTCAATTATTCTTTGGCTTTCTTTTCTCCTAAGGTTCAGCAGGATTTTGAAATCCGTCCATATAACACTTTTGTCTCTTTGCTTGCATGAAACAATCCTAATTGTAGACTAGACTTTTTGAATATAACTTTTGCCAAAGATCCATTCAAAGAGGACACATGGATGCTGGACAGAGAGCTGTGCTCTCCTACTTGGGTGTTTAGATTAAGAACATCCAAGTGAGCATGCAAACACTCTAAGATGGGGACTCACTCACCCTGCCAGAAGAATTTGGTGCAATGGCTATTTGATTACAATTTATATTCCATTAAAAAATACAGTAGTAAGCTTTTAAGGCTGCAAGGTCAAACTTCCAGGAGAAAGAAGATTCCCAGGCTCAGGCAGGATAACCTTTCTGGTCTTACATGCCTATGCACTATGACAGATCTTATTCAGAGGATCATGAGCAATTTTTGCACGGAATCCCCTTACCATTCAATGCACAGGATTAGACATTTCATTAAATCTTTTCAAAGAACTCTAATCCATAAAAATCCATCACAGAAAACTTAGTGAATGGTTGATATTTGGCAATTAAAGAGTTGAGTGTGAATGTGTGGGCTGGGAGATGTCAGGCAGTAATGCTTTCTGCAGTGCTCCTGGACTTTGTCTTAAAATTTCTAACTGCAATTACTGTCAGGTAAAAGTACCTTTTTGTGCCAGTTTGGCAGAAATATGTAATGATGGCTTACAATGCAGATTAGCTACCAACACAGCAGGTCATGGAATTAGCCTTGGTGGCATAACAAAGTGGAGCTGCAGAGCTGCCACCAGCCCTTCCCTGCTGGCTGGCTGGTTGTGGGTTGAAGTAAATTGTAGGGACAGTATGTGAGCAGCACAACATGAATTCTCTCCCCACGACTTGCCTCACATGTAAAGACCAGCCCCAGCCCCTGGGGACCAGCCCCAGCATGCCTGGGGGTGACACACGTGCTCCAGGGTTTCACATCCTGTGGGGTCACATTTGTTTCAGTGACAAAGTGAGTTACCATCTCCAGTGCTTTGCTGGGAAAGCCTTCATGAATCCACAGTAGCACTGCACAGCAGGACACGGGGAGAAAAGGGGAGCACCCTCCCACCCCCACAAACGCCATGGGCTCTGCTGCCAGGAGAAGAAAACATTTCCAATTCAATTGTTTTCCTTGTGGCAAAGCTGAGATTCTCATTCAGGACATTTAAAAGCTATAAATCAAAGCATCTACAGTAGAACTTAAATTGGTCAAGATTAGGCTTTCCACACAGGCAGGCAGACACACATCACGGTAAGGTGAAGTGGTTCTAGTGCCTGCTTAAAGCCATCTTACCAAAGCAAGCACACAGCTGCATTTTCTTTCAAAATACTACTGAAGCCTTTTAAGAGAGAGGGGGAATAATCCAGATTCTGGCAGGGGGAGTATTTCACAAATCATATATGCTTTGGCATCAAGCCCTGAAAGCCAGGGGCCTTTACTCACAGGCTTTGCTGGGAGAGATCCACCCACCTCAAGTGGGATTAATTAAAAGAGGCATGTATCATGCAAATAGTTTCTGTTTCCTTACAGAAATATTCAGAGCACATAACCCAAACCAGCTTTAGAATCAGAGCAAAGCAGGGAAGAAAATTATTTCCTGCTCTCCTAACTCTTTTCCCTTCCCTGTACATTAAGGGAGGAGCAGTGAGAAAATGCCGAGAGCTCACCATTTCTGTACAATTCCTTTGATTAAATGCTAATAAAGCAGAAGAAAAAAGTGTGTTTCCAAAGACAGGGGCTGTATCTCACTATAAGGTGCCAAATTTCCCCACCAAACGTGTGCTAATCTGCTCATTGGACAAGGATAGTCCAAGTCTTACCCCTGAAAATGATCTTTTTATCTTAAGGCAGAACAGGAGAAAATGGAAACCTTGTATTTCTTCAGCATGTCAGGATTTTCAGCTCCATGTGACAGTGATAGGGGCTGCAACAGAAAGCTCCTTTGGAAAGTAACTTTAAAAATATAACTTTCTTCTCAGGAAGCTAAACTATTTCCCTAGCTAAGAGAGATCCCAACACTTCAAGGAATCACTGCAGAAAATGGTGGTGGAACAGTCAGAGCACAGAGCCCCAGTTCAAAAATAAGTCACAGAAAAAGCTCAAGTTTCCACAAGAACTCTTCCTCAAAACTCTTCCCCTTTTAATATCTCAGACCCATTTTCTGAGTCAATTTCCTATGATCCTGCAAAGGCTGTTACGAAAACCAGACCAAGCGTAGCTGAAATTCCAGGGCTCAAAAGAAACATTTACTAGGCGCAGGAGCTGGCCACACTGTCCCCCTCAGGTGATTTCCCCTGCAGCCCCTTCCCTGGGATTTCCTCTCTCGCAGTTTAGTCAGCAGGAGAAACCTGAAGTTTCAGCAGAATAGCAAACCCTTCCTTCATTCTTTAGCAGCTGAGATTTTTTGTCTGAGGCTTTCATAGCTCTAAAAAAGAGAACTAGGATCCAGTCCAGAAGATGTGTACTGCAGATTATTTTTTCCACAAAAATGTCAGGCAGTCTCACATTCAATTCTGTCTCCAGCTACAGTATTTTAAAATCACTGACCTCCTTTATCCACCACTGCTTTTCATGCCACCAGTGGCAGTCCCGAACTGAGTCGTTCCCAGGCTGCTTACCCACGTGTCTTTTGAGCGCTAGAAAATTCCTTTCTGGTCTCCATCCCACCTATCACTTTGGCATGAAAAAGATGATCATCAGACATGCTCTTGGCAAGCCACCTCAGGAAAGCAGTGTCCATGCACAACCACAGCTGGGCAGGGTGAAGGAGACGTGCTGGTTTGCAGGGCGAGGGGAGAGGAGCCATGGTTCTCTCTGGCAGCACAGCTGGCAAAACGCTGCACCTCATCCCTGGATCTCAGCTCTGATTTGTCCTCTGATGGCACAGAGGGAACAGCAGGGCCAGTGCCCTCTGGCTCAGCCCCAGGCTCTCACCGAGGGGATGATCCTTGGGCTTCTTCCCTTCCAGCGCAAAGTTTAGAAAGGCAATTCCAGGTTTCTCCCCAACGGTCCCTACTGCAAGCTACAGGATATCCACTAAGGTGAAAGTGTTTCACGGTTGGGCATTGATGCAACAACGCCCTTTTCATAGCAAATATATAAAAATACTTCATTCCTTTGATATACCTCATTTATTTATGCTTTCTATTATAAAGGGTAATTATATTAGAAACACTGAGCCTCAAATTTAAGTTACTGACAACTACGACAGATCTCACCTATTTAAAAGAAAGTTCTCCTCCAAAGCTTCTCTTCTCAATTACCATTTTTAAAACTGAAAATGTGCACATTTTATTTTTGTTCCTATTTAACTAGCTCTTTTTTTTTCCAAACTGTACTTTCAGTGTAACAGTTAATTTATCAAAAATGGAGAAACCCCTTTGTTCCAACATTGCCTTATCTGCCCACGCCTCTCATAATTTAGAAAGTTAATGAATCCCTCCGAATCAGAGGTTTATATATATATATATATATATGTAAGTGATTATGTGTATTACATCATTGTGAAAATAAACACTAAGGACATTTTATTCATATAACTTATATAAAAAAGAAGTTAATGCATAGAAAATTATACAATATGCAAAGCTACTTTAAAAGGTCCTGATAAATGCAAAGCCCTGGGATGGAAAGGAAACAATGAGCTGAAGATAATCTTGTTCCTTAACTAATTGCTTTGTACCATATGATCTACTCTCTTAGACAGCTAGGGACTGTTTTCAACTGGCTGTAAATTACTGGCTTTGCAGGACAAGAATTAGACCCCTACCAGTTTGTTCCACTGGTTCTACAAGAATTGCTCTTGTTCTCTCCCAGAAGAGCCCTTACTTCCTCTGGTGAGGATTCAGAATGGCAGAAGTGAGGAGCTGTACCCCTGCCCCTCTTCTGCCGGGGGCAGGCAACCTCTCTCTCTCTCTGAGACCCTGTGTGGGTACAACACAACCAGAACTGGGGTTCTTAATGTAAGCAAATCAGTGTCTTCCAGCTGTGACTGGCTAGCATTTTTTTAAATTAAAAAATCTTCCTATCTTTCCAAACAGGGTATGTGCTTAAAATTGGTTCCATAAAACACCTTTGACTCTGCAGGGAATGCCCAGTTCTGCTTTGCTACAAGACTTTCTCAACAACAGCGCTCGACTTCCTCCACAGTGCAGAGTCTGTCTGTTATGCCAGAGGGAGAGAACCATGCCACCACCAGCAATACCAAACTTCTTACCTTGGAACACTGGGAGGAGCCCGGCTGGGCCGAGAGGGAACCTGGGGAGGTCCTCCATGGGCTTCACCACTGGGAAACGGAGGCAGTGGTCCTGGGCGGAAAGGGACTGGGGGAGCCCCCGACTGAGGGCCTGGAGATGGGATTGCAGGAGCGGGCCCTCGGCCAGATAAAGGTCTGGTTGGGGGATTGTTTAATGTAGGTCTCCTCGGAGTTGAAGGACTTGGAGGAGGTGATCTGGTGAAATAGCAGAGATTTTAAAAGTTCAGTAAAGTGGGGGTTTGGGTTTTGTTTGATGTATTTTATTTTACTTCAAACAAAAGTTAAAACCTATGACAGATGTTTTTTCTTGCCATTTTCCTTTGCTGTCAGTGTCAGAGGATCACATACAATTAAGTCTCATGAGTTTGCCACTGACAACATGCAAGCAAAGAGATAAATATAATGGATTTTATTATTCAAGTCCTAATAATGTTTTGTTAAGTGGAATTTCTAGGACATGGAGCCTGAGATGCTGAATTATTGTAACAGCTTGCAAAAGGAGGCCAAGTGGATACACAACTGGGGTGACAGAAGCAGCTGCTATTTGAAGCATCAGACAAGCTGCAAGTCCACTGGATGGTCTTTTGCAAGGCAAATATCCTGTCTGGTGCTCACATAAACATATCCACAGAATATGTATCTAGGGGAAAATGTTTTGATTTTCCTCACAGATGTCATTAAAGACCTGGAGGAGCATCTTCCCAAAAAGACAGGCAGGGAGGGAGCTCCTGGTGCTGAC
Source organism: Aleadryas rufinucha (assembly GCA_013397815.1). Lineage (NCBI taxonomy): Eukaryota > Metazoa > Chordata > Aves > Passeriformes > Aleadryas > Aleadryas rufinucha. The sequence goes on from VZTH01000238.1 coordinate 258,811, forward strand.
TACATCTGCCTGTCCTGAATTTCATGGCAATCCAGATTTGAGGCTCCTCACCTGCGTGCCTGCTGAAGCCATGAGTCATCTACAGGAGGGGGAGCAGGGGTTGAGACAGTGCTCGTGCTGATGTCCCCAATGATGGCCAGGGCCTCCTTCAGGGCCTGGTACATGCGGAGGGTCTCGTCCCGCCGCTGCGCCTGCTCGGCTGACTCTTCCATCAGAGTGTTTTGGTCCTCAGAAGAATACAAGTGAGCCAGGAGCTCTGCGTTGATGAATTCTTTTACCTATTTCATCAGACAAAAATCAAAAAAAAAAATCCAAACCACTGAAGAAATAAACAAAAATCTCTACGGAAAATACAACAGTGAACAAATTCAGGGGGAGATCTATGGAAGCAGGAGACTTAATCAGTTTCTCTTACTACCTTACACCAGTTCTAGTGGGCACACAATTCTACATCTCTGAGGTGACACCTCTGCTTAAAGTTCATTTCAAACAGGCTTCCCAACAGCTCCCAGGAGCCAGCTGGCATTTTGGGCCATTTAAAAATCACTGACTGGGAACTACATGGCAGTACCATCAGATATAAATTCCCCATGGAATGGGAATTTTCAGGCTTTATGACATACCTGTCAATTATTTTCTTAGCAACAATTTACCCTACTGTAGACAGTGTCTTTCATTTCCAGCAAGTCTATCAGATTCTGAATAACCCATCCACACACATTCAAACTGAAGGGAGAAGTCTCCAAGTAATCTAATTTACCATACTGATTTCCTGCTATGCCTGCCCTGGTTATGGAAACCTGGGCCACATTAACAGACATAAAAAGCTAGAGGTACTCTGATTAAATAAGACTGTGGTAAATAGACCAACTGCTGACCTACTAAATCCTTGCATTTGAGACGTTCGTTGCTATTCTGATCTATTTCTCATCTGGCGCTTTGCTCCGTAAAGCTTTTTTGAGCTGGAGATACTGACAATAATACATTCCCAGGATTCTGATTACATAAACCTGAGCTCCATTTGCACATGGGTTTGTGCTGGTTTTGTGATTTAAACCCTGACAGTGAGACTAAGGCAATGTTTGTGTTCAGACAAGGTCAGTGAGAGCAGTCAGACAGCACAGGCATGGAACCCTTTCTGGTCACCAGCAACGAGAAGGCAGCCAGGACAGACCTCACAGGGAAACAAAACCATATTGCCTGGGTTTGGCTGTCATTTCCCATTCACGTATGACAGGAGATGCACAAATTCTTAGCAAAGCCTGCAAAAATTTTCCATGAGTTTCATGCTGTTTTCCAGTAGATGGTACTGATCAAGAGCCAGAGTACACTACTTTCCTCATGATTGCCAAAAACTCCACATTAAAAACAGATATCATAGTTAAACAGCATCACATTCTGTTCGATGAAATGAGCATTTTAATGGCATCACTTCAAAAAAAGAAGTCCTAAAATTAGATTAAGGCCAGAGCTGATTGTAAAAGCATTGTTAAACCACAAATATCTGTTTGAAAAAAATCAGCCTGTGACAATTATCATGAGAGGTCCCTGTCTGTCACTGGCAGGGGATTTGAATAAATCCCTGAACTAGTCTGGAAAGGGAAGACTGCTGTTTTAAGGATGGTTCTTGGATCAGCCTCCTGCCCTCCTGTGCTGTACTAGACAGAGGAAGATCTTCCACAAGAGCCACTTTCTCCAGCTTGGAAATGGAAGGGAAAGTGATGCTTACTCACACATTTGCTCCTTTCTGTAAAGCACGCTCACACAAATGGTTTAAAACATTTTCCTTCACAGACATCAGGCCTGCAGTCAAAGCTGAACTATAGCAAGCATCCAAAAGGCCAGTGCCCCAAACATGCCCTGTCACTCTGAAATGGGGTAAGGTGGGCTTGGAACCTCATCAGCAGGAAGACAACACATGTCACTGCCTCCAATGCAGTGACAACCCATTCCTTAACCTTCAGTTTGGCAGTAACAAGTTCTCTGGAGTTCTTCCAGAGGAAAAACAGCTGAGATCACTATCAGCACTGCTTATGGAGCATACACTGACTACTCTTAAGACCACCCCTCTTGTATAATCCAGGATACCAAGGCACCATGAAATACAAATTCGTATATGTGTGTTTTGTTTGGCCATTTTGAATTGGTAATGGTAACTCAATGCAGTTCTGTGTGGTAAATGTATTTTCTTTTAAGGTAATCAACATCCACCCTAGGGGAAGAACAAGGGATGCACTTGGAATACAATAATCTAGGCTTAGGCCCCAAAATATGCTCAGGGACAGCATCTAATTATTTTCTGTACACTGAGTTTGAATCCGATACTTTCCTTGAATTGTAAGTACTTGTTTACAGGCCCACAAAGTGGAAAGGAAGTTCTAGGAAAACTTGGGAGGTTGCAATTGTCATGGAAACAAATTCCTTGGGATCGATTTGTTTCCAGAGTTTTGGAGGCAACATGATGGGGCAGCAGAAAATACAGAATATGCTCATTAAGGGGGAGGGAGGGTGTTTTCACTTAACTCCTGGTGGATGGCTTTGACTGCTGAAGACTCCAAGGAACATACACACAACAGGACCCACCTTCCATCACAGCTCCACTCCTTTCCACGTCTTTGCACAACCTTTTGGCAGGACTCAGCACTCTTAATTTGACCATTTCTTTCTCTTTTTAATAGCCCTGATTTTTAAAAATTGCTGTTTTAGCTATTGTTTTCGATGTGCTATTTTACCACTTATGCTGAACAGAAACAAATTCATTAATGCTTGTAGTGTCACTCTTCACAGTTCCTTAAAATGTTTTGATTCTTTGCCACAAATTTACATTGTAGGATGGAGGTGTAGGCCTTGTCTCACTAGGAAGCCCAAATGCAGCTTGGGAGTATGAGGTCAGCTGAAAGGCAGCTGATATTTGAAGTGTGTGGTTTGTGTGTGCCATGGCCAGCCAGCGTGGCTGGCTTTGTCAATGTCACTAGCAGCTGATGAGATTGAAAGTACAAAATCTTACAGTAATCTACTTCTGAGGGACACACACACTTCAGAGACCCCTACACGATTCCATATGAGGAGGTGAGTGGCAGAAAATTTAATGTAAGCTTTCAAGCAACTGCTCACTGAGCTCTGCTGTTTATGAAATGAAAGCTAAACCCCAGCCTTTCCAAGGGCACTGGAGATAGGCTAAGTCAAAGCAGCAAGTTGCTAGCAATGATCTGGAAAGAACAGTGAGAACACACACTCAACCAATGAAGTCTAGAGCATGGCTGATTACCAGAAAAAAAGGGCAGTTCCATTGTTCCCATGCTTTTTTGGAAAAAGTCACCCAAAACTAGAGCATTACTTAGATCCTGACTTCCCTAAACCCAAAGAAGTTAATGAAAAATCTCTTGCCCTCATACAAAAATTCCGCTCATATTAAATGTACCAGGAAATCTCACTGAAATTTCCTGTCCAACCACCTAACTCTAAGTGCAACACAAATTCCACAGGGCTAATGAAATCCATCAGATGAAGGCTAGAGGTGGCTCTGAGTCAAAAGTAAATGCTACCTTCTAATCACATTTGCCTCACAGCATATTGCACTTGTAAAGACTGATTGGTTTGATGACCTCTCAGAAATGGTGCTGTTCAGAACTAGCAGGAGCTGTGCTCCCCATTAGTCATTTATATGGCACCAGTGGCTCTAATACTAAGCTTAGTTTTCAACAAGGTCCATTCAGAACTCTGCCAGGATGTGAAGGCTGAGCTCTCACTGCAGTGGAAAAACAACAGTATCTCAAAGCCATTTTTTTAACCAAATAATCTTCAGATCTAAGAAAGACACACACAATAAATCAACCAACCACATCTGCTTATCTAAACAACAGTGTCCAAGGCTTCTCCATTTATTCCTTGAAAATGGTAACCTGAAAATACAAAGAAACCCAAACAAAATAAGAACTGCTTTATGAATCCATGACAAAGGCCTGCAGATTGAAAATCAAGGAAGCACAACTCTGCTCTGTTGCTCTCACAGACTGCCCAGATGAAGCTCCCAATTCCTTTTCCTATTATATCAAAAGCAAGACATCAAATAAAAACCAAAATAAAATCGCCCCCACCTTAATTTACCTTTAAATAATAACTTATGTTCTGATTAAAATGCAAATTAATTCAGTCTTAAGGATTTTGGGGTAAGCACTCAAGGCAGTGTGCCAGCCTTTGAAAGGGCTGCAGAACTTCCAAGTACTATGGAATATTGGAATATTTTGTCTAAGAGTGTGACATTTATTCTTCTCTTTAGTACCTGCTGTTGCTGCTGTATTCAAGAGGTGTGTTTGAGAGTAAGAGAATTGACAGACATGTTGAACTAATTTAGAACCCTGGCTGCTACTTACGTTGTTGATCATAAGATGCATGATTGTTTTCGGTATCAAATCTCGGATACATTTGTTAATAATAGACATGTAGGAGTCCACGAGATTTCGAATTGTCTCCACCTGTCTCTCCAGCTGGGGGTCCATTGAAAAATTATCTGCTTGGCCATTCTCTTCAGTTTCAGTCTACACAGAAGGAAAAAAAAAAAAGTTAAGCCTTTCAGAATGCACTAAACTGGAAATATATTGGGGGGAAAATCCTGGACTAAAACTGCAGTAATCCAGCAACATAACTCATACAAAGACTATTCAGAGGTTAAAATAGGAAGTCTTGGCCTGTTTAACATTAGCGTTCAGTATCATGAAATTTGGACCTTTAAAGTTTAATGCCATATGAGACCTTTTGCATGAAGTACATTATCTATTTCCACACACATTTGTAATTTTATAATAAAGAAAGTTTTCAGACAAAGACCCACAGTGGCAAATGTCACACCAAGAAATTATCTCAGATCACTTACTGCAATATTTATTATCAAATCTTTTACCATTCATATTCAGCCAGCTTGACCCATGCAAGAAAGCAGCACCACAAGTCTGGATTTTGAATTTTACCCTTCTGTGGGTAAAACCCACCCTTGTTACTTTGTGACAAATTTTGCAGTTCAGTCTCAGACTTGTTAGATGTGAATAGCACCTATATAAACAAAGGGTTCAGGAAAGGTAACAGCAAAAGCATCATTGCTTCCAGTGCTCAAGGCTGGATTATATATTAGAGGTCTCTTTTTCATTGGACAGAAGAAAACTTCTTTGTATGTAAATAGCTGACCTAATTAAATAACCAGGAACTTTAACAGGAAGCTAAAAGGCCTATCCTTTGCTTCAGTGTGGCCTGTATAAATATAAGAAAACCTAAAAAAAAAAAAAGGCGCAACATTTTGGTGAAAATCAAACTGCTGTCTGAGGCTCAAAGATGCCAAAAGAATGGAATTTCTACCCAGAAAGTACAAAGAACAACGTTCCCCAAACTCTGATATATAATACCTCTCCCTGAAAACAACTGCCAGAGCATTATTACCATGAACTATAAAATCTAAATCTGTTCTGTGGGTACCTAGAAGCATAAAATCATAGAATCACAGAGTGGTTTGGGTTGGAAGGGGCCTTACAGCTCATCTTGTTCCAACCCCTCTTCCAGGCAGGGACACCTCCCACCAGACCAGGTCGCTCAATGCCCCATCCAACCTGGCTTTGAACATGAAGAACACGAAGAAACAGAAAGCATTTGCAAAACCTGAATAAGCCAATAAGGAGAACGAGTTATGTATCAGCCAGAGCCCTGCCAGCACAGCTCCATTTACAATAGAGCTTTTAGCTAAAATTGGCACATTGCTGGTGCTTTAAAGATTTCTGGAGCAGTTGAGATCAGTATCAAACCCACCAGTGAAAGGCCATTAGTGCTAAATATGCAAACATGTCACCAAAGAGGCTTCTGCCTGCATGAAACTCCTTCTTACTGGGCCAAGAAGGGATACCTAGTTCCATGTCCTAGTGCAGGGTCTGCTTCTGCTCACACAGCATTGGCAGGTAGATCACTTATAAATCTTTTAAACTACAGCTTGGTCAGTCCAGACTAAATGAAATGGAGTGTTTGTGATGTGTGAAGTTATAGTTTTGTTAAGAAATAAGACCCAACGTACCATTTAGAAACAAAACTAAGTGTTTGTAAAAGAACTTTCAAAAGTACAGGTGAATTACTGGGAAAGCAGCTAATCTTTAAAAATAATTAGCAATGCTTCCTAAAAATCTTATGACTGTGGAGGACACTGAAAGAGCTCTTGATGAAAACAGGGTTTTCAATGCTGTAACAGTGGTAGACACTACCTTATAAACCTTAATCTTTTTGTTAATAAACTGCATATACCAAAAAGTCACAATGCAAAGATAAAGTATGTTCCTTAGCCTCCATGTCTAAAGAAAAACTAATGGTAATTTTCCCTGTGAAATATCAAATAAATAGAAAATCATACATCTATCATATATCTTCAGATTTTAGCCATGTAACCACAGACCAAAAATACCCCCTTCCCAGTTCCCCTGTATTTGACATCTATTCTCTTTCTTTTCTTCTTTGCTGTCTATATAAAGTGCAGTTTGTTCATGTATTTTTTGCCTTTTATTTTTTTTTCACTGTTTAAATTACAGATTGCAATAAGATTCGTAACTGGCTAAGCAGCAAAGTGACAGATGTTTATCATTATCCTCATCAAGAGAACGTAAAGTAAAAATAGTAATTTGTCTCTGATTTTTAAGGCAAAGGGTAATAGTCCCTTGTTTGAAACTGTAGCAGAGCTGACTTCATACTGTTGATTTATTTTCTCTGAAATCAAAAAAGATCAATCTTTCATGACTTTACAGTAATTTATTATGAAAGCTTCTGGCCATAGTATTCCTAATGATTCAATGTCTCAACTGAAGGCTTTTCATGCCAGAAACCATCTTGTCTGCACCGCATCATGCAGATGGAAATCTGCTTCCAGCCGATTTCTGTGCCCTACAGGACACCTACAAGCATTAGAAAGCTTTCTTTGCTAAGCTGCCTCTGCTCTGTGCCAATAGCAGCAGCCAGAAATGAGGTTGCCTGGTAAAGCTGGGCATCACAAGTGATAGAGATGCCCTACTCCACCTCCAGGCCATTCTTTCACAACAGCTCTTTTCTCTCTGAGCCTCACAGTGACTCCAGCTTCAGTGCAAGTCACCCCTCAGCCCAAGCCCCTGCCACTGTTTCTTACAGAAAGACTCCTGCAATGAAAGTGTGCTGCAATGAGTAAACCCCAAGCAGAACATGTGAGCAAACCCTCACAGCTCTCTGACCACTGTTGAACAGAATGGCCAAGCTGAGCAGGAAAGGAGGACGAAGAAGGTGGAAACAGGTTTCCTTGCCTCCTTTCCCAACAGCCAAGACAGCCTCAGTCCTTTCAGTACTCCTCATCCCCGAGCCAGAACTCACTAGTTCCAACACCAAGTGTTAAGTGACAGCATATGAATCTGGACTAAGTTTTTAGTCAGTTGACTCTTGCTTAATACTGCTATTAATTGTTGACAGGAATGGAATGTTACTACTTCAAACGAACACAACTGCAATTACTTCAGGGAGCTCTGTAAACCTCCAGGAAAGAAACTGAGGAAGAAGCTAGAGTGCTAAAAAACAGGTAAAGAAAATTAATTCATCCGTAAAAACTAAATCAGAGTATGTGATGAAAATACACCAAGGCTACAAAGAAGCAACAGGTGAAAAAAACAGAGATGAAGAGAAGGTAACATGGGAGCCAGGATGGTGCTTCCATATACCCTTCCACATACCCACAGAGATCCTTCCTTTCTGCTCTCTGCACTTTAGAAGACTAAAAATGTTGATCCCTTGCACTCTGCTGTGGGTCTCACCTGCCTTTCAGAAGCTGCTCTGTGATTCCTGCATGGAAAGGTGCAACTGAAACCTAAGGTACATCACTGCTACTCTGCAACTTCCCTGCATTTAGACACCTTCTATACTAAGAATGTGTTAAGGATTAACTAATGTATCATACAAGAGCAGACTAAAAACTGCGTGTGAAATCCAAACCACTTAAGTTTGTGGGAATTTTACTGCTGGCTGCAGTGGGAATAGGATTTCATCTGACACATGCATTTCTACCAGGAAAGTTATCGATTTTGTGAAGATTGTAAACTCTCTGCTGTAAGAGGAATGATTTAGTGTGGTACAGGGGATGTAGGCATGAGGAACTGTGTGCAATCCAAAACAAAGGTGCAATACCTTAGAATATCGGGGTAATTTTCCTAATTGTAGAAATTACAAGCAAGTTCAAGAATGTCCCAAGGAAACTTAATGAAAAGTGATTCCTTTTGAAAGGAAAACTGGGTAACACACTGAAAACAGTCCTGAGCTGGCCACACAGAGAGAGCAATACTTTTCATTTCCATGATTTCATTAAATTCACGGCAGCTGCCAGCATATTTAAGAATGTCTTGTATAACATTCCTGATGTCGGTTCCAAGAAGGAGCATTTGTCTAGCATTTTCATTAGAGAAGTGTATCAACCAATTTTCTGTAATCAAAAGGCGTTCTATTAAGAATGACCAAGAGGAAGCAGACTGGAAGGTGACGGACTCAGAGGTAAAAATCAGAGCAGCAGCAAAGCAATGCTCTGTACAGTAAGAAATATGTTCATGGCTGCACAAGAAATTACTCATTTAAAAGCTGCTTTCAGCTCTTTCATTTACATTTGCAAGTTCATAACAACGACCACCTGAGAATTAATGATTCCATCCAGATTGTATTTATGTTTTAATTTGCAGCTGCTGAAAATACATAAAAAATCTATTTTATGTATCCCTGTCCGAGTAAGTTTTTTCTTTAATGCACCAACACTGAGCACACTGCAGTTGTCCTAACCCCTCCTGCTTTTTCCTAAATCTTCACAATTGATTCTCTCTTCATTGCAGTTTGATGCTGGATATATAACTTAGCTAAGATCCTCTCAGCTGTACATAGTGTGCCTTTTGCCAGAGGACTGCTGAAACCACATGATGGCTTCACACAGTGAGGTTTTCTTACTGGAAGGAACCACAAGTAAATGACAATACATTACTTTTGTGTATTTACAACAAAGCAAGCAGCAGAAAAAGAACACTTCCCGGGTAGCTTGGAAGCTGTCCTTTTCCCTCACAGAGGGTGACTTTGCCACTCTCTTCCATGCTTTCAGCATGTCCTGACTTTGTACTGCTGTTCCCTTTACTGAGCCACCCACAGGCTGCCCCTTTCAGCTGCTATGCCTTCATTAGCAGCCTTGAACTGTTCTAAGCAGAGGTTATGATCTGGCTTCCCCTCACACACACCATCTCTCTCACTTCATAACCCCTAAAAGAATGATACACCCTAGTGCAATTTGATTCACAAGTATTTAACTCTCTGGATTAGCTTAAACAATCATTTACTCAGATTCTTCTCTGTGGTTACAGACATTGCACACTAGAGCTAAATCCTCCTACTGAATCCACATACTGCTCCCCAGGTCCCTACATGGGTTTAACCATCCCAAACATTCAGGATCCGTGTCAGGCTCTCTCCCTGCCTTATTCCAGAAAGAAGCTGATTTGGAACTATGAGACTGAGAGGAATGATGTATTACCAGAACTCCAAGAAATCTGGAGTTACTTTCGTCTCACAATTCTTAACGGGTTGATAACTAATCATAGCAAATCAATCCAATCTCCTTTTAGAGCAGGGATTCAGATCTTATGGGTCAGGTATTAACACAGACACCACGTATTTCAGACTTCAGTAAAGCTTTCTGACACAATCTCAAGTGACATTTTCATTAATGGAAGTGTGCTCTCCCTGCAGTTACTGGCTGGATGCTCATTTCCACAGAAAAGCTGTCAATGGCTCACTGTCAAACTGGAAAACTGTTCCAAGGGGACTTTCATATGGGCTGTGTTTTATAATGTGCTTATTAAACTCTTAATGCTCAGGATGGTGGGTTAAAGCCTTGATTTATCACACTCACAGATGAGAAGAAACTGGAAGGGAACGTGAACAAGTTAGATGACAGGACCAGAGTTCACAATGACCTAGAGAAACAGTTTCAAAATCTAGATGAATTTATTATGGATAGAAAATTTTTGACTTCACAGATTCTCCTGAGTTGGAAGGGACCCATGAGGATCATCAAGTCCAATTCCTGGCCTTGCACAGGACACCCCAAGAATCCCACCACGGGGTTCCTTAGGCAGGAATAAATAATTTATAAACATATAGTGTGAGAATGGCCACTTAAGGAGCAGTTCAGCAGAGAAAGAACTGTGTCCACAATGCAATATAAACAGAGTATTAGTCAACAATGTCTTGTTATTATGAAATCAGTACAAGAATTCTGCATCCAGTGCTGGATATCATACCAGCAGAAATTTAAGGCACATTTTGAGAGTGTTCAGAGGAAGCCACTGAAGATGGTTCAGGGCTCTGCAAAATATTACCTGAAGGGAAAAGGTAAGACCAGTTGGGACTGATGAGTTCAAAAGAAATCCCTTGTGGAAGGATAGAGATGAGTGGCTTAGTGTCTTTGCAGATAGCAAAAGATGTCAAATAAATACGTGGAAAGTGTTATATGGTAAGAACAGCAAAGCACAGAAATAGATGGACTAGGAGAGCTGCAAATCTCTTCCAAAGATCAGAGCAGCATCCCTCAGAAACAACCTAGGTACAGAAACCTTTCCTCGAGGGAAGGAAATAGGCAACGTCTCACAGCCCTTCCATCCAGCGGGTGACACTGGGTGCAAAGTGGTGTGAAATTACCCACAACACTGCAACAAGAAGAGGGATTTCTGAAAAGACACAAAAAATATAAAAATTACAGTATCTTCTACTTTTTGTTCTATGCAAAAATCAAGTAAAAAATAAAACCTTGCTGTGAATAGCTGTCTCCCCTCAAAGAATCTGCACTCCAATTTCACCATTTGCTGCCATGTACGTCTCTCATACAAAGGACTTTTACATAACCCTCCCTGCACTGCAAGTTTTGACTTGGGGCCAACAGCTGCTTCATGCCTTTCAGAACAGACTGCTGGACAAGCAAAAGCAGAAAGAGGCTGGCATAAGGAAAACAGCACCTTTGTTTATAAAACAAATATTACTTTGGAATTTGCAAACTTTTCAGTCAAAGAATTTCCTTGTCATAACAACATATGAAGTGCCCCATATTTATAAGAGCACATTAGAAAAAAAAAATTCCAGGATATGAGATGCTATTGGCATGATATTTGCTATTATTTCAGTGCAGAAGGATGTCAGCGGATATTGGGAAGTCACAAGAGTGCTGAGTTACCCTGGAATTCAAGTCATGATTATGATGATGATGACTCGAAGTGTAACGATCAGCCCAGATGATGTTCAGGCTGAAATTTATTGTGGATTTGTTACCAAATGCATGAAACACATTCCCAGAGACAGCAGCCTGATCCAGCAGAGGACATTAACAGTGAGGAGAACAGGATCATTTGCTGTGAAAGGAGGTAATCAATGGGTGGAGGCATCAGCCGGACATGTGAGGATTAAAGGATTAAAGCTACTGGCTGTGGTATGCAGTCCCCTAAGAACGAAAACAAATACAAGTCCCAGAGTTTCTACCAAAGATGATGAAAACAGAAAACAAGAAAATTAGTCATCCATGAGGCTGATCAGGGCAGTATTAACAGCCATCATGAAGACTGAAATCACACCTTGCCTCTCATCTCCGTTATTTAACCTCTCTTACTTAGCAGTAACCATGCAAGAGAGGGTCACTAACAACATTTTCCTTATTCCAGCAAAAGTGCGCAAGATTCAGCTGAGGGATTCCTTTAGGAACAAGGAATTTTCTTATTTTCGAGATTAAAATGGGGCAAGCAAGTGCTCAGTGCTTGGACAGGGACTGAATGAAATACTTTGCCTGAGATTACAGGTTTAAAGTATAGCTTATGACTTAATGTGTCTGCGTGTGTAAGAGTTGCGCTTTTTTCACCAAATGTGATCGATGCAGAGGTAGGCACCCAGAACAACGAGTTAAAATCATAATTCTATTTGAACTGAATCCTGTACTGAACTCCTAATCCATGGTCCCCCCTCATTTCTTCCAGCTGAGCTGGTAACTTGTCGGTACCCACCAGGCTGTCTGAAATAAGTGTGACTAGAGGAGGAGGAGGAGGGGGAAGAGGAGGAGGGCAGCGCAGAGCCGTGCGCAGATCCGTGCGCATGCCGGGAGGGATGGGCTCCGAGGGGCCTTGCAGTGGGGGAGCTCTGTACAGCATCCAGTGCCGGGCTCTATAAATTCCAACCTTGTCTTTTACTTTTACTTGATCTAATGCAATGTGTCCCCTATAACTCCACTTTTTTCCATAATTAATGGCCTCTAGGAAAATATTCTGAAATTCTCCCCTGATAAGCACCTAGACAAACTTGATGTTTCCTCTCTGAGACACAGAAGAGGACGTTAAACTGTTTTCACCCCCACATCCCTCGAGCCATGAGAAGTACCAGATCCGTCTCTGCTGGGCCAGACTAAGCCCTGGTTCACCACAAACTCGGTGCAGGACCGACAAATGATCTCCATAGTAAATGATGCAAATAAGAAATGTCAGCATGTTCCAAAATTCCTCACTTAATCTTATTGCCAGTTGTATAGTCTGGATAATCAGTAAATAAATCCCTCTAACTTTGCTCAAATCCTTAGGGGCTGAATACACAGAGAGCACTTTCTAATTCATTCTCATTAACCTTCCCAGCTCTAAACAAAGTAATTTCCTACTTTTCTTAGCGTCTGAATTTTCCACTGGCCTCTGCAACACCTGATTTAGCAGCAATGATTTCTCACTTGTGATTTCTCTTTTGAACTGGCATTGTTCTTTTTCCTCACACATATGCTTGCTGGAATAGCACGAATCAGCAAGATTTAAAACCTCCCATTCTCAAGTTTGAAGCCCCTAAAGGGAAATTGCAGTTGTGATGCCAAGGAACACAGTCATACGTTATTTGACTTTTCCTCGGCCAGGCTGACAGCAGAGGGGGAGGAAGGGAGGAAGGAAAGGGGAAGGGAGAGGAAGATGGCATTTTAATAGCACCCACACTGATTTCACACAGTTGGATCACTGTGCTCCGGAGCGGCACCATTTCCGTTCCCCTTTGCCTCACATTCAGTCAGGACTGCTCAGCCAGGCTGTATGAGAAGGGTTCTCAATCTTTTTTTCCCAGCATGGACCACATCCTAGTACAGAAATCTGTCTTCTGGACAGCCCCCTAGCCCACCTTTTACCCTGAGTTTTGACAGCCCATTACCAACTCAAGCCTTGCAGGGACCACCCCACCCACATCCCAGATGTGACTAAACGAGCCAACATTCCTGCCAGGACAAGATGGATTATCCCTCCACCTCTTGGCCCAATTCTCATCGTCTCTGTAGTACCCACAGTAATTGCCTATCTGAAAAAAAATTAGTAAGAAAGAGGAATGAATTTAATCTAATTTAGCAAGTGGACACATGCGAATCACCAGCATCTTACATTGATAAATCTGCCTTTCCCAGATGTTAGTCATATCCCAAACACAGCTTGGCCAGAGTTCTCATCAAAACATTTCATCTGATAATTCAGGTCCTAAAAAGTTCTCATACACGTTAATGGGTTTTCCATAAGCCCTCTGTCAGGCAGAGCGACAGTGGGCTACAAATTCTGGCAGGAACTCTTACCCCAGCAGAGCATCAATGATCACCATACCCATACCCTTCATTTAAGATCCCCTTTAAAGCTGCAAGCAAAAATGTGACCTGCAACATTCTTGTAGCAGAAACAAAGGCTCAAAACAGATCAGAGGAGGAATTTGAAAACATTGAGCACTTTACTGAAATGTAACAACTATTTCTAAACAAAAGAAAATCATCCATCGAGGAGCATTTTGAATTCATGCCAAAAGAACAGAAATTGAAAATTATTGGGTAAAATTATTTTCAGGGTAAGAAATGAATTCTGAGCAACTATGCTGTACATAACATTTATGACACGGCTTCCATTTTATATATAACTATGACAAACCCCTTCTATGTATTCTATAAAAGCAGCAGAAAATTAAAGATTTTATTTTTCCTCCTAAAAATAAATTTTATTTAAGAGAAGGTGAGATTTTGGTAAGTTAATACACATGCCTGTAAGCAACAAACATAAACACTTCATGTTATAAGACCACATTCTTGCTGGCACAAACCACAATGAAACTATAAAGTTTAAAGCTTACGTCACTCTGACCTCCTCTTTGTGGGGAAGGTAAAGGACATCAGTGATTAGGGCTGTGACCATATGGAGTTTACCTTTGCAGTTAAGATTACCTGGCTTTGCTGTTGCCACAAACAACCCTAACTTGGCACTTCAGTTGGTTATTTCTGCAATTTAACTTTTTTTAATGACCTATGGCATTTTCAGTTCAAAAGGATTTATTGTTTTTCCCCCTTCTGTCACTGATCACCAGCAAACGGTAAAGTCAAGACTCATCTGAGGTCTCTCACTTTGCAGCTCTTCACAACAATGCCAAGGAAACCTGTTCTCGTGGCAGCATGATGAGGAGCAGTAGCTCACACACAATCCTAAGGATTATAACTGCTTTTGTGAAGAAGAGAAGAAACTGCCACCCCCATTGGGGCTCCCCCTCCCCTGCTCCATGGTTTGTGCCTGCTGAGCAAAGCTGGCTGGGAAGAGCCGTGGTTTAACCTATCATCCCAAGGACTGAATGTCTCACAGTGGAGCTACACACACAGAAGTTTCCCTCTTCTTCCTCTACAGTTCTAAATGTTTTCTGCACTGAAATTACTGGGAGACAGCTAAATCCAAGGGCGGGCATGGAATTTGAACCCATGGCCTTCTGGCTTGGAGGTGAGACTATTCCTCACTGAGCCAAAGTGACACATACATAATATGCTTTCAAGGTTTTTAGAGAGCTCTGTCATGACTTAAAAACACTAAGTCTTTGTGGTACAAACCACAGGGCAGGAAAGAGCTGGGGCTCCCTTTTTACTGCTAATTTTAGCCGACGAATTGTTTATAATCTCCTGCAAAATACATAAAGCCTTATTCTGCCTTAAGCTAAGAGAGAACAGCCTTTCAAAACTGATTCTTAATTATAGTGTTCCCCTGCTAGATGGAATGGAGGCAGGTTCCAAAATTGTGTCAGAGCATATGAAGTGATAAAATGAGGATGGGTGAGCTATTTTTAAACATACTCAAAGACTATGAGGTCAAAATCCCTGAATTTATAGCCTTATGGCCATATTAAAAGTCATGGATTATTAAGACCTTTGTGGCAAGACTCAAGTATCATTTCATTTGAGACACCCTCTGGCTTCAGAGCCATGTGTTCCCTACCAGTCTGCCTGCCAAACTGGGGCGCCCCGGGGAGCCACCTTTAAGCACTGGTTATTTCCCTGCTGTAGACAGGCATTTGGGAGATAAAGGGGAAGAGATGCTTCCAGCCCAGCATGTTCCCTCCTCCTCTTTTTTTCCCCAAGACATTCTGCAAGTGAGAGGCTTGCCTTTCCAGATGGCCAGGAAGCAAGTGGGTTAGGGAGAGTTTCAGGAATCTTAGGCAAAAGCACATAATTGCTCCTTACTCTACCCAGTCTGGAAACCCAATACAGCCTCAGGCCTGGTGATATTTCCCCAGCATAATCATGTTTCCCATCTGAAGAGGGCAAATGGGCACCCGCTGCTGGGGCAGGATGGAGAGCTGCTGCCCAGGAACATTCAGCTTTAAACAACGGCCATCCTGTCCTCTCTTCCACAGTTTCTTCCCCACCATAGGAAAAGGACTCCAGAACAAGTCCTGAAGTACATTTTTGACTGTTTGGAAAATCCAGACTTGTACCAAAATCATTGTTCTGCTCATGGAAATAAAGCAGGTACAGGCATCACCTGGGAAGGACTGGCCCTGCCTTTGCCCCTACAGGCTTCCTGGCACTGAGAATACCACTCCTAATCTCAGATTTGACTCGCAGCAGCAGGATGAGTAAATGCTGTCACCTGCTATATACATACTGGTTTCTTTCCAGTAATGATCAATATGCACCTTTTTCCTATTAAAAAATGCACCATTTTTAATAGGAAAAAGGCCACACAGTGAGAAGAAACCAAGCTGAAAGACTTTCCCTGCCTCACAAGTCAAAGCGGAAATAACTCTCAGACCCTTTTCCCCAATCACATTCTACATCTCCTTTAGGTGTATCTTTCTCTAGAGGCCAAACAAGTGACAGCAAAGGCTTCAGGGCTCTGAGGACACTGCAAAATAATTTGCACCATTTACACTGCTCATTTCCTAACTGAGGTACAGTTTATGGGAAGCCACTGCACAGAGGGGAGCTGATATTTTGGAAAAGACCAGATGCAGGTTAGAAACTTCAGAAGAAGACAACAGGTTCTAAAGCGATTTTCAGGTGAGGGGATTTATTTGTCCAATTTTTGCAATTGCATTTACCTGAGCATCATTTAAACCTAAAAGTTTTTTCCATTTGGATCTCCATGCAGCGATGCATAACATAAAATACTAATGAAATATAGATGGCCCAAGTAAAAGCAAAAACTAGTCAAAACAAAACTCAAATCCTTTTCTTGATTGCTTATGGATTTATAAAGCCATAAAACCATGTAACAAGCACAAAACAAATGCCTTGTAAAAAAAAAGGTTTAGCACAAAGAAGGCCAAGTGAGCGGTTAAAAAACCCCAGTGTTCTTGGTTCTGTTAGTAATTAATGTACACTCATGTTTCAATCAAAAGGAGTCACTGGAATGGGTTGTGCATTTTATCTACCTGAAGATCACAAGGCACTTATTATCATGAGAGGGTCTCCCACTTGGAGCAGTGCTGAATGGATCCATGTTCCTACTCAGGCATTTTGCACACATTTCATATTTTTACAAATCCATGGTATTAGTCCATCCTATAAGCCTTGAAGTCTAATTCCTTCAGAACTTCTCTGTCTCAGTCTGAAAATCCTTACCATTTTAAGAGAACATGGTGAGTTCAGGGACACTTTCTCTCCTTCAGGTCAAGAGCTGTCATTCCAGTGTGGACACACACACCCATTACTTACATGGGAATTGCTCCTTTCAGGAATAGGGCCCAATCCATCCCCAACCACAGTCACTAGGAATCTTCTTCCCAGTATCCACTGGCTTTTACTTAAGACTACAACAACTGCTTCCTTACATTTCTGGAGTGGCAAAACCAGTTTAATGCTTTTCCTGAAAGTGCCGTTCACAAGTTTGACTTTCAGGCACAAAGAATTCCTTAACTCCACACTGCACCACAAATCATCCTTCAGCTACATCCTGTACTCCTGCATCCCACTCTGCTCCCAGCAAAACCCCTGCCAAAATTCCCACCGAGTTTAATAGTCCTGTCCTATTCCCCCCAACTCCTAACTGAGGTTAATTTCTTTTCTCCCAGTATGAACAGAAACCAGCAGGTAAAAAAGTTTTGTCTAATGTGGCACTAAAGCTGTGGAATTTACTCCCATGTGAGAATGGCACAATAAAGTCATTTGTTAAAAAGTAAATTGAAAACATTCCAGTCTTCTCAGGCTTACAACTATTAACTTTGGTTTCTGCACAGCACTGTAGAATGTCTGGCATCAAAGACACTTTGTACATTGCACTGAACTTGCACTGGACACTGTTAGTGGACCATTAATCACAGCAAACAAAGATCCCATGCAAACACAAAAATTACTGATTTTTCACATGTTCAGCATGGCCTAGCAAAGGTTAACACCACAGCTGCTGGATACTGCACATTTTGAGACATGAAGTGTTGACAAGGCATCTGAGAGCGTGCAGAGTTTTCAGTTGATAATTACGTATTCCACGTTAAACAATTCTTGTTTGTGCCTAATACTGTCTAGAATGAGACAGACACCTACCTCAGCATGAACCAGCACAACTTCAATTCAGATGCCTACAAAAGCATGTACTTCTTTTCACCCACACACAGATACGATGTGTGAGTGCAGGGGCATGGGTTAGTGGCAAGAAAATCTACAAGGATGTGATCCAAGGTTCACGTGAACCACTGCTGAAGAAAGTGAAGGCTTAGGGAAACATGCATTAACAGATCCACTCGCCTGAGGGAATGTGGCTGTATGTTTGGAAGAGCTGGAACAGGAATGGGAACTGAACCAGTATAAAAAGGAAAGATTCTGAAAACAAAAACCAGTCAGTGATCAGGGAAGCAGCAAAGGAAGAACGGAAGAAAGCCCATGGTCTGGGGTCTGGAGTCACAGGCTGTATTTCAGGGTGTAGTTTTCCTGATAATGTCAAAGGAGCAATAATGTGTCACAGGAACGTGAATTACTGGCTGTCATGGGCAGTTTTCTGTCATCCAGACCACAGCAGGGGACCTGAGCCATCAGCCCTGGAGCTTCCTATTTGACAGGATGATTTCCACTGGGTTCCCCAGACCACGCTTTCACAGAATTCTTGCACCAACTGCCTCAGGTGACAGAAACCTTACTGCAGAATCATCAGTCTCTCCTAACCAGGGCAGGAGGTGTAAAGGGAAGCAACGAGGGAATAAATTGCTACCCTCAAACAAACAAAAAAGAAACACTGCAGAATCTCCTAAAGCTATCCTGGATATCAACCCATATCCAGTCATCAGCTCCCAGTAATGCAGCAGCATTATTAATTAATGGAGTGGGTGCAGAATCACAGCATGCGGATACCAGCATGCTTCTTAGGTCTGTGGAACAGTGAGTGCAGCACCCAGACTCAACAAAATGAGAAGAAAATTGATGCAAGTACAGGCTTGTTAGTCAAACCATGACTGTATGCAAGGCTTTTGTACACACTCCTAAAAAAAGACTTTAAATAAAATTAATTTTTAAAAAAAGAGAGAGAGAGAACGAAGGAAAGAAGGAAAGAAGGAAAGCAGGAAAGAAGGAAAGCAAGCAGAGCATACCAAACTCAGTAAGTTAACTGATTTTTCTGACTAAAGAAAACTTGACAGATCTTTGGTTCAGCAAAGTGATACCCTTAGGAGATTGGCAAATAAGCTTTATGGTGAGTATTAATGAAAGAATAGTGCAGTAAAACAACTCTCTAACAGATAAATAAGTTACAATGTGAGAAGAAAAGCTAGCAGTCTTGAAGGATTCATTTAATGTGGAAAGAAGAACTAGCAGCCTTGAAGGATTTAATCATCAAAGTGTTGAATGGATTGGTCTTACTGAAATAAAATAGCATAAACTTGCCAGTTAAATTTGATTCTGCCCATAAGACAAAATTGTGAGGTAGTGTCAACACAATGGGAGACTGAACGCTGTCCTGGAAGACACGGGTAACTTCAAGGATTGTAAAAACAGAAAACTGATCAAATAATAGCTATATGCTGACAGACTAATGACAGCTGCTGCACAGGACTGGGAGCTCATCAGCTGGCAATAAGAACGGAAAGGAAAGCCCAGGCACATCCAACTAAGCATCAGATGATTCCAAGACACTGCTATGATGTGGCCATGGAAAGAGCACATGTGCTGCTAGTCTCCGTTCTGAGCAATGCATATCCAAAAGAGGCAACACTGTTTTATACAGGACTGGTGAGATCTGTTCTGGTCACTGATGGAGGAAGTCACGAGACTTCTGGTGACAGATAACACTTGACATTTCCCCTGTTCCCAGGGCTGCTGCACTATTTCCTTAAGAGTCAAATGAAACTGCATGTTGAGAACGAGAGTATTTTATTTTCATTGCACTGGAATTGATTTTCAGCCTCCACTAGGTAGAGCAGTGCAGCATGTGAGAGCCCTGGACGGTTAAGTTGGAAGACATCTGCCTTTTATATGAACTATACGGCCCTCTTCCTTCCTCCCCCACAAGATCCTTGACCATGTTCCCCTGCCTTCGAGCTGGAAAGGGCTCTGCATCAGCTCTCACATTAAGCTGGGGAGTATATATGGGAGGAAAGAGTGAAGGTATTTGGATAGTGGTCTCCAAAAACTCCCATGCACTCACTGATCCACCCAAAGCTGCTTCTGCTGCTTAGTGGAGCTGGAAAAAGAGGAAATGCGGCCTTTGGAGAAGACTTCTCTTACGCTACTGGGCAAGGAGACTATTGTTTGACCACTTTCTTCATGTGGCTGGAGAAGCAGTGCATGTTCCACAGGTGTGTGAAGAGCAATTTAGGGAGCCTGGTCAGACTAGAGTAGAGAAGCAGCGTAAGGAAACAATTCCTGCCTTTTGAAGCACGATTTTCCCATTACAGTCTCCAAACTGGAGGATCAGTCCTCTGAGTTTTCACCTTGTGTGAGAAGAGCAGGCAGTTGAAAAGGCAGGTAAACAGCTGACTACAGATTTGATGCTCCCGTGGACTGCTGGTTACAGCTTCCGTGCAATGGAGGAGGGAAGGAAAAAGCTTTATCCAAGACCCTAAAATTAACATTTAAAGTGATGAAAGCAAGTTGGACTGGGCTATCAGTACTAAGGACACTTGAGACAGTGACCATGTCAGAGATTAGTCTCATCTAACAGAAGGTTAGGTTTATCGGAGGATCAAATTTACACACTTGAGGATCTGCTTCTCCAGGTAAAACTCCATATCCATCTAATGAACAGTTTTGGGGTGTTTATCAAAAGGGGAATGGAAGAAAGGGGTGAGAGGGAGGTGAACTCTTTAAAATAGAATTTGTTTTCTGACTACCTTCCTTTCATAAGAAAAAACCAAAAAATAGATCATCTTAAATTACAGGCATACAGACAAGCTCTCTCAGCCCCAGAAATTCATCCTGCGTGTTGATTAATGATCAAACTACTAGAGCTTTAGCATGAAAAATGGGCTAGGCTTCAACTGAAGATTGCCTGTAACTAATGATGCAGTGGAATGAACATTTTCATTCCAGCTAAACCATTCCTGTTCCTGTAAAAATAAAGAAATCCAATCTTGGGTTATGAAAAAGACTCGCAGAATTCTGCATACTTCTTGGGTTAAAATAATGCCCTGCATCTTAACAAATCTGTAAATACAGAATATGTTACCTGTGAAGCCAAACATTCACGTATGTACATACAGGCACACACAGGGTATAAATATCTGAGGGGAGGTCAGGGAATAAAAGAGAACCTGGTGACTGTAGCTGAGAATTTCACATGAGCGGGCACATTACAGAGTTAGTAGATTTAACACAGCTCCCGTCTCAGGCTCAAAAATGTAAAATGTAATAAAAAAACCCCAGAAGGAAGTGTAGTGGGCTGTACAGCATCTGCCTGGTGAGGCAGCTGACACAGGCAGGACTTGCCCGGAGATCTCCTTGTGGTTCAGCCCCTGGCGCCATCAGTTGGGCTTGAGCTCAAAAGCTGTGGAGGGAGGTAACTAAAAGTGACTCTGCACCACTCTGCTGCAGCCACTGAAAGAGGGTTGGGAAGGATTCAGGCGTATGCAAGAGAAGGGATGTGTCTCTCCAGCTCTAGTGATTTCCACTATGGAAACACAGCACTTTACAGCTTTTAACCTTTATGCCACTGAAGTCAACTATCAACGTTTTTTAAAAGTTTGTTTTCATTTCAGCACATGAAATGCAAACTCCAGTTTGGGTAATGTCAACAGCACATTCTCCCTAAGCTGCAAGGAAGGTGCAGAGTTGAAAAAGCAGCACAAGGTAGAAAGCTGAGAAGTGGAATTACACACACGCAGTGATTGCCACCAGCACGTCCGCTGGCCAGAACAGTGATTTTCAAGACTATGGAACTCAGAGAGAGTGTGGGGGAAGGCCAGGACGTTCAAACCATCCTGCTGGCTGCAGGAACAACTATTAAAAGAAATTAAGAGGAAAGTCAGACCTCAGAAAGAGCACAAGACACTGTGTTCCAACTCTAACCAGCTGAAGGAAAGTTTATATAAAAACAATCACTTCGTTAGTGACTCATAAGGAAAGAATCCCCAAGCTTTCTTCAGGGAAACCCCAGTAAATAACATGTCTAAAAACACATGAAGATGGTGCTGTCTGTTCTGTTACACTATTCAGTCCTCATGATAAAACCTTTGGCAGAAGAACAACCTACTGAGCACAGATCCTTTTGGGAAACCCAAAAACCAGTAAGAACTGCTGTGGCTGCTTGCTAAGTCTGCCTCATATTCCAGCTCTTGTGTGACATGTCTAATGCAAACTGGGAGAAAATGGGAAAAAAATGCTTTTTGTTACAGCACTGGAGAGTGCTCCTCTGTTGACTACATGCAGGTGCACTCTCAAGATAAATAAATGCCCGGATTTCAATGCATTCTGCACTTTTTGAAACATTTGAAACAATCCATAACATTTGAAACTAAATGTTACGGATTCAAATATCCTGTCATACTACATCCAAGGACACGGAGTGAAAAGGTCACTGCACATACAGCCTCTCTGGAGCATGTTATCAGACACTCAGCAGGCTGGGCAAGGAATAGTTCTCTGTCCAAAGAAGGGACAGATATACTTTGCAATGTATAATTTCTTTGGCTATGGAGAGGTTTCTTCCTTTTATTTTATTTCTTTTTTTTTTTTAATTAGCACATTTTGGAATAATATGCTTTTAAGCATATCTTCCAGCAAGATACTTTAAACTCAGTAAATTCATAAAAATATGAGAAATCACAGAGGTTTCCCAACAAATGACCAGATCTGAACACAGTGATACCTGAACTTGGACTGACTAAAAAACTCTCCTGTTGGAGATTCCAGGTAGGAATATTAACAAAACCATTCTGTGTCAAGCAGAGACTATGTTATGTAGCAAGACCACTTAGTTTTTGCAGATATCCAAGAGGACTGAGTGGGAACCTGGGAGCAACTTCTTAGCAATTTTATCTCACTCTCCGATGAGTTTGTAGCCTAAGTGGGAATGTGGACATTTTATTTTGCACTGGAAACCTCCCCTGCCCAAAGTTATCTTTTTACATACTGAATAGAACGTGTTTTAGCTTACGCTGCTCCCCATATTCTCAGCTGCTGTAGAGCCATAGCAGACTCCAGAAACTTTCCAGGATATAGCCAGAAACTTGTCAAGAAAAAACCAGAAGGTTGAAAGCATTGAATAGTCATTCCCAAGGGGCTGAGAAGTTACCATAGTAAAGCAGTGTTTTTACCAAAATGCTCAGCAACAAAAGCAGTAGCATCACCAATATTTGAACTGTAATTTTCCATTGTCAGGGTTGAATTTGGAAGGAATGGGGCACTTGTGACAATCTTTCACGTGTTTGTGACTATAGCTTAGTGCTCTTGTCTGTATGATGAAACATGTTTTATAAAAAGCTATGAAACATCATTCTAAAGGCCACCAATACTGAAGAAGCATGAGCAGCTGCAAATAAGATATAAGGAACTCCTTTAAAAAGGGAGCATCTTTTAGGCCAAGTAAACCATTCCAATATCCCAAATGGAAGATTCAACTAAAGGAGCATAGACAGGAAGACTTTTCCTGAAAACCCAGCAATGCATGAGAGAGGAACAGGTCACACTGAGAGCCTCCCTACAGAAAAGAAGCGTATTTAAGTACTCCACTGGAAATTTGAGTTCCCTTGCTTTACTGCCCAAAGACAATCACCTAAGAACCTGGCACTTCCAGGGACCCACTGTCAATAAAGAGAGAGTGAAGTAGTTTACAGCCAAGAGATCCAAACTTGGAAGGAATAATCATGGATTATTCCAAACACAGACTCCTAAAAATGCAATTCCCCAGTGGGAACCCATCAGAAAAGACCGTAATTTTGATGGGAAAATGTTAATGGTTGGATACACTAAAGGAAGCCCATCCAGTGCCCGTGAACAAAGACACTAACCAGGGTTCTTGGAAAATACACACTCACTCAGTCTTGGGTACAGTCCTTTGAAACAAAAGGAGGGAGAACTTCATATGCATCCTTCACAAGGATTATTGATGTTTTATCACTTGAACAACTGACCCAACACACGGTCTTGAGTAATTTCCAATTATATTGTAAGCTGAGGCGGTTCTACCATGGACACTCATTTATATATTGGAAATATAATTTCCAATTATATTCTAAGCTGAGGTGGTTCTACCATGGACATTCAAAGGATGGACACTCAAATCAACAAATGTCAAATTTCAGGGAAGAATTGAAGAGGGTCTGGGAAATAATCACAACAAGAGGATTCATCCCCTTTGTATTTAAAAGACAGGCAGAAAGAAATTACTGCATACTCAAAAGATGTTGGTGTGAGGTATTTTTAAAGAACGAATGTCCTTTGCTAGTCAGACCAGTGCCAAACAGGTAGTTTGCCCCAAACCCCTGTTTCTAGAAGTACTCAATGGCTAGCGACAAACCTTTAACAAACAACACTGTCCTGTAATAATTCATTGATTCTTTCATGTCATTCTTGGACTACCAGGAACCATGTCCTTACTCTCAGTTTTTAAAATAGGATCCTGGTCTACAACTGCAACTTCTAGACAAATAGTATCTATTCACAATATTAAAACGAGCTGCTGGAAAGGCATCATGCTGGGGTTTACAAAAGAAACTGTACAAAGATGATGGAACTCAATAAAAGAAATAGGACATGGGGCAGAAATTAAAGCCCCAATCAAACAAAGCCAGGATTGGTCTACGAAAGGAGAACTTTATTTTAGCAGAACACTAATCAGACTGCAAAAAGCACTGAAAAAACCCAAACAGGCCCCTAAGTCATGCAACACTAAGGACAACACACCCACTCAACACAGGTGAAATTCTCACTCTCTGGAAGTGATGCCATCGACTTCACCATGCTCATCTTCCAGCCTGTCCATGACCCAGACTGGCTGAAATTAAACCATTTCTGAGCACACACATTCACCCATCACATTAAGAGGTATTTCTGCAGAGCAGTGTATAACAGAGAAAGTTGATATTTTCAAACTATAAAGAGAACTGAAGGTGAAGTCTCCTAAAGCAAAAGCCTTGATTTTCACCATACGAAGGGCAACACAAGTGGTGTTGAGGACTGCAGACAATGCTGCATTTTGTTCTCACGACACAGACCATGACCTGTGTCAAAGCCCTCAGCTGAGGAACAGCAAGGAACTCTGCCCATAGAGCTCCTTGGTGCACAGAGCTGGCATGAACACATCTCTTGAGTGTTTGCAGCCACATCCTGGGCCACAGGTGATCTGAAAGAGAAGTTGAGCTTTTTGAGGATGCCTGCCCAGTATGCAGCTGCAAAAGTGGATAAAAGCTAAGCTAAGCAGAGCTAAGGTCAGTCCTTAGGAGAGCTAAGCACAATCTCACAGTACTTCTGAGAATTTGCCGTCTGAACCAGCCAGACAACCCTTAATAACTATAATTTAGAAATATGGTACAGCAGTTGTTTCCAGACTGTGGACACAAACAGCTACGTATTTGTACACAGTGCCAGCAAAACACAGCTACGGACAGCTGGCCTGTGACTGGAAAGTCTTCTGTTCACTAGAAGAAGGTTCTTGCTTCTACTGGAAAAATACCTAGATCTGAAAATCAAACAGTATTAAACCAAACTACAACTAAACACCAAATTACATTGCATAAGACTAATTTTTCTCATGGACTTCATCTTCCATGCTCTGGGTCGTTTTTTTTCTTTACTTGATTGCATTCTTTACTAAATGCCCTTCGGTTTGCTGCCACTCAGTTTAGAAACCCCAGATGTTGAACAGGTCAAGATAATGTGGTGCAACAAATGCAACCAGAAAGTCTGAGCATCTGCTACTAAAGGGTCTGACAGGGGCCTGACACTGTGTGTTACAGCTCTTGGTAATTTTGTACCCACCCACCAACGAGCTCATACCTACCTCAATAACGTGACATGTTACTTGAATTTAGTAGCACATACAATGGCACACAATTCTCTCTTTTAATTATAAATAATTTGCTTATAGAAGAGAAAGAGCAGAGGTTGAATTTCAAAGAGAAGAATATAAAGGAAACAGAGTGGGATCATTTGTTTCTCTGCTGCAGGAACAGGGGCTTCAGAAACAAAGGTATGAAAGTCACCAAGAAACTGCATTGATCAGACACCTCAACATGTCCATAGACAGCTCTTCCCTGTGGGAAACCACCATTCTCCAAAACTGGGACACTTGATATATCAAGTGTCATACACCAAACAGAGAAGAACAGGGAAGACATCAGTCAAAGGCCACAATGGAGCTGGGAAACAGGAGCTGAGGCATGACCACAGACCAGGAACACATGATCTCATGGAAGGAGAGTTATGTAAGTGGAGAATGCAGCTCCAAAATGGAGGACTTTATACCCATAACATGGGCCTTGATCCTGACTCAGCACATGGAAAGTAATCATAAACCTATCTCCACAAAAAAGATATGTAGAGAAAGTTAAAGAAATCTGGGATGAACTATGTGTCAGAGTAGGCACTGCATATCTTCCTTTTAGTCCAAAACAAGAGTCAGGGAAAGCAACATTCAGTTTCTCCTGATCATCTTGTTTTCCCTTCTAAATGAGAAAAAAAGGAGTATCTGGCTGTTTACCAGCTGCCCTCCACCCTCATGTCCAATGATGACATTTCCTGTTACACTGTACATGCTATGGAAGAGTGAGCCTCGTAACATTGTTGGCAGAAAAAAAAAAATTCAAATTTTTATTTACTCCTCATTACTATTCAGCTTTTGTGCAATTACTGACTTGGAAGACAAGGAAGATATTTTAGCATTGTCCCAAAACCTTGTGATAATTATGTGTTTCCCCCTCTGTTCAGTCCCCCTCGTGGGTGATCCCATATGCTAAGGGAGCAACCTGCCCTTCCTGACTACAACTGTTCCAAGACCTGGAGACACAGGGACTCCAGCTGCGGGCATCAGCCTGGGCTCCAAAGGACCTTTGTGGCTGAGGCTGGTGCAGCACAGCCCAGAAGCATCTTCCTCTCTGCCAGCCAACTCTCAGTGCTCATTGACCAGGTCTGGGAAAGCATTGTAAGAGGTTGGCCACCTTCACTGCCTTCCCCAGGGCAAACCTCACTGAATGTCTAGAATGGGGCTAACATTCATGCTCCATGACCTGAAATTTCACAGCCAGAGAGCTTTCACCTTTCTGCAGAGTTTCATCAAAATCCCTCATCAGAGTGGAAGTGGTGCAAAAACCAGCTGCCCCATAAAAAATGAAGAATTTTAAAATATTTTCAATATGCAGATTCTTGCCAAAAGCACAGTAAAGAGCCCACCGTGAATACGTAACAGAAATAAAAAAATGTTTGCTCATTTCTAAATTTCCTGGAGTTTGCTTAATGTCAGCAGCCCCAGTTAAGAGCAGAAACGTAAAACCCTGTGACAGCTATTGAACCCCCGACCCCGATCGGCAGCTTTGCTGGGACTGGTTTTGAAATCATTCAGTCCGTCAGCCTGCATCTTGTTACACTCAGTGCAACTGATGCAATCCTGTGAATCTCTTCTTCCTTGTACATTTTTAACTCTCTTGTGCCAGCAGTTATTTGACTCTTACAGGAATATGAACCAGGGCTGCCCTGTTTCTTGGGGAACATTTGGGGAACAAGGTTTCACCTAGTTTTCGTTTGAAGTAGTAAATATTTAGGAGAAGCAGAAGATAGCTTTCATCTGAAATGTGTTTTCACATCCTTGAAGCAGTGAGACAGTGAGAAAGGGACTGGAAAACAGCCTGCCATTTCCTTTCCTCCCTGTCTTTTGGACTGCTTTTGACCCAGCGTGTGTGCGCATGCACCCTCACCCCCTTGGGCTGCTCTTTTACACCGGGACTTCCTTGTAAAATCCAACTCATCTGTTCGAAGCAATGACTGAAACACTGTCTATAAAATTATGGCATTTTTCCACTTGAAAAAAAATAAATTAACACTTCATTTAAAAGTTATTTTTAAACCTACTTGGCTTGAAGCCACCTTTAGTCACAACTGAAATGAATTTTTCTTCTCCTAGAATTCAATGCCTTCCTTTTCTAAAATACACTAGTTTAAAAAAAGTAAACTCAGTAAATGCAGAGTTTACACTTCTGACTACACTGTTTTGCCCTCTGACATAACAGCAGTTTGCTTTTCAACAAACCCAAACAAGTCTTTACTTTTTCTACTTTAGGGACTTATCCCAAGCAGGAACTTGAGCAATCCCAGAGCAGAACCACTCACTTCCAGTCTGAATCTGGCTGGGGCGCTTGCAGAGCATCACCACAGCCAGTAACAAGAGTTATGTCTGGGAGGAAACTGAAGCCCCTTCAGAAACATGGCCAGACTCGAAAAGAAAGCACCAGAGCTTTATTCCAGTGCAAGACACCTACAGCTTCTGGCACTACACCTGCATTTACATGGAATAGCCAAACACGAAAACACATGAACTGAGAGCACTGTTGTCATATATGCAGGGAGAATGAGCATCCTGACTTCACTATGTTCCCATTTTCCAGGACTGTCTCAAGAGACAGGAGGACATTTGGACTCCTTAATGAAGTAGCTGATCTGGAATCTGGGTTTAGTAACACTAACTCCCCTTTAAATTAAAAAAAAAAAGAAAACAAAAAGAAAAAAAAAAAGAGAAAATAAAGACTTCAATTTAAGCCATTAATATGTCACCAAGAAATATTTTAAGGACCAACAGGCAAACTGACCTGACAGGAAGAGTATTTTCCTTCCCTTTTCAAAGGGGATTCTACTTTTCCTAAGAGAAAATTCAAACTAAATTACACTGACTTTATGTTCAGTGACCATTTGCATGCACAGCATTATCTGCACTGTGACAACTCCACTGAGATGTGAATACGGAGTTTATATAATTCAGTTCTACACATTCTGTAAAGGGTATCAGCAAGCAGAGCAATGCAAAATAATTAGAAGGCAAGAAATTTGTAGTCACTATCTGTAAAAAGTAATTTGAAGAGATTTGGGTTTTCCAAGTCAGTTTCTCAAGTCTGAGCTCAGCACTGAAGTGTTTAGTACTCTGAATCACGTAGAAGTTGTGGCTAACTCAGGGCTTAATGATGACAAAGGAAAGGTGACTTTTTATATTAAAAAGTGGCACTTTAAGGTTTTGAGGTTTTTCTGTTGCTGCTGTTTTATTGCTTGAGTGCCTAGCAATTCAGAATCAAAATTTCCTCAGGACCCAGCATCTATCTAATCTTTTTAACCTAACAACATCAAAAGCATATGGAGATGGACTCCGTGAGAATGGTTCAGGTTTTGATGTTGTTTTTAAACAGCAGCATCTGGAGGGCTGTTTTGAGGGGATTTGTTTTTTAAATGGGGGTAAAGAAGATGCACAGGGTAAGCAGCAAATCCACAGTGGTGAATTAAGACAGTCAGAAGCTCTCAGCTCTGACTTCAGTAGCTGGACTGAAGCTACAGCGCTCTGCACAACTCTGGACAATTCTGCACTCTTTCCCCATGCAAGGCTGTGGAGTTGAGTGTTAATATTAGCAAAATGCAGCTTGCCAACATGTGCTTGCTGAATGAGGTAGGTCTCCATTACCTCATTCTACACGACCCTTTTACAGATTTTATCCAACAAAGCTTTTGAAGATATATTTATCTTTAACCATGTGAGAAATCTCACTTACAGTAATGATTGTGCAACAATAAAAAGTAAAAATAAAAATGATTAGTAGTCCGCTGACGATTATAAACCCTCTTCACTTCCCTTCCTCCCCCTTTTTCTTAGGGACTCATTACTCCAATGTTTATTTTTACTTTTGTAAATCCAGGAGTGCAAAGCTAAAGGCAGAGGTATAAAAGCGGCCACAGTCTGAACGGATGGGTGAGTGCAGGATCTTGACATCTGAACATATGACAGGATGCAGTGTATGAATGCCACATTGGGCAGTACTGGAGGAGGGTTACAGCTCTGGTAGCAACCTAGGAAATCTGTGCCAGGACAGCAAGGAAGGATTGTGCAGCTTTTCAGCATCAAGTTGCATTAGAAGCTTTGAGACACTGTCATCATTCTCACTCTGCCATTCCTCTCTTCTCCCTGACCCCTTCTCACAAACTCTCTGGTCACCTCTCAGGTTTATCCATGTCATTTTCCAACTCCACTAGGTACAGAAATCTCAAGAAGACTGTGGGGTTTGAGCCTCTGCAGGCACTTGCAGGTTAGTTCTATCTGTCTAACCAGAATAATGTGATCTCCAGACTCCAGCAGGAATGACCTGTGTGAAAGAGAAGGGGGACACACAGATGACGAGATGAGAATCCTTACAAGGAACTGGGTCAAAGAGAAAGATCAGGATGGTTTCCTGGAGGTTTCTTTTGGAGTTATCTTCTGGCTAGCAACCTAGGCCAGATGGAGAATGTTTCTGAACCTACAGCAAGAACTGTCCTTGGCTCAAAGTGAAAGAAAATTTAAGAGCTCCCAAATCCTCACATCCCACAGGCTTCTCCTCTACCTGCTCAAGGGTATCTCCTGCCTAAATCTGTCAGATGCTTCCGGTCCTGACCTCCCTGGGGTGCCCCACAGCTCATGGCTCTGGAGAATAGAGCTGGTCCATGCAGCTCCTGACCTCCAGCCTCAGTATGTGCCAGCCCTAAGAGCTCAGTGGTGTCCCATCTATCCCCATTTCCCCTAACAGAGCACCTACAGTCTAAGCTGTCTCCTCTGAGATCAGACCAGCATCCACTGCAGCAGCAAAGTGTTAAGTCAGCATGTCGTAAAGAAACATTCTAAACACTACCTTGACATTTCAGTGTACACAGTTAACATTTACATTTCACACCACCTCCTATGTAAAGCCCCTCTCTCCATGCCATTAATACACCGATTCTCTTAACCCCTCCCCACCCAACACTAAGAGCACCTTTTCTCAGGCAGGCCAATAAAACAGAATACTTTTGGTGCTTCTGAGCCCAGCCACTGTGGAGACAGGAGTGGTCAAAACCTGGTTAAAAATACAAAAATTACAAGCAGACAAAATTCCCCAACCTTCAAAACCCACCTGGGTCTTTCCCAAATACTCCAGAAATGCTTCCAGTTCCCAAAGGGATGCTACAGGCAATATTTCAAAGACTACTTTCAATGTTTGCTGTGAAGCATCTTTTGATGCTTCAGGTTTATCTTCCTAAGAGTTAATACACCAGAACAGGAGAGAGGTAAAAAAAAGGCACAAAAGCTGTATAACTCCTTTCTAAGGTATGACAAACTCTCTGCATCTTATTCCAAAGTGCAAGATGTGCAATTTTCATTCTTAAGCTCAGTAAAAATGGCATTAAAAAGTACTAACCCTGGGAACTGTATGATTACTCATTTATCAGATCAAAATCAGCAAAACTGTCTTTTTATGTGCTGCTTACTTTCAAAAAAAACCCCTACCACGCATATTTCAGTTCTCCCTCTCCACACCCCACACCCTTCTGCTGCTGTCCAGCTGGAACACATCAAGGGTCTAGAAGCCAAGTCAAATGTTGACCCCACCCTCCTCCATCCATTTTAAGGCACCTTCAAAGCCAGTATACTGATCTAGTTTAGCTTAGCCAACAACGCCAGCAAATCTGTTATTTAAGACTTTAGTGCTGGGTTTTTATAACTGCCCATTAATACAAGCTTTGATGTATGGTCAAAAAATCCAGCTGTAATGAGTTTCATCAGGCTGTAGTAACCTTTCCTCAGAAGGTCTTTATTACTCTACCTTCATAATCTTTGGGCCCAATACTTTTATAGTATTATTCTTACTGAACCTCCTTAAAAACAACTCAGCAACACTTAACACTTCTGCTTCCCCAAAATTAAAACAAAGAGCCAGTAACAGTTTTTCTTGAAGACACTTTTGCTGCCCCATTTTTGATCACATTTTGCTGTTAAGAGCAATGCAGGCAATAGCTGTGTGAGCCGAAAGACAAACTACTTTTCATTACAAAGTCCTTCAGACAAGATACAAAAGGATTTTGTAAAAGGACAAACAACTTACTTTGTTGCTCCCCTTTGAAGGATGCAGCACAGAAGAAAGAGGGGAAAAAAGAAATATTAGTTACATTTATTTCACATACATTCAGGCTAACTTGTACAGTTCTGGAAATGGCTCAAACCAAATGAGGAACTGACTCAGGGAACATTCATCGAATCCTGTAGTTAGACAGCTTCCAGGGGAACACAGGACATTCGCAAAGGACTTGAAATGTTCAGCAAAGCTGTTTTCCTCACTACACAAACATTCTGATCCTGCTTTCGCTTCCTTCAGTGTAAATCAGGAGCAGCTCCTGGGAAGTTGGTGGATACAAATACAAGGGAGAAGAAAATGAGGCCTGAAGTGATCTAGGGATGGGATGGCAGCCAGAGGGATTTTCATGTGTTGGTAACACTGAACTTCCAGTACACAAAGCAACCCACTAAACATGTCTGCTGAGCCTTCCATGACAGCCATTCCCTACAACTTGCCAGTGAATGGAAAGTTTCAAGATCCAAAGCTTTTTAAAAAGCAAATATTGAACTTTTAGATTAGTAATAAAAATAAGGAGGAGATGGCATTGGGGCAGTGTGGGGGGAGAAGGAATGGGCGGTGCTACCAAGGTAAAGTGTGCAGAGCAAGTTACGACAAACATCTGTGCTATTATTTTGGTTTAATTGTGAGTTTTGCCATGAGCTGGCATGAACAGTGTATATTATACAGTGGGAAGCCAGCCAAAATAAACACAAGCCTACAGTTGAGAAATATAGTCTGGAAAGGTTAGTCACAAAGTTGTAGTCATTTTTTAACAAAAAAAGGAGGGTTTTGGATGCATCAGTCCAGAAAGCCAGCAGTAAAGTCAGCTGCTAAATGGATATCCCATTTCAAAGTGAATTGGCCACAGTATGATTTATATCAAGCAAGCTGACTTGCATATGGGTTGGAAAAATAAAAACACTGATTCATTGCTATCTGGGTGGCTGTCAAAGCCTACGTCCTGACAAAAGCAAATGGATTGCGGGAAGGAGGTGACTTGGCGAACTGCAAAGAATTCAGGGGCTCCTAGAGCAATGCTGAGGGCTCATTGGAGATAGTTCATGGGACAGTGAATATGTGAACATATGCACTCTGTGCATCCCCATGTATGGAGGGCCAGGGAAGACAAGCAAAATTAAGCAAGGAAATGGAGGAAGGGGTGATATACGGCCTTTAAAATATTAATGAGATTTGCTTAGGCAAAAAGAAAAATTATAAATCTAGAACCTTGGACTCAGCTTATAGGATTAAATGAGCAGCAGAGGCTCCAAGTTAGTGGCAGCAAGTACTGAGCCCCATTACCACTGTAATCAAACAATTTTATGTAGCGCTACTAAAAAAAAAAAATCAACAGAAAAATGAATATTCTTAGTTGAGAGATTTGCCCTTGGTGAGAATTCACAACAGATCTCTTTGATCAGTGCCAGACCTCTATTTTTCCTGCCCCAGTGGCAGTGGGTGTTACCCCGGTGTCCGTGTGGGTGATCAGAGCTGCTCGTGAAGGCACCGGCTGCGCGCTCCCGTTCCCGGCTCGCAGACGCTCCGGCAGCTGCAGGGAGCAGGCCAGCCCCGCTGCACTGCTCCAGCTTCACAGCACTATTCCTCTAGTTTTCATTTCTAAGCAGCAGTTTTTCTACTGCTGGTGCCAAAGCCCTGGATACTCAGAGTTCCCAGCTGTGCCTCACACATGAAAGAGAGCGAGAAGGTCAGTCTGGGAAGGGGCTAAGGCACCTCTTTGCCTTTTTAACTCTGGGATCACAAAGCTGGACCGAAGCACTGAAGTAAACTCAAGCTGCTGCCATTTCCTGGCAGTCCCTCCTACTTAAAAACACGGTCTCTGAATCTTTGAAGGAGAATAAAAGACTGAGGGGTGTCTCTAAAACTATTTTATGTTATCATAGGAAGGTGTGAAACATGCATAAGATTTTAATGAAACACTGCTCATTTTTATTTAAGATCCACTGATCTTCTAAGGTACCTGGGCCCTCGGAGATTTTGCTTTGCAAAATTCAAAACTCTTAACAGCAGACTCACAGTCCACATTTGGACCTCTAGTCCTTTAAGAATAAAGTTTTGGAGGCCTGGACTAGCACTGAACATCTTTCCTGAACAGCTTGATAAACTACTGTGCAAATTTCAAACTGCAGGCACTTGGAACAATAATATTTACTCTTTTTATAATGTAAAGATAATTCCAGCTCAAAGGAGAACTGTATTTTGACTCCCTTCTACTTCTTTCAAGGAAGTCTCTCATCTTGCATCTAAGACTCTTTTGACAGACCAACTTTAAACAAAACCAAGAATTCTTTATAAACATATTTTGAATACCAAGTATTTTTAGGGGGAAGGGACAGACAGGAAGACAAAAGAGAAGTTCAGAAATCCAACTAGTCCGTCTTGTTTAAGGATAAAGTACCAGATATACCAATATGACAAAACCATCACAGAATACAAGATTAAACCAGAGGCAGCAACAGCCTTTTGTGAAATCATCATTAAAACCTAAGCAAGAAAAAACCAAAGCAATACAGTATATTGGTCCTAGTAATTAGTTAGGTAACCTCTCATAACAAATCCTCATTAAGTGACTTCTGATATTCTTAGGTAGGAACAGATCTACTGGAACAGGCAATGTACTGAAAAGTCACCAACATTGTTTTTTACTTTTTAAATTCTCAGATACCTGGTAGGTCTCCTGCTAAATGAGTATTTGCACTATTCTCTAAAAAAAAAAATCATCATTATTATCATCACTGTTTATAATAAATGGAGACTCCAGCAGCACAAGAATTTCTTATTTATCTTTTTATGGCAGCCTTGAAACTTTGTATGAAGAGAAAAAGCTGAGCTTGTTTGCATGAATAGCTCCTGGAGGAGACGCAGACAGAATTGTACTGGAAGCCATGCAGGCATTGCAACCAGAAGGGAAGAAAAAGATGAAGAGAGAAGACAGCACAAGACTGTGGACTCAAGGAACCTGGCCTTCCCATGGAAAACAATCAGGGAGAAGAGCAAATTCATCAAAATCAACGCATCATTTCTCAGAGTGGATCTTCCGCTGAAGGAATCCAGCACTCACTGCAGACAGGTGAGCTGTGCATTACAGAAACTTTCAAAAGCTCAAATGACAGGTATTTTTGCTGGTCAGCCTTCTCTTTGAATACATCTCCTCAAAGCTTCACTTGATGTGAAATATCAAGGCATCTAGGTCCAAAAGTATTAAATAGTAGCTGGACATATTCTGTTTCCCAACTTTCTGTCATTTCTAGTAAATTAATAGAGGCTGTTTTATTGTATCCTGTTCAATTTGCTCCACATGATGATTAGCTGAGTAAAACTGCCTTTGGAAAGGTTTAGCATGTGTTTCATACACAAAAAATCATGCAGTGAATCAGTAAAATAAATATACATGATTGCCTGGAATGCTTCTGTCAGTTCTGTAATACAGAGCTTGAGGGAATAAACTCTTCAAAGCACATCTTTACCTTAAAAAACATTAATAGAAACAACGAAGCTCAGGAAACCCCAAATTGCTCAATGCTTTTACTACATGGATCCAATGAAAAACATGTTGGAAGGTTTGGTTTGTGGTTGCTTGAGTTTTTTTACATTGAGGTTTGACGCACAAATTGGTCTTAAAATATTTCATTATGAATATTTCGAAATTACCACAGACTCATACAATGAAAAGGCTGCTCTTTCTTGAGATATCTGCAGACACTGTGTTTTCCCAGATGATACAGTTGTTTTTTCTGACTCAAACAGAGCAGCTACTGGCAAACTAGTGAGCTGTTTAACTTACTGAGGATTTATCAGGATAGACACCGGCTCGTAGCAGAGATGCCTTCCAGCTATCCACCTCCTCTTGGGAGTCACAGGCTAGCTCAAGGAAACGGTAATCCTTGTAAACATTCCTAGAACAAAGAGCACCACATTGTAAAACTAGCATTTTACTACTCTGTATCATGCACACAGCATTTTAAATTAAAAATCCTTTGGGATCAGAAATTACTTGGTAATTGTTTTGGACAACAGACCTTACGGGACAGGTGCTTGTTTAATAATTACATGGAGTACTTAAAAATATCTTAGACTGCTACAGCACAGCTCTGGAAATAATAATCATCTAAAAGCACCGTGAAACTACTTAAAATCAATTTTCCTGCTTTTGCTAAAACAGAGCACTTTTAGGGAAAAAAAAGGATGTTG
Source organism: Aleadryas rufinucha (assembly GCA_013397815.1). Classification (NCBI taxonomy): domain Eukaryota; kingdom Metazoa; phylum Chordata; class Aves; order Passeriformes; genus Aleadryas; species Aleadryas rufinucha. The sequence continues at coordinate 294,835 of VZTH01000238.1, forward strand.
TGATGCAGAGGACAAACACAGAAGACATGCCAACATAACAGCACAGCTTGTGACGGATTGCTGCTGTAACCAATAAATACCAAAATAATTACTGATGCAACTTCTTCCCCTGTTAAGTCCTTTCAGTCCATTATATACCCTTTCTAGTTTTCAGACATCATCAGTAAAAGAGGAAAAAGCCAGCAATGATAATCAGGTATTTTAAGACAAACAAAACAAATCTCTGATGTCTGTCATCATAGTAAGAAAACTGGGACATGTTTAAATAAAACCTCTTACAGGTAGTTCACAGAATGAGATAAATACAGGGAACCACTTAATGGAAGAAAAGAGAAAGGAGGAAAAATATGTCTATAGGAAGGTGGTACTTGTAAATTCTTCAATAAACAGAACAGATTTTCCCCTTACGGTTTAGCCATTAGTTTCTGAATTCAAATTCTATACACAGACCACATCACTGTAACTTTGTCAGCCAACAGTCTTTTTACGAAAGGCCACGAGCTTAGCTGAAAAAGGTTAGGAAACCACATTTTGCCAGATCTTAACAATTGCACAGGGATCGATCTTCCATCTCAACCAGACTGTTTTCTTCCCTTAGCAAGCTACAGAGAAGGGGGGTTGATGGAGATTGCTTCACTCTCAAAGACAGCAACGACAAGGGGCCCTTTGGTTTCATTATGCAACTACAGAGGTCATTTCTGCCACATATTTTGAGGGGGAAAAAAAGTCGAATACACTATAGAACAAGGAAAGCTATTATTGTCACTGGCTAGACAAATTTCTTTAGCATTCAGGGACTGGTAGGATTTCACTGCCACACTGCTGGAACACAACTGACTTGATGTAATTCCCACTCACAGAAGTGATTCTCTCCTACCAACAATGTCACCAGGCAGCTCATAGCCTTGTTTTCAGGGGTAGTCTCAGGAAAGAGGTTTAAGAAAGGTAAAAAAAGTGTAATTGAATCTGAGCATGAAGCAGCCATGACACCAAATCATTAAATTATCACCCATGAAACCACAGTACAGCAACCAGAGCACACCCACTCTGAATAGAGAAAATGAGGTATTTTTTAGCAGTCTCGTAAGTTGCATTAAAAACTGTGAAGAATAAAGAACTAAATCAGATTTATTTCCTCACATTGGTGACTCAATTCTCACCAAATTCAAAGGCTAAATCTGAGAACACAGCACTAGGCTTGCACTACTCCCTTCAAAAACCCAGACTGGAGGTGCCACCAGAGCATTTCCTTCCAACAGAAACCAGCCCAAAAGGTCGCAAAGAAGCACTAATGGGCCCAATCCCATAGCTCAGCCAAAGCCTTTGACAGTATGAACAACTGAAAGCTCTGTGGATTCTTTTATTGATTGAGAAATTTAAAATTAATCCTTTTTCTTCCCTGACTCCTAAAGTACTAATCCTGCCTTAAGGCAAATAAGAGCCTGGATGACCTTATCAGATGCTGTTACCTTAAAACTGAGCAAACGCCTGAATTTTACTCAATTTGCAATATTGTGGAACTCCAAGTCAACATATGCTGAAGAAAACAAAGAACTCAATTTAAAAAAAAAGAGAGAATCATAATAAAATTGCCTGAGGAAAAAATACTTTAATTTATTGTTAGGAGAAACTTTTACTGAGATAAGCTTTTTTGGCTAAGATAATGAAGCAGCTATAATTTTGAAGAAATAAGAAGCTGAAATGGTAAAAGGGTAGTCTCAGAAAAGATGACTAAAAATAACAATAGAGCAAATAAAGGCTGTAAAACATAGTGATAGGGAAGCTCCAAAACCACTTATCTGGAAGAGCAAAACAACATGACACCAGCTTGTGAAAACATTTTTTCAGGACTGTCATGTTATATATTAAACTTTTTGGCATTTTGTGGCTTGCTAAAACCAGCGTAGCTGTGCGAGCAGGGATTTCAGCCAACTGCTTTGAACACGTGGGAGCTGACAGTCCTGAATTCTGTCTCTGTGTCAGGACTTTTCCTAGGGCTAGGGACACCTCATGGTCCCGCAGCTGATGTCTCCAGATCTCCAAGGCCCTTCTTTCTCCCTGCAGGACCTGAGAGCTCCATTTTAGTGTAGCTCATTCTACTCCACCGCCACTGCCAAAGACACATGTGAGGAACTGAAGCCAGAGCTCATAGGAATGTTACAGTAGGGCAGGTAAGGGGATGCTTTCCTACCCATCTGGTTTCCTTGCTACTAGACTTCCCCTGCCTTTTTTTCTCCCAGAAAGGCTGACAAGCATAGGAACTTTTCAAAGGAAAAAAAAGCCAGAGTAACTTCTGAAAAGACTGTGTCCTTTTTCTGTTACCAATGGAATCTTACAAAAACATATTAACATGTTTTATTCATTAGGAATCCACTGGCATCTCATGGAAAGCTGTAAAAATGTTCTTGAAAACAATTCAGATTTTCTGTTTTCTTCTCTCTTCCACTTCTTAAAATTGCTGAAGACATCAGCACAGAAACAGTTATTACTCAAGCCTCACCTACCTACTCCATATGGAATACTGTGAAGTCATATTCTCACTGCCATCTCTATAGCAGCTAAATGGGATGTTAGACATCAAAGACAATGACAGAATACAGGATACCAGAAAAGATGAACTCTCAGCAATATGAATCTTGTTGATATTCAGGCATCTGTAAATTTAAGGGACTGTAGAAACAAGACAGATACAGTAAATGAGAACATGCCTAGAAGTACCCTTTCCAAGTAGTGTTTCTCTTAAATATGTAACATTTCTTAAATGTGAACACATAAATGAGGAAACTGCAAAGCTCTATGCATATACCACATCTACCTAGTCCACTTCCTCCTGTAGTCTCATCACTGTAATTTAGTATCATGCATAATACATGGAAATATAACTATAGTGGCATTACTGGAAATCAATATAATACTGCTTTTCTTTTCCAGAGTGAAAAATACAAAAAGCTACCATTTCTTATCTGCACATTTTATCATGCTCTAGATAAATAAACCTCAACTTGGAACTGCATTCCACTAAAAATACAACATAATTGCTTACGGGGATGAAAAGACAATTGGACTAAAAGCATCGTTTCCAATTCTGGAATGGTTCCACACTCAGGACATGACTTCTCTAGGCCAGGCCCATTACCTGAAAGTCCAGCAGACACCCAGCTGTGACTTTGCTTACCCTAGAACTTCTTCACTTTATTTTTACCTTGATTTCCTGATTCCTTTCTCCCGTATATTTCAGGGCCTAATACAGAAATGTCCATAGGTGTTTCTTTAACTTCTCCCATCACAAAAGAATCCTAACAGGACTGGATTAAGGTATTTGAAACTGTCCAAGAGGAAACTGTGAAATGCCAGCTAAGTTTGAAGACTGACCCAGCTGTGAGTTATTGAGATTTCCCTTCCACCCACCCTGAAGCCTGGGCTGTCAGCACTGCAGAGGGAAGGCTTCACTGACTATAAACCAGCAGATGTCTACAGTCCAGGAGCAGGGAGTGAGTAATACACACCTGAAAATCACCCAGAAAGACCACTTGTAACATCAGTGGGTTTCTCTCGGTGGTGGCTGCATGTCAGAATGTGCTCCCTGAGCACATGCCACTGCTGCACATCAAGATGTATTGTATCTCTTGCAACTTCTTAACACTAAGATAAGGTTAAATATTTAACTCCAGCAAACCTAGAAAAATTTTAAGGGCAACCACTGCAGGCACATTACAAACCCAGTTAACATGTGTGCATATATATTAATGCATAGTCAGATATAACCATGTGCACAGAACACTTTTAGATTGAGTTGGATCTGGATTTCAGTAGACAAAAACGCACTGGATATGCATGAAATTTCTTTTTACAGAGAGAAAATACAAACTAAGATTAATCAAAAATGCATTTATTCTTGCCAATATGGGAGGAGACAGAACAACCACTATACAACAAGAATACTAGTGACATTTTTTAGAACTGGGCCTAGAAGCTACTTTAATCTTCCAAAGAACACAAATACACGTTTAACTTCAGCAGACGCACTGACACAAGTCACAGACTAAAAGATAAAGGAGTATCTTCTTTTACGGGGATTTCAAACAGCTTATCTCAATTTTTTTGTAAACATCTCATCTCTGTTAGCATGGAAGCAGAATTGAAATGAACATTAGAAATCTAGAACCAAATGCAAATTGGCCCCATTTCATTCCATGAAAAACATGAAAGATTAAATTCTTAAGTATTTCTTACTTGACTGAAATTGAAAACATATAAAGTATGGGTTTAATGAATAGTCACCTAAAATGAAAAGGGGAGAAAATAACAGAATCCAGATACTCCAGCTATTGGGAAAGGTAATCTTGGATGAAATTCTATGTTCTCTACCTATTTAACCTGCAACTCCACTGTGCAGACTCTGCTTATTCAAATTTAGTCTTAGTATGTGATTTTGGACACCTGTAATTGCACAATGCCTGGTTTGAACATATGCACTATTTTCTTTTTTTTTTTAAATAAGAAAGCTCTACCAGAAGCTCTGCAAATCATATATTTTGAAGAAACAAAAATGGCCATCTGCTCTGAGTTAACAGCAGTGACTAACATTTTCTATCGAGGCGTACCATTTCAGATCACTCCAATGTGAATGCTAATTAAAATTAATTACACATGTCTCTGAAAATTTTTTTTCTTAATATCAAGAAAAGCCAAGGAGACAATCTCTGAGACAATGTCATGAAATAATAACACTTAAGAATTTTGCCTATCTCATGTGAGCACTCTCCCAAAAGCATACAGATCTTTTCAAGCACACACACCCAAAACACACACAAACCCCCACAAGTTTAAGGTGAAAATGAACCGAAGATATGCTGCTCAGTATATAGGCCAGCCTTGGCAATGAAGTATCTCGAGTTCTATATGTAACCCAGAACAGAAATGCAGCCAAAACTAACACCACACAGGCCAAAATCCACAGTAGTAACAGTGACTGCCACTAAAATATTCCATAAGTCCCTGGAGGAGAAGGTTTGATGCCTTTCGTGGTGAGGGATGGAAGCCTGTTTTGGAATCTACCCCAGGGCCACACAGATGCAAAAGCTGCCCCCAGCTGTCAGCCCCTCATCGGGCACAGAGGGAACACGGCTCCTGCTCCAGTCCTGCCCTTCCCTGGATGGGGCAGAGGGACCCACACTGTGCTGGGTCATGGTCAGCAAGGCCAGGAGAAGCTGTGCTGCAGCTCACTCAGGTTTACCATGCATGGCTTTGCCCGTGCTTACAACACCCGTGTGTCTGGCAGGCACTTACATTTCAGATCCCATACAATCACTTGGGGAATTTTCTTCAGGTACAGTGTAACTTTCATATCCAAGGTATGGGTTTGGCACTGCGGTTTCCTTCCCCCAAGAGCCCCTTTTTGCTCTGGAATACCAGTTTTAAACCTCAGTACCTGCACCATACTATCTCTTATTTGTCATGCAAAGAATATTTGTCAATAATGACAAAAAAAAGAATATATCCCAGAAAAAAAACAACCAACCTTTTTTTTCCTTTTTAAGAGAAAGCAGTTGGCAATAAGGGCTAGCTATTCCTTGGGTTTGTATATTTTTCCTGTTCTTAAATATTGTACTCTCCAGCATTTTAGAAGTTTGTTTAGAAATGTTAGCAGCTTTTTTTCTGGATTAAATTTGTAGGGCTTTTTAATTAAACAGATTCTCTTTCTTCCATTTCGAACAGAGAGGGCTCTGAATAGCTTACAGTCCAGCTTTTCCTGGGGCTTAGCTTTCTGAGTAATTCAAAAACAGTAACTAAACATACATCTCATTTTAGGCTTTCTCCTTTAGCCTGGCTTCTATCCAACACCTCCTCTGACCCGGTCTCCTTTCACTAGTTCCCTTTATTTTGGCTCTTGCCCAATTTCCCTTATATATGGATAGCAGTTAACCAGTTGCTGCCCGTGGCAAGAAATTCAGTACTTAAAGCTCTAGTACATTTGGAGTCCCAGAAAACCTTTTGCTCCATCCCCTTCTAGAGCAACACACAGCCAAACAACATATATCCAAAATATGTAGAGATACCTTTCACTGAGTAGACACAGTGTACTTTCCTGGGTCCTACTAGACAACACAGCTCCCTGTGCAATATGATTCCTGACAGACAGAGTGTACTCAGGAGCCAGCAGCTAAAAATCCTCATCTGGCAGTTCTATTTTCAGTCCTATTGTGTGCCCTCAAAATGGCCTTTTGCTCGCTCTCCTCTGGACATTCATCTGTTTGTCAGATTAAAGATCTGTTTTTACAAGCCTGCCCCAGACAGTCAGCTCTGGAGCAGGGATGGCAGGTTCTGTGCCACTGCTTCATGACTACTGAGGGGCATTTGGCTCTTGGGAACCTACTCTTGTGAAAGCAAAAGGAACAGTTCGGTGCTTGGCACATGCTCCTCGCACCCCTCTATCATATAGAACCACGGAGGTGAGGAAAGCAACCCCGTAACTCGATTTCATCTGGGCCCTGGTTGGGCAGGAAAGTAACAGACAAGGAGAAGTGGTGGCATCTTCCTCTGCAAGGAAGGCAGAATTTCACACACTGGTTCTGCTTCTTTGGCTCCAAAGAAAGGAATGAGTCTGAAGAGGAACAGAGAAAGGCTGCTGATCAGGGACTCTCCACCAGGTAACCCTTCCTCACTCTGTGGTTGCTACTCCCAATATTGGTACAGAAGGCTTGAAAATTCACCAACTCAACAAACACTTCAGCCTACTACCATTTATAACCCCCAAAATCTGTACCTAGTAGAATCTCTACTCCTTTAAAAGAGAATTCATCTCTCCAGAGCTGGAGAAGAGGTGGAAAGGAAGCTTTTTGTCTGCTTGTAGCAAATGAAGACAGGTTTTTTTACTCATCATCATTTAATTAAAAGGGAAGTAGTATATAAATGGAGTTGTAATACAGTAATACAACAATTTATTGACCAGTAAATCAGGAAAAAGGTGTAATTATACTACTGCAAAGGCAAGAGATTACTGTAGAACAACAGGCAAATCTGTCAAAATAGTGCCACGTGGATCCTGTGGTCAACAGGACGAGATCATGAACTAACGACTGCTTGCCCTTCTTAGGGGAGATGGAGAAGTGGGACTATTGCACAGATCCTTAAGGGAGACACATTTAAGACTACAGTTTCTGTCCCAGGCCACAGTACTTGGTTAACAGAAAAAGCACCACTAAGTGAGTAATTTTTACAAGAAATACACAGAGAATAAATCAAGTGTTTGGACTGAAATCCTGTAAGGAAAGTAAACTTTCAGGGATGGACAGAATTTGTTTTCTTTGTTCTTGAGCTCTGAACAAGTGTCTTACACACTCAGCAATGAGAACATGACAGGGTAATCTACTGAATGTGAGCAGAGATGCTGACAAAATCCTCTCTCCTCCATGCTCAGCTCTGCCTGAGGAAGTCAATCAGTGGCTACATCTACACAACTTCACAGTGAAGTTCTACAGCAGTACTGCAAACATTCTTTTTTTCCCCTATAGCATAATTATTTTAAAATACTCTATATATTTGATCTCTTTTTCCAGTCTAAAAAAACCAGACTTGCCACGAGTTTCCTGTGGAGGAGAGAAGATGATTAACACGAAATAGCACTCACTTGACAGCTTTAGGTTTAGACACACACTGTTTGACCCTACAGCCCAACTTCAGTTGCTTAAAGGCAGACTCGTGTAGATGGACGCAGCCAGAAATGATCCAGGAATCACAGGGCGCTCCCTTGAATTTATTTTGTTTTAATATCTAGTACTCCTAAGGTAAGTAAACTAGAGGAGTCCATTGCAAAGGTCTTCCATAGCGTCTATAAATTAAGTAGATGGCCCATTCAAAAACTTTAAATATATTACTTACTTTGCTGAAAAACAAACCTAACCTCCCTGTTCTTTAAGAAATACTGTAACTATTTCAGGCAAAATTTTCCTTTTCCCACCCTCACCTTTTTTTTTTTTGGTTTTTTTTTAAGGTTTAATTAGAAAGTAACAAGAAAATAATTTAATTATTTCACAACACAGCCTTTCATAAACACACAATTATGTTCATTTCATGAGAATTTATCTTCACTGTGAAATCAATCGTCACAGTCTCCATTTACTCTACATTACCAAGTCACATTTGATTCCTGTCAGAGAACTGTTGACTTCTGCAGTAAATCAAAATGACAGATACTGTTAGTTTCCTTCTCCATCTATCCCCAAGTCTCAGCTAACTCAAGATGGTTTTTCCTTCTATGCAGTGAAATGAGTATTTTCCTGGTCACTATATTTCAGAGCTGGAAAGGTTTTCATAAATGGAAAAAATGCAGTGCATAATCCAGGAAACTATTGAAATGTACAGTATCAGAAACATATGGCTGGAGCAAATACCTATGCAGTGAGAGGTTGGGAATGAAAAAGAGAACAAGCTTATTAAAATTCTTCTCCTAAAAGGATTTTGCTTGAAAATTAAAATAATTTAATTGAACATTAACAAAGATTTCACAGTCAAGGAAAAAAAATGCTGCAGATTATGGGAGGAGGGGAAAGAGATACAGAATAATCTTCGTGCTATCATGGAAGCTGGAACTGATGATTGTGCCTTTGTTCTTTAACGATCTACATCTTAAATAGCAAAATGGTTCCATAACCAGAACCCTCAGTGGGCAGACTTCGAAAGCTAATTTCTTTCTCAGTTGCTAAGGTTTTTTTTAATTAAAAAAAGCGACCACTCCACCACCCCCCAACTAAAAAAAAAAAAAAAAAAAGCCAACCAGAAACTAAGTTAATGTTTTACATGATCTTTGAAAAGCAAGCCATACACACACACACATCACAAACCAGGATTCAACAGATCACCACAAAGTGAAACAACAATAAGAGTCCTTATTTCAATGTCTGTTTATCAATTCCCCGTTTCAATTTCCTTAAAAATGTGGGATAGGGGACAGAGTCCCCAGCCAGATCACTCTACTCAAGAACCAATATTCTTGTTTTTGCTGACACATCCATGAATTCAGGATTCAGTGGAAAGTGATAATCTTGTTTTGATCAGTTTGTGCCAGGAGGCAGATTTTTAGAAATATCAAAAATTAGCTGTTTTACAGTAACAGAGAAACTGCTGTTTTAATTAGAATTCAATAAATACTTCTTCAAAAACAACTTCTGCCTCCCTTAAAGCTGGAAGACTGACTCCATGATCTGCCTCTCCCAAGGCAAAGGTATTTTGTGGTCTTACTGCTGTGCTGCCATGTCTTAACATGCCCATGTGGATATAAGGATGTTTTTAGAGCAGCTTGCAGAGGCTGCAGGGTCTACTCAGAGCCCAAAGAGGCAGGGCTATTACAGACATGGCAAACATTTTAGACATCTGGTTTTGAAATCCTTGATGTCTAGTATGGATGGCAATCAAGTGAAAATGTGAATTTCCAGCTATATACCACCCGAATAAATCCCAAACTCGCCAACAGAAATGCTTCTCTTGGATTTTCACAGCAGTTAGATGATTAATATTTATGATAATGATAATATTCAAAGCCATTAGTCAAACCAAAGGAGAAACAATGAGCTAAAATTAAGACATTTCTCATGGAAGTAACCTAATATGTACAGCCAATATCAAGCCACCAGGACAAAGTTACTTTTCTTGATAGACGTACACACAACACTGGGATGATCCACACATAACCACAGCAGAATCATCAGAATTAACATTCCTTTCCAGCATCTGAACATCATTTATGTTTTTAAGAACATGAAAAGCTTTTCAAAGCTTCTTTCTGTGTTCCAGAAATGCAACTGGTCAAGCATTTGAAACGTTATTCCCAGCTAGTATGTGTGTGACATACTTTCAAAGGGCATCTCCTGGCAGACCATGTCCCCTTGCAGGCTGGCTGAGGTGTCAGCAGACACAGGCAAAGCCTTCCTGGGGTAGTTCACACTGAGACGGACATTGTGTCCTCCCCTTTCTGGGGTCAGCAGAAACTTGACAGCCCAGAAGTCCCGTGCTTTCCTTTTGCTTTGCAGGAGGGAGGGGCATTCCTTGCTTCTGAAAGTTCTGGCCACTATTTCTGGCCGGTTTGGGAGCAACAACAGCTGGCTCTGCAGAGAGCCACATCCAGCCCTCATCATCTTGAACATCTGAAGGTAATGCCAAGCTTTGGTGATGCGAGGGAGAAGTGGGTGTGAAGGAATTTAGCAGAAGAGGGAAACAAGGATATCTACCCATGCTACTCCTTGCAATTCAATTTACTTATCTGCCTGAAAAAAAACTTACAGAAATTGCCCCTTATCTGCTAAAATGCAATTCCACTGAGACAGCTACTGAGAAAGTGGTTGGTATTTATTAACTCTCCTCCTCAGTTAAAAATAAAAGTAATAATCACATGTCACTTTTATGTCTTCTGTAACATTTAAGGAACCTGTTTATGTACAGCAGTCTGAACTGGCTGTGTATCAGGAGTAGCTTCCATAGAACACTCGCACCACTTAAAACAGAGAAGTCTGAGAGGAAGTGTATGGGGCAAGAACTAAAAAGCAAAGATTTTATTAATTAGAGAAGAAGAAGAATCTAATTTTTCTCCATTCAGCAGTGTTTAAACCCAAACAAACAATCAAATGAATCCCAAGATTAATGACAGGCAAGATTTTCCACTGGAGAAAGTGAAAAGCAATGACGCTTTTGTGATTTACACCAGTTGAATCTGGTCACAAGGTACAGAAGTCATGAATGTTTTCATAAGCCTAGGTGACTGCCAAATAAAACAAAAATAGGATCAGGAGATGATTATTCAGCCATACGGAAGAACTGGCTGACTCATCATGGAGCTGTTTCACCCCACGAGTGGCTCGGAGGACACCAACCTTTCATGCCATGGTTATGCAACAGCAAAGAAGCAGATACATCACGAATATCAAGACCTTGTGTACTCAACATGGCGAGAACTGCACTCACAGTTATTAGACTGCTCAGCTAGATACCATTTTATACAAGTATCTGCAGAATAGCACATTTTCTTACCTCTGCTCTGTGTTAAACAATGCAAAGATGTGTTTGCTGGACATGAAGCTCTTTTCAACATCTCGCACTTTCAAGTTGTCCAAAGGCAGCATATACTTCTTCTCTTTTTCCTAGAAAAAAAAGATTAAAACAACACTGTGTGACAAGAAGCCTGATGTCAGCAAGCTCTGTTTAGTTGGTAATGACCTTGGTACATTTGTTATCATAAGGAAATACCCAAATTTAAATGTCTGCTTATCTTTCATAGACCTACCTGCAAGAGAAATGAAACCTCTGTTTTTCACTGACCCTTTTAAAACATTTCCTAATAAAAAAAGTTCACCTCAAACACATGAGCATCTACATTTGTTATTTTTCATTCCCCTGAATTCTAAAAAGGGTCAGACTTAACTAAAATAAAAGTGTCTGATCAATAAAGAACTCTTCTATGTGTCTGCACAGCAAGTGAAGTAACTGGTGACATAAGTTCATCTCTACTTTGTTGCTACTATTAATTATGTAAGCATGGCATTCAATAAATCCACACATAAACTTTCATTCTGCCCGTGAAAAATACGAAACCCATACAAATCAATCAAAATAATACCATTATCAAGGTTTTATATGTACCATGTACAAACAAAATCAGACTCTAATCTAACCAGATTATTTCTCCAAATAGGAATGACTTACTCTTGCCGTAGCCAACTCCTTTGCAATTTCATCACAACTCTCATTTACAGCACAATCACTGTAATTTCACCTTTTCCAGGTTTCTTCCTTCCTGTGACTTCCAGTTAAGGACTAGCAATACTCCCAAGGTAATTTATTATGTCATAACAAAAAACCCCTGAGATTATTAGCTGTTTCCATTGCGTTAAGCTTCTTTAAGTCGTTGCACTGATGGCTAAACTGAACCAATCCTCTCCAGTTTGCTTTGCAAACACACCAGATATTAAATAGAAGGATCCAAAGACAAGAGGGCATCCTCAAAGCCCTCATTCTGGGCTTGCACATCATGATAACACTGCTGACAGCGGTATTAACACAGCACAGTTTAACAGCTTCTAAAAGCCATTAAGGTACTGTTAAGGCTGGTGCCACTACCCCGGCAGCAATGGAGTGCAGAGAGGCTTTATGCCCTGGAATTTTTCCAGTGGATACTAAATGGGGTTTTCATGAATTTGGCTACCCAATGACCCTACAGAACTTCAATAAATCACCAAAGCTGGAGAGCTTAGGATTCCTTTACAGTCCCTTATCAGCCAACATGAAGCAAGGCTGACTCATCTCTGCCCAGCCACCACCAGAGCCAGCTATAAAGTTCAGCACCACTGAAGCACTTCCTGGAGTATTCAGGACTGGGGCATCACTTACGGGGGTTGGCTCAAGGAAAAAATATGCATGAGATAACATTTTAATGTATGCCATGAGACAGGACAAAGGGACAAACCAAACTAGGGCTCATTCTTCTCAATACGTGTTTCCCAGAATACACCAAGCAACTTCCAGTGCACAGAACTGGAAGATGTTCTGGCTGGGCTGAATGTGTGTTCTGTGAGGGCAGATGCAATTCATCTTGGCTGAGCTTCAGCAGATTGCAAAACTAAGCTGGATGAGAAAGGCCCTAAGAGCGAAACTATAAAAATACCGTGACATGGCCAACAACGGCTCACTTTCCTAGACAGCCTCATACCAGGCCTCAGGAGAGGAAAAAGCAGATTTCAAAAGCCCTTCTGGAAAAGCACAGTTTCTCTTGTTGTTGAATACAAAGGTTATCAAATTCCGTAATTACATAAAAAGTATCTTCTGGATTTTGAAACTGCCTCTATCTTAACCATCCTAGAAATTATTACTCACAAAAAACCATACATATATACATTCTTCACTCTCTCATTGAACATCTACTCCCATGAAGGTGTCTAGTTCTGTGCCACTCTGCAGCTGTTTATCACAGTTCATATCTATATTCTGCTTCCAGGGAATGTGTGTTGTCTGAAGCCTTGGGGCTCTCCCTGCAGAGACTGTACACTATCATCCATTCAGTAAGAATTAACACTGAGATAAATAAAAAAAGCCAAGTAAATTCATAATTTACCCATACAGAAATAAATAGTAGTAAATAACGCTAAATAAAGAACTTACAGATCAGATATTTATGTATCAAAATTAAAAGTACACTGTCCTCTAATACAGGTTTTTATTGATATGATCTGTTTTGCTATTACAAATTTATGTCCTAACTAGTATAGTAAATAAAGGATAACAATGTATTAGCTTTGCTGCCATAACAAAGGGACACACACTTGAAAAGTATTCTAGCATATAATAAACTTTGTATTAAAAGCAATTTTTTTTTCTGTCGAAAGCTGAACTGCATGGCACTGTAAGAAACTTTATTTCAATTTTTTCTTTAAAACTTACCTTTCAGTTTTACAGAATAGGCTTATCATAATTTACTATTCAATTACTGAAAAATTAAGAAATTCCTGATGAAGTCTTTGTTCTGACACTATTTACTGACAAACCAAGCAACCATAGATGAATAAAAATAGAAACTGATGAAAAAACTATACCAAGAATCTGATTGTCTAAACAAAAATTCCACAAGCAGGAAAGTTATATAAATGCTTGATGCCAAACTGTGAGAAAGTGTTTCTTCTGCAGCCACCAGGAAAAAGGAAATGCCTACTGAAGGCTAAGAAGTGGTTGGTATTTATTTACATGGCCTCCTACCCACATGCTGAGACAGGGCAGTTTCCAAGAAAGGGAAATCACAGGGTGCCTGTGCTTGAGGCAAACAGAGACAGCATGTCACACAGGAGAGATCAGAGCTAAATACTGCTTAATTCCAAGAGAAAGGTATTACTGTAACATTAAAGTGTGGCAGCAAAACTCATTGCAATTTTTTTCCCCTCCAAAGTGGGGGAAAAATATACATAAATAGAGAACGGGCTAATTCAACAGCAGGTGAGCCCAAGATTTCAGCCTAAGCTCAATTAATATTATGTTATAGTAGGGCAAAAAAAGCTCCAGCCAGGACTATTTGTGCATGTTTCCCATCCTGAGAAGCTGACAGCATAAGAAACAGGGAATGCATGAAGCCTGGGAGGAATGGGGCTAGGCACACTTCGACGAGTGACTACATGCACATAACTGTGGGTCCAGTTTGTCCCCCTCAGCATTTGTTCTTTTTTATTTATAGATTTTTATTTTTATAAAGGGGCAGAGAACTTAAGCGTGACATGAGGGGAAAAACCAGCACATGCTGATCTCACGTAGAGACTTTGCCTCTCTTTTTCCAGAGTAGAGGAGAAGAAGGAAAAAGTGGGAGGTAGAATAGCCCATTCCTGTCCCTGTGACATGAAAAAAATTCCCCATACTCCACCTTAGAAAAACAAATGAACCTGCTGGCCTGGGGAGGCCTTCCCACCCTGGAGACAGTGTTTCACCACTCGTGGGCATAAGTAGCACTCACATCCTTAATGGACCAATTCTGCTCTCTGACAGGCAAGTGAGCTGCCAGGAACTGACAGCATGATGTAAATATGCCATATTACAACTGCCCCTTCCTTCTGCACTGTTTAAATGTACTAAAAATAAATACTGCTCAAGTCCAAAATGGCACAAGGGATACAAAAAATGCAACAGCAGCTCCCCTTCCCCCAGCAGGGTCTCAGCCAGTACTTCCAGGCTAATGAACTCCATTGCATTTTCAGCCAGGGGCAGAAACTGCTTCAAAAAGCATTCTGTGCTTTTGGAACTTTCAGGTTCAGTCAAAACAGCAGAAGAAACCTTGGACACAATGTCAGCAAACTGGATGATAAGGGGAACAGAATTCCTTTGCTTCAAAGAAAAGAGACTGTTAAATTACTTCAGCTTCTTCCAGTTATCAAAGATGATTCTTTTGTCACTTCAGAACGGCTACAGTGCAGCAGCAGCAGCAGCACAGGCTCTACTCCACAACAGAACAGAATTAAAGTTCATGCAGGACAATTCAAACACACAATGCTCAGGTTCTGAAATGCAAGACTGAGCCGAGCGTTGGCCCAATTGCACTTTCAGGTGCATCAAGAGAATTGAGCTGGTTTGCTCACCACTTACTAATGCCTTATAGAACACCAGCTTTGAAATGGAGGATCATGACACCAGCCAAAACCTCTCTATGTGGGGACCACAAGCTCAGAGGAATCAAGCTCCCAACTGGAAGCAGAAGCCACACCAGAAAGGTTGGAACAAAGGCTGGTTTACAGCAGGACTCATTCTCTGCACCAGCTGTACTGAGAATACAAATCTCAGGAGTATTTACTGTGCACTGATAACAAATGTAGATATCCACAAAATGCCTCCCTCTGCCATTAGTATCAGCCATTAACAAGTATTAGGCATTGATGAGGCAAAAGAGTGAACTGCTTTAAAATCATAAAGTGAGGAAGAACAGCTTTGAAATAAAGCTGGGGAATAGCAGATAAAAACCTTAGCATTTCTGCCTTTGGACTAGATTTCCAGACTGATGCTGTACTGCTTGCTGTATTTGTTTCTGCATTCATACTTGGGGCAAATCCTTACCTGACTCACAGGCGTCGTGCTCGACCTTGTTTCTGCCAGCAGCCAGTGATGGCAGGGTATCATTAAATATCCTGCAATCAGAGCTCTAAAACGTGTAGGTGGAACACCCAAGCCAAGCAACTCTCTGGCAAAGCAGTTAAGCAGCAGAGGCAGAAAATAATCCCAAAGCAAAGATATTCTATAGTACTGTACTATTTTATATGGCCAGAGCAGTACCCACATTCTGCAGAGACACAAGAAGCAGTGGCTTGTGAACCTGCTGAGCCAGAGTGATCCGTATTAAAGAAAGAAGAAGAAAAATACTAGGAAGTGTAAGGAAATGCTGGTGGTCTGTGCCTGTTTACTCCCAAAAAGGAAAGGCTCAGACTTGTTTACACCTCGGAGCTCCGGCTGCCAGTGCAAACAGCCTTCTCTGCGGCATTTGATGAAAGTGAAAACTACTGAGATGCCTCATAGAAACCTTTACAGTATTCAAATCAATATCCAAGAATTTACCATATTCTGACTTTAAATATACCCAAGAGAATTTTACTGTGTTTCTATTACAGTTTATATTTCTCTCTCAGTTGACAAAGCCACACAGCATCTTCACAATGGTCTCTGCTTCACCACACTTGGCTTTAAAGCATACTTTGAAAAATGAAGCATGAGATTCTCAGACACTACTGCAAAATTTTGAAGAAAAATAAAGCAAGTTATTTTATTACAGATTACTTAGCAGTGTGGGATTCAGGCCTGAGCATGCTCCTGGGTACAGATGTAGAAAACATAATTCTAGCATGTCTAAAAAATGAAGAAGGAGCTGCTTTACCAGAAAAACAATGTGTACATAAATATTCTAACATTTTAATGAAAAGCACTGCAAAAGAATGCTTAATAAGTTGCAGATGAGAACATGTTTCTTCCATCTATGCACCTCTCCCCTCCAGTCTTCTAGAGTCAACTCCAAACTGAAAATCGCACGACAAAAATGTGACAACGGCTCAAGCTGATAAGCCGGGCTGTTAGAAGAACAGAGCACATGGCACAGAGCACAAATGCCAAATCTTATATTCCTTCAGTCTTACAAGTCTTTGTCTTTTGCCATGGTCAAAATAATGAGTTTCTTATATAAATCAAAGCTGAAAATGGTAAACCTGAAACCGTAGCTGAAAGAAAGATCTCATGATAGAACCAAGGTATTTCAGGTTTCAGTTATTATCTTTCTATATTTTACACTTGTACTATCTTTTTCAAGCAACTATGCATACTTCTGGCACTTGCAATTTTTTCCCAATCTTTTGGAATCTTCTTCCACAACATATTATTAAAAAAATTTAAGAGCTTTGTTATACCTCTGCTGTTTCTTCAGAATTCAACTATGGGACTAAACCTGATGCTAATGTTAAATCAGTCCTTAGTCTGGCCTTATCATTCATTTTACACAGTGTGACTCATTTCCCACAGTGTTTTTCTCTCAAAAGACCAGTATTACATTTGTTTCTGCACTTTTCTTTTGCCCAAATTTCTTCAGGAATAGAAAAACAAAAGTTCGCAACTCTGCATTTGAAATACTTCATCAAGAAATGGTCACTGGTTCTTCCTGGAAAGCAGTTTCCTATCCTGCTACATTTCAAGGCTTCCTAGAAGGAAGTCTTCACACCAATATAGGATGTCTCTACATCACTATTTTATAGCGCAAATGTTTACAATTTTAATTGAGGGCTTCCAGGGAGCTGAAGCTGCAGTTTGCATTCCTACAGCACGCAGCAAAGCAGAACCTCACAACCCACCTGCTCAGAGCTAGGAAGCCCCAAATTCCTCCTTCTCCTTGCCTGGAAGAGAGGATGGGCACAGAATCCTCAGGGAGCGCTGTGCTGAGCAGCCAAGCTGGCCTTGAAGTGGGAACTGGCAAACCTGCTGTAGCAAGCTAATTCCATGGGGTTGCTGCCTGCACAGCAGTCCCCATGTTATTGGTACCCAGATAAATATCTCCATCCCATTGTCAATATCTCATTTCCCTCAATAATGGCTGACTAGGCGTCATTGGATTAGTGCAGAGCCTGAATGGTTGGATTAAGTAAAAAATAATAAAAGAAAAGAAGAGAAAAGAAAAAAAATCTAGTAATTTCACTGGTACTTCCCTCTGCCTTCACATAATCAGAGCATCAAACAGAAGGGGAATAGTTTCTGGAATATACAACAAATTCAATGTGATTTAAGTTAGCCCCTCTCCAAAAGAGGTGTTTATTATCACAAGTGAAGGGCTGGTCTTTCACTGTCTGTGCTGTCAGTAAAAGGATCAATCTGAGAAAGGGCCTGATGAAGAGGAAATCTCTGTTTAGCTCCTATTAGTTAGGATCTTGAAAGGTCATTTTGAATTTGGGAAATCTTGTCTGGGAAAGAAGCCAGCAATTCCTCTGAACTGAAGTGATGCTGGCATTTAAAACTGAGAGAAAGCCCCAACTGATGAACCAGTGACAGTCTGGAAAAATTCTGCTGGATGCGTCAAGTGGCTGCTCCGAAGGTAGAGGGGGGATAAACGTATCCTTTGACCTTTTTATCCCTTGCCACAAAGCCTGCTTAGAACAGCTTGTTTTTCTCTGCTGGTGCTCAAGTTTTTGTTTTTCACTCCTCACCTACTGCAGATCATCCAACAACCACAGCGGTTTGTAGGAGCAGGAGTGCAGGATGAAGGGCTTTAGAGCAGCACATCTGTGCTGGCAGAGGGCACAGAGGGACAATGACACACCAGGGTCTGTGAGATCAGGCTTCTCAGCTGGGTACAGCTTTTCATTAACAATTCTGCTTATCACACATACACGTATGTGTCTATAAAAATATTGTGTTATATATGTATACACATGTTTTGGTGGTGGGATTTTTTTTTTATTTACAGAAAAAACATAATTCTTGAAACCTCTTTGAATAGAAGTGCAGCTCAGATTTCAGTCTTGACAAGGTGATGGTCTGGGTGGATGAACCTCTCTAGTTCTAATGATCTCTTGCATTAGGAATACTAAGATAATATGGAAAAAACCAGCAAGTTGTACTGGATTTTCAGCTTCCTCAATTCCCCGAACTTGTAGATAGAAAGAGAACCTTTCATTTACGAGCCTCCTGAAATTCCTTAGCAGGCACATGAAGAAGATGCACCTTTGATACAGTACCTTTTTTTCTGCTGGAAAGGCATTTCTTAAAACTCCTCTGGCTTTTGTATCCATTTGTTTCTATAAAGTGAATCCTAGAAAAGCTCGGACTCAGGAAGCCACCAGATACCTTTCCCTGGGTACCAACCGAAGTACCTCCACAGACACTACATCCTTTGTGTATGCAGAAGAAAGATCTTTTCTGCAAGATGTAAAGTGATAAATATGCAATTACATAATTATGTAAAAAACATTAAGCAGGATTTTCCTGAGGTGATGCATCTGTCTCTGCAGGACTCCTAAAGATGCAACATAATGCACACACGCAAATTAGTTCATGGCACTTATGCTGCCCTACTTGCTTGTTATCATTAAAAGCTTTCAGACAGCAATCAATTTCACTGTGGTGGAGATTACTGCAAAATGCATTAAGAAGTTCACGCCTGTGGCAATGGTCACTGAAAATATTTTGGAAAGCATCCCAGAAGTATAAGACTTTTTCCAGACATCCGAGAGAAACTCTGCTGTGACAGAGCTTCTGGTGTCAAGACTTCTCCCCCAGCACCCCTCCTCTTTAGTTGCCTTTTTTTATTTTTTTTAATAGCAGCATTTTTTGAAAGGTACATTTCAGCTTTTTCATTTTTTTTCTTTTTTCTTCTTGTTTTTCTAAACCAAGCCAAGATACTTGGGTCATGGAAAACTAACTTCTGAGACAACTGTCTGAAGCTATCTCCTTCCTTGCGCTACATCATATGTATAAATATACTCTAGCTTCTTAATTTCATCAAAGAACTACTGAATTATAATAAGAGTGATAAAATCACCTGCTTACTCTATCACAACATTTTGGAGTTTGGAGGTTTTTTTGTAAAGTAAGTAGCCCTGGGGATGTTCCTATAACTAACAAAGAAAAATGAAGACACCATAACCAACAAGCACTATTTCTACTTCATATCAAAAACATTACCTTCAAATGTTAAGTCACATAATGCCATCAAATCTTCAAGGGAAGGTTTTGAGATGTGTCTCAGAATTTGACAAGAGATATCCTAAAATAATTACAGCGACATGCAGGAAAACCTGCAGCCCTCTGTCCTTGGAAATCAATATTAGATTGAAATCTCCTTAGAAACATTCATCAAAAATGTTCCTATGAAGCTGTCCCAGACTGAAGCACTCCTGAAACTCATAGCCAAAGCTGTTCCTCAAACTCACCTTAAGTTGTCTCTGTTCTCAAACCCTCCCAAGCCAGAAGCTGCCTCTGAATCTACATCACCTGGCCCCGTAAGTCCTGGAATGTGAGTGGGGATTGACTCAACTCAAAAAAAGGAACCTGACAAACAGGGGCACGGGAATGTGGAAAAAAGGGTTAGTAGAACATCCAAGAAAATAGAAAATTTTCAAAAGATCCGATCTCAAGGTCCTCTGGTTCAACTTGAGGCCATTTCCTCTTGTCTTGCTGGCTGTCTGGGAGAAGAGACCGACCCCACCTGGCTACACCCTCCATTCATGTAGTTGTAGTGAGCAATAAGGTCATCTCTGAGCCGTTTTTCTCCAGGCTGAGCCACCCCAGATCCCTCAGCCTCTCCTCATATGACTTGTCCTCCTTCACCAGCTTTGTTGCCCTTCTCTGGACTGGCTCCATCAAAGTTACTGTCACTAAAGAAAGTGACTGCAAGGTGCGAGGCAGTGCTAGTCTTCTACTGACCCCTACCACCAGGAGTATGTGCAGAGGCAGGTGTGTGTAGGAGAGCTGCCAAATATGGCACTTTTCAATCTGCAGATGCCACATATGAAAAGAAAACATCCAAGTGTTGCTCACTCCCAAGCATCTCTTTCCTGATAACTGTATGTTAGTTTGTCACATGCAGAAGTGTGTTCCATGAAGGACACTGGACACATTGCAAATCATTTTGATTGTGCTGCCCAGCTGTTCCCTTGCAGCAGAATACAGAAAAAAGAGGTCCTGTTCCAGCATCACCCCAAGGGAAAGTATGTCAACCATACAGCACACCTTAAAAACACACACCTGAAACAGGGACAAACTCCACTGCCTTGGCCAAGTGCTCCCTTTAAATACTATGGCAGGTGCTGAACTCAGGCAGATACCTCAGCAGGAGGTACCACACTTTGGGGAAGCACACAGCAACACCTCTGGAAGGATAGAGACATCCTCAAACTGAAATAACCACGGACTGTTCAAGTGTTGTCACTGCCCTTTCATGTGATGCCCGACCTTGGTTGATTTATTGACAGATCACCTTTGTCAGCTTCACACAAGCCCACCTTTGTGCCCTTGCTGAATCACAGTGACAGGGTAACACCCCAAACACCAAAGCCTTAGAGACTGGCCATCCTTGGCACTGCTGGCAGTTCTCCTGCAGGCCCAGAGCAGCCTGTGCCACATCCAGAACAGATCATCCAAAGCCACCTTTGCAGCCAACTCGAGCAGAAACAGGCAAACAAACACTCTGCAAGCACAAACTTACAGCACATCTTCAGCCATGTGTATCAGTTTCCCTGTGTCAGAGGCAACAGCCAGAGGTTTGTGCTATGAGGCAGATCATGCACTGTCACAACCAAGAGCTAGGAACAAAGCCGGACTGCCACTGTGCACTGCGAGGGGCACAGGGGAAGCGGGGTGCTGAAGTCAGGAGACAACATCTGTGATGCTTCTGGCTGCCAGATTCATTCTTAACAAAGCAGCAACAAACTCTCAGCCAACCAGAGACTCCATCATCATCGCTGTGAGCGACAAGCACAAAAAACTGGGCAATGAGAGTATCTCTCAAGAGGATCCACCTTGCTTCTGCATGGTGGATGAGGTCTTCGGTAACTGCCAGATTTGAGAATCTTGCAGTCATATTCTTTGGCTATCACAAAATAAAAACCTTACTAATAATTCAGAAGTATTTTTAATTGTTTTTCTACTTTTCTCCACATCTCTTCCAATCCAGACTAACGCCAAACCTTGTCTTTTCTTGCAGTGACATTTAAAAATATGTCATTTCTCCTCCATATAAAATAACATCATCTTTAAAGAATTCGAGTTCTCCCATGTCTGGATTCCTGCAATCAAGTACTACTCTGATTCATACCTAACACCCTCTTTTATTCCATGCTGTTTGCTTAGGGAGGAAAATACAGATTGAATACACCATTGTGTAGACTGAAAGTTGTGCTAAGATGACAAACACCTGCATTTACTTAATCATCTCTGTTAAGATACTGTCAGTTGGCTGCCCCAAGAGCACAATTAGAAAGGAGCTCTTTCCTAAGGAAAAAAAACTTCTAACCAATGATCACAATAGCTGTAAGAACTATCTTCATCATGCTCTAAAAATTTGTAACATGCAGCTTGGATAGCTATTGTTGGTGAAGCGGTATTATGAAAATAAGATTTTTAAAGATTCAATAAACAAGGTGTAAAGTTTTAATTCAGCAGCACTGGCTACATATGCTTAACCTCAGCTGTTTCAAAGAATCATGAAAGATACAATGGCTTTGAAAGTCTCCAGGAGCTTGAGAACTCCAAACAAACAATGGTAATAATGCAAGAGATAATGACATTCTTGCAAACACAGAAGACAACAAAAATGATGCATTGAAATCCAAAAGTTGAAACACGCCTCCAAAAATGTTGAATTTTTACAGTATGCGGCTCTACTACGGACAAGGAAGATGAACATCGCTGCTTCTCTGGAAGAAAGGGCAGTATTTCCTATGCAGCACTTCCTTAACAGTGTAACTCTTTATCAATGCTGACTCAAAATATTGGAGACTATCAATTCCCTGGCCCTAAACTTGCAGGACACTGTTACATTTGTAAAGAATCACTGCAGTGTACGTACACTAATTCTACATAACATTGACATACAGCACTGAATTCCCAGACAGTCAGTCAAAGTTCTGGGCAGGAAACCAAATTCCATGGTTGTTTTTTTTTTCTTTAAACACTATGTCAAAACACCCCTATTACTCGTTACTTGTGCTTTGAAAGATATACTCCATTACTCCTTAACGTCGTTAGCTTTTACAGATACTGCAAGCAACGAGGAACTGCTGCTGGAAAAATCTATTACAACTGCTTTCTAACACTGACATTTTGAGAGTGTTTCCATAGGAAAGCAGCATGGTCACAACAAAAATCCAAGTGAAAACAAGATACCTAACTTACAAATATACGTACAAAATCAAATTTCAATAAGGAATCTATACGAGTGAAACTATCTATCAAACTCCCAAGTATATAATTTTTCACACAGAAGTTAATTCTACAATTGATTCTGAAAACTGAATTCATACAACTAAGCCTTACTCGTGTAAACCATCTTATTAGCTGGCAATGAGCTCATTTCACACACAGTTAATTCTGTTATCAGAGATCATCCTTTAATGTGTTCTAAAGCAATAAAGAACATTTTAGACAAACATTTTTTCCGCTCGTTTTGTTTTCAGGACACCCTAAGATACAAAGCAGTGAGGACAGCTTATTGCAAAGTTGTCCATGCAACAAAATTTTAAAAATACTATACAAAACAAAGAAAACAATTCAGCTAGTTCTCCTCTGGCCTTCAAAAGCCTCAAAAGTATTGAAATAAAATACTGAAATAAAAGTTCATCAAAAGTGTTCTATGTTTGCCCAAGCGCCATTTTAACATCGTATTCAGCAATTTGATTTTCTGTGATCCCTTCTTTGCATTTACATTACTCAAACTAAATGTATATTTTAATTATTGTCTCAATTCTTTCCTTTTGCTGAAATAACATTCTGTGCTCCTTTGAGGATATTCCCAAGGTTACAAAAACTAGATTGTCTAGCAGTTTAGATTTGTTTTAAATGTCTAATAATACATTATACTGAAATAGCTTGAAATAATGACTAATACTAATACATTACCAAAATATAATTACTAGTAATTCCCAAGAAAAAAGTACATGACAATAGACAAGGCTAAATGCATGTATATTTAAATAAATGCATTACAGAACTAATTGCCATTACTCAAAAAAGAAAAAAAATCCTCCCCAAACCAAGCGTTATAAAGCCTGGAAAATTTATATTTAAAAGAAATTCACATTCCCTAATGAAAACAGAAGACCTCAAATACATTTCAATCTGCCCTGAAATCGCAGTTTAGAAATGCAGGTGGGGAGAACCTGATTCAGAAGGGGGAAAATACAGTTTAGTCTAAGAACATAAAACTGGGGTTTAAAATCAAATTCATTTGGCAGCTGCACAGAGCCTTTACAGGTGAATCCTGAGTCCCCTTGGTTTTTTTGCACTCACTTTCTTTTCCCATTCACCTCCCACATCTCCTGCAAAAGACGTTTGGGGCAAGAAGTGTTTTTTAAGTTAGGAACTACAGAAATGCAAAGGCAACTCGCCCTAGTTTGTATGTGGACAAAGACCACCATTTCTTGGTGCTTTTTGCAGAGAAGGGCACTGTTTGTAAAGCGGCTGGAACCGTACACGGCGCTCTTACAAAACTGACACTACCTCCTCCTAAAAGGTGGGAAGATGGGAACCTCTTATATCAGTGACTTCTGATATTTTCTGCAGGTATAAAAAAAATCCCAGGCCATTTCAGAACACTAAGACACAAGATCACCTTGAAGAAAAGCACATTATGGAATTTTTCTTGTGCTCACTGAAAAGCATAACAGGCGCATGCCCCTTAATCTAAAATAATTATACTCTAATTACCATTGGATATTAAATTCTCTCAGCTTAAACAGCACAGCCAAAAAGTCTTCATTATTTCATTATTTGGATCATTTAGCTCAAAAGTTGACTGATGTCAGGTGCTGAGTTCCGTAAGAAAACATTTCTAATTAATTTTAATTAGGCTGCAAATTCTCAGCTTACTCTGCAGTTTAAGAAAATCCTCACTGCCCTCACACAAACATCCACACAGACACAGCACTGCTTCAAAAGGAAAAAATCCTACCATAGAATGGTTTGGGTTGGAAGGGAGTTTAAAGCTCATCTCATTCCCACCCCCCTGCCATAAGCAGGGACACCTTCCACTGTCTCAGGTTGCTCCAAGCCCTGTCCAACTCAGCCTTGAACATTTCCGGGGATGGAGCATTCACAGCTTCTCTGGGCAACCTGTGCCAGGGTTTCACCAACCTCACAGGGAAGAATTTCTTTCTGGTACCTGATCTAAACCCACTCTCTATCAGTTTAAAGCCATCATCCCTTGTCCTATCACTCCAAGCCCTCGTCCAAAGTATCTCTCAAGCTCTCTAGGAGTTCCTTTAAGTTATACTTTAGCTGCTTTAAGGTCTCGCTGGAGCCTTGTCTTCTCCAGGCTGAAGAACCCTAACTCTCTCAGCCTGTCCTCATAGGAAAGGTGCTCCAGCCTTCTGAGCATCTCAATGGCCTCCTCTGGACTTGTTCCAAAAGAAAACTACAGAATCATAACACTCGTTCCTCTGCTATTCATCTCCTAAAGGGGAGGTGAGGCTGGAAGTGAGAAGAATCTAGCAAGGAGGACTATAAAGCAGTTCAGAGTACCTCAAAGATGAAAATGAGAAAGTAAAAAGACCTATTGATAAGTATAACACATGGTGACCTGGAGAAGTGGCTGTAGAGGTGGGAATAAGGTTAGGAAAAGGTTATGGAAGAAACTGCTGCACAGTTATCTAAAGCATCTGTAGACTGACTTAGTAATGGCACACAAACAGGAAAAGCTAGAAGTTTTTAATTCAGAATCAAAATTATTACTTAATTCATCTAACAGAGATCTAGTGGAATAATTCATCTGGAAAACTGACGTATCTTTATATTCTTGTTTAGAGAGCCAGACAGAAAATAATTGGAAAAGCGTCTTCTTTCATATCAAAAGCACACATATTGGTGTGGGGTTGGCACAGCAGAGAACGTTCCCAAAGGCAATAAGCAACAAAGAACATGTGCATCACCATGACCAGGACTTTCAGTGACCACTATATAGATTAATGGTAGAAAACTTAAAGATAATGAGGTGTTTTAACTAAAACAGACATACCATGGAAAAAGCTGACCTACTGCTTGGTTGAGGGGGAAACCCATTAATAGGCGATGTTGAGAAAGCTCCAGTGTTCAATCCTTTTACATTACTCTTCACCAAAATGCCTAAAAGCAGTAAAAATTATTATGGCTAGATATAACAAAAATAAGATTAAGTTAAAGAAAATGAAGCACTAGTATAAACTGCAAAGTTCAGTTAAGCCCCCACCCCCTTCCTTCAGCTCTCTCAAGTGCCTCAGTTTTAAATCAACAGCTTGAAGTCATAAGAACTCTGCAACTAATATGTGTAAACCTCTTATCTAAATTATACAGAGGGAATAAAGCAGCAAACCTGACTTAAAATGCCCAAGAGTTCCTTGGAGCTACACCCTGCTCCTACTCTGCTATTTACACTGCAAGCAGCATCTTTGCTGTTCAAGATGACACACCGTCTTCACTAAGAGCAAAGCCTGAGAGTCTCAAATGCTTTTGTATTTTAAGCATGTTCTCTTTTCCCCTCTGCTCTACCCCAGTGCAGACAATTTTCCATAGTCTAGGCCTGGATCCACCAGCTCTTTCTCTCCAGAACTGCTTTTTCCAAGTCCCAGCTCCCATACCATGTTCCTCAGGAAGGTGCTTGGGGTGGTGTCTTAGACACAGCTTGGCAGAGGTGCTTGAGAGAGGGACATGAGACATGGGCTCTAACAACAGAATTAAACAAATTCAATTTATCAGGAATCATGCAACTTGTGTGGAGCTGAAAGGCATCAGCACCCTGTGCTCACCCAGCATGAGAACCCCCATGCTATGGAATAAACTGCGAGTTCAAACCAAACCCAGAGAAGAGGAGCGAGTCCAGTTGAGCAGGAGACTCAATCCATAGAGGCACCTTCATCTTCCATTGAAGAGGTCAACATCTGGGTCTGCTCCAAAAGCAAAGGTCTCAAGACTCTGGGAAATAAAGCACCACGCCTTAATTTATCCCGTCCTGGCTGAGTACCAGCCTAGCCCAGGAGTAGCTATTCATCTTTTCCATTTGGTAGAGTAGGGTGTTGGTCCATCCTCTCAGTGGCAAGTAATTTACAGAAAAGCATAACTTCACATGTCTCACATGAAGGCTATAGGAACTTGTGCATTGTACACAGCAAAGAAGGTCATGATGGAAATAGTGAAGCACTTAGAATTTTAAGTTTCATGTAACTTGTGCCAATAAAGTGCTGGTTATCCCCAAATTAAGCTTGCTATATAAACTGTCGAGTAATTTTTTTTTTTGTACACAGGGAGAAACACAGCTATAAATGTCTGAAGTCCTTGTCCACATTTTGACCTCAGATGCCTAAAGGCACTCGTTCTGCTCCCGCAGTGTGGAATGCCCTCCCACAAAGCACCCGTGTGGAATCTTTGGAGGCTATTTTTGCAAAGCATAACAAAAAGACATTTCTTGCTAGACTTTCTGCTGTTAGCAGCACAGCTTATTGACCACTTCTGTGGATGCTTACACTTTCCATAGTATTTCATACAGATGGGATTTCTTATGTGTAGTTACCCGTTACAAAAATCTAACTGAAAATTTACAGTTGTCGACAATGAGACAAAGGAGGAAGCAAACTTCTCTTTATGTAAGGATGTATCTGTCTTCACAGTGAAAAAAGAAAATACTATTTTCACGAGGTTTACTGCAAATTTATTACAGCAATTAAACTGTCCATTGAATCTGTCTGTATCAACTTATTTCCAGATCCAAAACCAGATGCAAAAACCACCTTTCATTTAATTTGATTATTCTAACTTGTGTAGAGTACGTAGAAACAGATATTTTGGCAACTGGTTGCTAACGAGCTTTCCTAACTCTTTAAAGCTGTTCTTGCAATGCTTTTTCTACAGCATTTACCAGAAAAAGCTAGTGATTAGAAAACAGTTAAAAATCCTTGCTCCTCCTGCAGCAGAAAACATTAAATCTCTCCTGAACAGAAAAGGGTTTTAAAAACAGGCCTCACGAAACACAGCTTCCCAGGAATCCACTTTGCTGCTGGCCATTGCTTCAGTGTGTTTGTATTGCAGCTGCACAGCAAAGGGTTAGCAAAGCACCCACACTAAAACGCCCATTGCCTACTCCACCCATCAGGGCTTCTAATGTTACCAAAAATGTGCAGTATTCTTAACACATTGTTGGCCACTGGCATTTAAATGCTTAGGAAGTATTTGTTTTTTGACTTTATGCATTTTGTAATGGATCTGTGCACTCTCTATAAACATTAATTAGTAAATTGAAGTCTAACAGGGAAGATGCACAGTTTTTTATTGGTGAGTTTGCAATCAAAGAGACATTTATTTGATATTTTAGTCTAAAACAAACAAAGCCAATACTGTATTCAGTAGTGTAAGGTTCTACCTGTTCCTCTAAGCACTCACCTACCATTCTGTAGCTTTAACATTAATTTTCTATGTTTGTGAATATTGTTTTCTCCAGTATAAACAGAAGATGAAATCTAACAAGTCGCTGACTGTTGCATTTCCTCTGTGAAAGCTGATAAACAGAAGTTTCTTTAAACAAAGCACATACTTAAGCTATGACCTGCACTGATGCCAAGCATCCTTGAGACGAAGAATTCAGTGTGACTCAAGAAATCCTTTCCTATAGATGGTCCCAGCTGCATTAGAAAAGGAAGAAGGAACCCATGCAAGGAAAATAAAGTTTCATAAAGCCAGGGAGGGAGCCAAATGCTGCCCAGCCGTCTGCTGTGGGGGCTGCAGCACTCTATTAGATTTAGTTCCTCTTGAGCATCTGGCATTTGCTGCTTTGACAAACACACTGATCTGATTCAGGACAGGAATTGCTACTTTTCAAAATGCTGTCATACACACAATGTCAAAACTGGAGATTTTTCTTTCCTTAGCTTTTTCATTATGGTAAAGTTTTGTTTATATCTAACAGATAAGAAAATTGCAGACTTAAGTCTGATTTTACGTCGACAGTATCTCTTTACAGTGAGTTTAACAACAAGATAAACAGTAGAATCAGAAACCCAATCATAGCTTTTAACTTTTCATCTTATACTTTAGTTACAAGACTATTCTTTCTTGCAAAATGTTTAAACCACTACCCTGAGTTTACTTCTCACTTGTTAGCCAGGCAATAAAATTAAAAGGGCATTGCAAAAGTCGGAAATGAAAAAAATTTAGACAAACAGATAGCACATTCGACATGCTTAGAAACATGCATTAGCACATGGGATGTCTCTTGTAATAGATGACGGATCACATAAAAGCTACTCACACCAACGAAAGTTACAGTCCATTCTCCTGACCTTTATCAATAGCCTAAGATTGACTAGAAGTTATATAAAAACAAATAACAGAAGAGATACTGCACCCAGTCCTGGAGCCTGCCTCATCTGCAGTAATTAATCCCACATTAATTAAACCAGAACATTCCTATTTATACAATCCTTATTTTCAGACTGGAGTCACTGCCATCTTTTACACTGATGGTTTTTACCATTCTCATGCCATCTCCAGTCTCTCCCACTTTTTAAACGACTCCGTGAATGGGAAAAATAACAAATTTCACTTTAACAGAACAAAACAGTAGATCAACTCAAACGATTTCTTTCCATGCCTGTTTCAGTTTGCTAATCTTGCTGAGGGCCCACATTCTACCAGTTAGTAAAATAGATGTGTTCCAGCTAAGGCACCATATGACAACGCTGCCTAAAATACTTGTTTACCCCATGGTAACGTTTCCTAACTAGAAAAGAAGGGCCTTGGTCACTTACTCAAGATTCCCAGAAGCCGGGTAGCCAAGTCAAAGCCCTTGCAGACAGACTGCACACACACCTGCACCGGTCTCCACGCACAGGGCACACAGAGTGCTTCAACACCACGTGCGTTCTGAGGTAGATACTGGAGCAGTGTTATCAGAGTTAGAGGCTGTGCGTTCACTACCTGCCTGACTTTTCCCAGCTGGACCTATGGGAGCTTCAGTGAGGACGTTCAGAGTGTTTTTGCTATTCCTGCTGCAAATGACATCAAGTTTCAGAGACATGAGGCTTCAGGACTATTCTCATTCCTCTCCAGTTAGATACACCAAGGTGACCATCAGGACAAAATCCACTGAGCTATTCAGTGTCATATTCCACAAGAAGAGGGGATGTTACTTTCCACAGTGATGCAACCATGGGCACAGCAAGACAGCAAGACTTGAAATGCAAACAACAATTCAGTACAAAATCGAACAACTCTATTTACAGCATGGGCAGATGCTGGTCTGTCCCCTCAGTACCAGCAGAGAAAGGACGGTAGGGCAAAAGAAAGCATTACAGTAACTCTTCCAAAATTAGTGTATTCAAATATCAGCCTCTCTCATTTGCCATTATAAAGAGACACAGAACGAATTCAAATACCATTCCTTTAAGGATCCAATCTTTTAGTAAGATAATCCCCAAATGAATGGAAAAGAGGAACAATGGAGTACATCCACCATACAATTCCCCAATGGCATGTTATCAACAAATCAAAAATAGTGATGCCTTTTTTCTACAGACCGGGATAAAACTACCTTCAAAAATGTACACGGGGGAAAAACCAAATCTTCAGAGCAGAACACAGCAATGATCATGACAACTAGCAGCCTGACATACTACCCAGTTTTCTGATCCCCTTCCTTAAAGCTTTTGCTCCAGTGCATATGTTGTACTCTGACTGCCAAGACAGTAAGTTGGTTGCCTCAGCTAACAGAAAATACCTTTCAAAAATGAAGTCACTATTTAAAACCACTGGAAGATTTAATAGGCCAGCTCACTCACCCAAGCTACCAACATAAGCAATTAACAAATAGTTTCTGCCAAAAACATGTTATAGTTACTAAGTTTCTTATTTGTGGTTAATCAAGAGAGATGGCGCAGCAGAACTCAGTCATATTCTGATTACTGGTAAAAATAATACATTCAGATGCGTGGGTCTGTGATGCAATGGGAGCAGAAAAATTCGGGCAGGTCTGAGAAATGCAGATTCTGTCAATCTACTGCTAAGCTCAAGACTGGTAACAGGACTGTTACCATCACCTGCATGGTGGGAACATCTAGGGAATATTCCACCATGACTAAAAGTCTGGAGGCCATCTGGCAGTGTTCCAGTAACATATACTCTCCTCTGATGTTGTAGCTAGACCCTACTTCAAAGGCTGCAAAACCACGTCATGTTAGGAAAACGAAGATTATTTACAAACTGATAAATGGTCTTTAAGATTTGTCTTCATGCAGCCTCACTCAAAATAAGTATGAAGTGCAAAGCTGTGCAACTGCACAACAAACTGCATGGGCTAGTAACAAAGTAGTGCTCAGACTAGATAGTTTAATAGGATTTAAAGTCTACTGAAAGGAAAGATTCCTCCCTCCATCACTATTACTTCCGTTTCTTCTTCCTTGTCTTCAAAATCCACAAATATCAAAGACCTAGACTGACCAACACTGGCAGAGTGAATACAGCACCACGTGTGCTAGGGACACGGGAGAACTCAATGCAGGAAGCCCTGCTTTTAAATCGCTCTTTGGCAGCAGGGTATCGTTCTGCACATGGCAACTCTGAACTCAGTGAAGAACTGGAAGTAGGACAGATCTGTTTCCAAGGGGCTACACCCAGGTTAGTGAGCCCTGAATTTTAATCAGGTTATCAGCACGGGTGCCTGAAAAATGGCTGAGCAGGAGAGATGCTTTGGAATATCCTCTGATTCTGAAGAACTCAGCAGCAGCAACTCCAACAACACTATGGTATGCTATGAATAACTTCTACAATATATTCTACAGCTCCATCAGCTTTCAAGTCTGTCCAGCACACGTCAAACCAACTCCCACAGACCAAGAGATCACAAGGAGCAGAAGAAATGTGACCATACCTGCTGGGACAGCTCTGCCACAGAGTTCCACAGCTCAACACTAGAGGCACCACATCCCTCGAGCAAGAACGCACAATGGAGCTTGGAAAAGCATTCAATAATCACTGTGGTATGCATGAACCCCTGAGAGGATCCAACAGTCCTGTACAATTTGGGCTGGCTCCAAGCTGTTTGCAATAATTATTAATTACAACTTGGGGCAGCGTCTTGTAGGTTCTTTTTTTGAACGTCGCAACTGAAGTCAGTCCTTCTTTAATTTACATGGGACTTGCTACTCTAACCAGGTGGTTGTGATTTGCAGGGTTTTCACAACACTTGCTCCTCTTGCTGCTTTTTTCCCCTCAGCTTAAGGTTCATACCATGGTTTTGTTCAAGGGGGTTTTTGTTCTGTTTTCAGATTTAAGTTTAAAAGCATGAAATAACCTTACCCCTTGTTTTTTGCCTGGTTTCTAATCAATTCCATTAAATAACACCACCCAAAAAAGACAGAAGGTGATCTGAATCTTTGTCAAAATTAACCAAGAAGTGCAGTAATGGTGAAGGTAGGTGAAAAATTTACACGACCAATCTCTCCACCAAGACATATACTTTGTTAGTAAATAAATTCAGAAAAGAGTCTAAAGATCTTTTGGAGGCCACTGGTCTCATAAAATAATAGATTTGAAGTCCTCTGGGTGAATCCATGATGTACACAGGGAGAGGCAATAGTGAATTAGTGTGGAGGAAAGTGATTATAAATTGTATTAAATAAACAGCTGTGGGAAGCACAAAGGACTGAAAACAACAAACTGGAAAGAAAGCACAGTACCTGTGTGTCATCACAAAAGACATCTGAATGCCCATATTTACAATGCAACCAAAAAACCAGGCCAATTTCATCTTTGGGGGCTTTCTCTGCTAAGTTTTAATAGATTTTTCTAAATATCTCCTGCTTTCATTACTCAAAACCGTGAAAAAAGCTCACTCTTGCTTGGAATAGAAGGTATAAAAAAAGAGAGAAAAATGAGTTTAGGTAAAGCATTAACTGCATTGTGAGTATAAGCATAATTAAAAAGAACAGTTATACAGAGACAGATTAACTTCAGCATTTAAAGAAAAAAAATGAACACAAATTGGGGATTCCCCCCTCCCTTTTCTTCACTGAACAGGATTCAGCAGCTGAGCTTTCTGGGCTCCAGGAAGGCTACACTGAGTAAACTCAGCCAACCACAAGGTTGAAAATGTAGCAGACGTACCATAAAAATTTAGTAATGCTTTTAAACTACTTCTCACCTCACTGGTTT
Organism: Aleadryas rufinucha; assembly: GCA_013397815.1. NCBI lineage: Eukaryota > Metazoa > Chordata > Aves > Passeriformes > Aleadryas > Aleadryas rufinucha. The sequence goes on from VZTH01000238.1 coordinate 327,703, forward strand.
GATGGTGGTGTGGTACTGTTATACAATATGTGCTGTTGCCAAGGCAACTCCATCTCACCTCCACAGCTGCTGCAGCTTCAGCGAAGCAACATGACGAGCTGTGGCAACTCTGAAATTTTCTTTTTTTTAAAAGAGTCTTTCCAACTATAAAGCATTTCAGATGAACCTCTGGAGCTCTTTATCCAAGGACTATGACTATTTTTCAAAAACATATTTTACTGTATTCTAGTGGAAACACTGTGACTCTAAGTTCAAAAATATATTCACATATTCTACTAAATCAGATTTGTGCCTGGCACTTTTATACCTGGTGCAGAAACAGTATCGTGCCTCTGTGCTCATTCCGTCTAAGTGCAAGAATTTTACATCCCTGGCAACAATACGAGCCTGCCTGGACAGTCTAGCATGTCCTTTTCCATTAGAGGAGGGAAAAAAGTCTAACTTCTTGAAGCACAGAAAGCCTAAGTTCTAACCCATCCCTTCAACAGGAGCCAAACTGTAATACTGCTTCAACCCCATTTTAAGCAGAGCTAAAATAAAGGGTGAAATCCAAAACAAGATTTTATGAAAAGAAATCAGCACAGAGTCCTTCTGTGATAAAGGCTTTAGTGGAGGGAGGTGGCTACAGTCTCGTGGTCCAAACCCCAAAGAATTTTTTTATTTTCATGTCCTTGGCTTCAGGGACAGTGCTGTGTGAGCAAGAACTTAGAAAAAGAATCAGAACATTACGAGCCTTCCCCGCAGTAAGTATCGATTGCAGTTTTTAAGAAGATTCAGTGCTATTTCTTTCTTTTTTCTCAACCTACTTGGCTACAGAACCAAAGTAAACATAAGACAGTAGAGCAAGCCGGTGAGGGTGTTTTGTGAACTCAGCCAAAGTTTCTGCTACTTTAATTTGGGGAGAAAAATAAGTGTTACAAAATGTCTAGGAAAAGTTTGTGCTGAGAAAGCACACAAGTGTTTAAAGGTGGGCAATGCGATTTATTGAAGAGGAAGAATATAAAAAGTGCATCAAAATAATTAGGGAAATGACAGATTTATCTATTTAAATCAACAAAGCAGTAAAACAAAAGTTTGACTTTTCTCCAGTCTAGGCTTTTTTCCTTCCTTTCCCTTCCCCTTTTCTTGTCTTCCCATGCCGGTTGTAATGCAGGTCTGTCCGAGAGCGGACAGCGGTGGCAGAGGAAAGACGCTGGCCCCTGGCTGCGTACGCTGCGAGCTCTCCTGCACTGAGAGCCTGACATTTAACCAGTTCTGGGTAACAGCATGTTTACCACCTTCCTTTCCACTCCAATCTGCAAATATAACACAAGGAAGGGCCACTTCTTTTTTATTTTCCCTTTCTGTTAAGTAAATTCTCTCTATATAAAAACTTTCAAGTGTCCCTCTGCCTCTTAACCAACCTTCACCACAAAAATATCCTGATACAGAACTTACAAATGCCTGGTAGTGCTCATAAAATTTTCAATGCATAACACACACACACACACGCAATCCTTGTGATTCTCCTCTGCTATCCTGCAGTTCAAATCGGCGAGGCAAAAGCTCCAGCTGTAACACTGAAACTGCAAAGAATCTGCTAAATTCAGTGATACTAAAAGAGTTGGAAAAAACCAAACCAAACCCAACCCAAAAAACCAAGGAGCAAAGAATGTACCTAATTACCACTAATCCTGCCTATTAGATTTCATTCAGACACCACAACTTCTTTCAAATAATCCTAGTTTATTTTTGAAAAAAATTCCTTTCTTCAGGCAGGATATGGGGGAGGAGTCAATCAGTGATGTTTTACACATGCACATCTGGATACAGTCCAATTATTCCCCTTATACATTCCTCCAGTTGTTTTCATTTTGCTCCATGCTCTGGCATTCATAAATTTGTGAGATTAATTGTGTGTGAGCGTCTGCAGTCTTGGATCTGGGCACGGGTTTAGCTGCAACACAGCTAGAAGTCAACATTAAAGAGAGCTCCAGTTCAGAAAACACAAATTACATTTATACATCTTTGGTACAGTAAGGATTGAAGCAACCATCATCCTTATCACATGCATCAAATTGGTAAGATTAATTCAATATCAACTACATTTTATTACTGTAGTTAGTGTGAACCTCATGAATACTTAGTTACTCTGTGTTAACAGCAAAAGAAGGATTTTTTTTTTTTTTTTTTTTTTTTTTTTTTTATGNAATTTTTATTTTCCTTGTTTAAAAGAAAAAAAAGGGTTTTTTTTTTTTTTTTTTTTTTTTTAGGATTTGTTTGGTTGTGGGTTTTTTGGATAGTTTTTAGTTTTTCTTGATGTGATTTCATTTGCCTTTGCAAATCATAAGCCATTGCAAGGACAGAAGCATTTTAAACCTGGGGTCCAGCTAACCCAGCAGATTGTGCCACTCTGGCCACCACCAGGGTCTACAGAGCTGGCTAATCCAGCAACTTGGGAAATGTCCGTCAGAGGTATTCCCGTGTCAAGCTCTGACTCCTTGCTGCTGTAACTTGCTATTTACAATCTCCAGCAAAGGCAGACATGAAGGTTGTGACTGAGATTCTGCAATGCTCTGGCTATTCCAGGCTGCTGGAACAGCCCCCTTTGGGGCCAAAAGCAAGTGAGCTCAAACCAATCACCAGCACAGGGAAAGCAAGGGGGCTAAACACCGCTTCTCCTCTCCTGAGGCCAAGACTTCCATTTACTGATGTTTTGTATTTTATGTGCAATTTACTAACCAAAACCAGCTGTTTCCTCAAGTTCTCTGCAATTTATTGTTTTGCAAAATCAGTTTCACATTACACTTCTGATCAGTGCAGTTCCACATGAGAGCTACACAACTGAGGTGAGGTATTAAAAAGCCAGGGGTCGCAGGCCAAGAATCTGCTCACTTGACTGCAAGCTCTGTGACCCAAATACAGTGCTGGATGCACAAATCCCACTTGGGGTCCAACAACACAGGCAATTCTAGGTTGTGATGTAGCAGTCAAGGCAGGGTGACAAGGAAGACGAACTGTGCCCAGTTCCTGAAGCTTACCCAAAAGCAGTTCAGTGCTGGCAGGAATAGCTGGACAGTTATAGGTTGTTTTGGTTTGGCTGGTTTTGTGCAAGATGGCTGCTATATTTTTGAACAATTATCCATCAGATATGATGGGATTTTTACAGAAGATAAATTGAACCTTCTTACAACCACCTAGTCTTTTCCAAAAATCTTGATGAACTGTGTGAGAGTCAATCTGGGTACAACACCATTTCAAATTCAGCACATGATACTAATCTAAAATTTTTTAACTCCCTCACATTTCCCATTGTTAATCCATCTTGTGGATTAATCTTGGAAGATCGCTCAAATCTGTAGCTCTTGATAAGACACAGAAGGGGGGAAAAAAAACCAAACCCCAAACAACTCTTCAAGCCAGGAGATTTTACAGTTTCTCCAACCCATGCAATTCTGCTTTGCTTTTCTTCATGCAGAAGGAAAACGTAGTGAGTTGGGCATTTGTCGTGCCCACAATATCTGAATCTGACAAAGAATCACCACTGCACTGAGACAATTTCCTCGTCCTGCCAGCCACCACTGCTAATCCCTGCAACTCCTCTGGCAATGCTCAAGGGTGAAGGTCTAAAAGGCAGAGAGTGGTTACAGCAAGTTTATTACTGGGGCAAACATAGCTGATCTCCCCAGCATTGCAGTGCTCCCACAGCTTGCACTGTGACACTTGAGAATTGGACCAGCTGTGAAATTCAGCCCCTCACCCTGAACTTCCATCCATAGAGTTGCATCCAATATCAATAGTTGAATAAACTCTTTTAGTCTTCCTTCCTTCTTAAAGTTAGGAAATCATACCCAAAATGAACCAAAGTTACAACTTAAATGAAATTCTTTTGACATCAAGCACCTGAGAGTCAGGGAATGTCAGATTTATGGCTGCACACACAACCTCCATTCCGCTCCATGTGTGTACACATTGTGATTAAGTATCTGATTACGTGGTTGTGCACTGTTTTTCTCTAGGACTCCTGCCTCATTCACTGTGCAGAAAGCACATACAAGAGGAGAGAATTACATTTGTACAAACAACCATAAATCTACTATTTCCTAGCTTCTGAGTACTTGACTTTGCAAACAATGTTCCTTTCATGTAGATTTCTGGTTGTAATACTTGTACGGCATACACCTAAAAACACTGCAACAACTTAAATGACAGTATCGTCTGAGAGAACAGAATCAATTTTTGAAACCTACTCATTTTATGGATGTAACATTTGCAAAAACTCTCATTTCATGGTTGCACTATCATGCTTATAAAAGTCATATTTTCCACACAATAGAGGCAGTGTAAAAATTAAAACAAGCTGCAGACTGATTGACCAAGTTGTCTGAATTATTCTCTTTCTTCCTAACAATGAACTGTGCTCTCTGAGCTCCAAGTAAACAATTAAGAAGGGTGGGGGTGGGGGTTGGAGGGCAACCTATAGTAAATAGCATTTTAATTGCACTCTTACAAAAAATACAAGGAAAATAGTAACACATAAAATAAGCCCCGTTTTCCCTTTAAAGCTACTGGAGACCATGGAGCTGTTTTAGTAAAGCAGAAGCTCCGAGCTGCAAGCAAGGGCACAAATCTTGCCCAGCACAACTTGCAAGAAAAACAGAAAGTAGCGCTTACAAATTTCTGGAATCATGTCTTCCAAGGCAGTATAAAGTAGCCTTTATACCTGAGTTAAGACTATCAGAGCATCAACTGCTATGATGGAAGAGACCCAGTGCACACTGCAGTTGCTGGCTCAGCAGGTGGCACCGGATAAATACACATATGATACTTTTACTCCATAGCTCCCAAGCAGTTGTCCAAAAGCAGTGTTTATTAAGCTGGTTCTGTTTCAAAAAAACAACCATAAAAACAGTATTGAAGGGTCCCATATAATCAGGTCTCATTGGTTCTGCTTTGAGAGCTCATGGAGGAAAACTCCACGCCAACTCAGCCAGGGATCTCTGCCACACCTCCTAAAGTCACATACATCCTGCAGTTTCTGGTACTCAGCTAAATCTGGCTCGCTCACCTCCTTTGACCACTGGGGTATTTTTTACTGGGCAGAAGCAAACAGAACTTTGCAAACTACTGTTTGTGCTTCACTCTCTTGTAGCTGTGTGAGCGAGTAGGTAGGGAGCATCAGAAAGCAGTAAAATTAAAATCTACCCCCCAAATAGTCATCACTAAGGAGATTACAAGTAGAGGTGTGGTAACTCCCTGAATATCTATCTCTTTTTCTGGTTGCTTTCCATGCTGTTCAGGGCTTGCAGGAATTCTTAAACTTTCCCTTTGACATTGGGAAGAACTGGCACAAAGTTCTGAAGGAAACACCCTTAGCAAATGCAAGATTTTCACTAGACAGAATAAACACTTCAGCTAAACTGGGTTTCTCATTTCTATTGGAAACAAGTAAGCACGTCTCCAATTTTGCCATTCATTCAAGAATTTTTTCATAGCATGGCTTACAGTGAGTCTTAATGGAGATGGAAAGCAGATTGCAGCCTTTTCCAGTGAAACGTGACTTTATTACAAAAGCAGTATGGAAGCAAGGAAAGGTTGCTGTTAATGTACATAACCATGCTTTACCACTGCCCTCAATACATAATGTCTACACTGAAAGGTACAAACAGGGTCATTCATTTTCAGAAGTTATAAGAGATAATTACAGGACAGCAAAGCAGGTTTTTTTTCCCACGTGCACACTACAGAAACAACTTTGTTTCAAAATTAATATTGTTCAGAACAATATTAGCAAACCAGTTCAAATAGCAAGTAATGAATATACAGAAAGAGCTCCTAAGACTAACCTCTAATTACCTAGTGGGAGTGCTCAATGTCCTTCACCTGCTCAAACCAGGTCAAGGTGAACATATTCAGGTATAATAGACACAAAGTGCCAATTTTAATGAGCCGTGCTTTCCTGCAGCAGAAGACAGAGCTAACATTCCCTCCTAAGCAGCCACCTAGCTGTGACCGAAGGGTTAACTAAATACCAACACCTTCATTTCTTAACCAGCTAACAAGTCTTCAAGCACACCTACTGCAACCTTTGGATGCTCTTTCAGCATCCGACACCTGCATTTGCACCACAAACCCTTGGAGTACTTAGCTGCTATTGCCAAGTTGAAATTTTATCATTAAACTTCCAACCATCATATGAAGATTTCTGGGAGGCTGCCAATATTATTGAGGCTCCTTATGGTGTTCTAACAACATATGCTAAGGCTTGTAAGTGCCACCTGTTCACATGAGAATCTCCACCACAGAGCCTGCTCCCTCTCCAACACTCCCTTCCCAAGATTGTTGTCCTCCCCACTTCTCCAATCTTTCATCTGATAGTATTTGCTCAGCATCTTTTCTGCTATTTTTCCTTTATTGACATAGACTCCACTTTCCCTTTCTTCATAAATGCATCCCAAGGTCCACAGAAATAAGAACCTGGAGATTTAGCAAATCTTAACAAGATGAGGCTACTTCAATAACGTTTACTTCCACAAGACATACTGAACAATTTTAATTGCCTCAAATCAGGTATATCACTATCACTGCAAACCAAGTCACAAATTATCTTGGGGAACGTAATTAGGGGTAAACAAATGAAACACAGTTATTATTCACCTATGCAAAAGAATTAAGATCAATCTCACCAAAAAACCCCCCAGACTCGGATAAGCAAGTTCTGATACACGAGAACAAAATTCATTGATAGTAGCAAAACTACATTAAAAAAATTAATCACCAACACTTTCATAAATGTAAGGAGTGGAGCATGGTGTAAAATATCAGATTCTACACAGATGACTATGAATTGGGTACACATTTAACAGCTCTCCCTGATGTTACCTTCTGATACTATAAAGTAAGGCCTCAATTCTGACTTCCTGGCTCTAGAGAATGTTTTTCTTTAATTATATATGTGCACATAGTCTATGTAAAAGGAATTTACCATTAGTTTTTTGGCCTTTAGCAGACATATTTAATAATTACTTTAAAATATTGACATTTCTGATCGGTAACGAAGATAAATGGAACCTCTATCCAAAATTCAGTGGGAAATTAGACTGCAGCAGGTGAATAACGCAGGTATGATTTCCACAGGTTCCTCTCCAGAGGATGTTCTTTCCAAACTCAACTCCATGTGGTATAGAAAGGTCGCAGATTATGACAGATTGGCCACAATCTAACAGTTTTTCCTTTTATATGACCAGTTGAATGCAAAGCAACAAAACAACAGAAGAATAAAAAGGAAAATAAAAACCAGATTTCTGTCAGAGTATTCACGGCTTAATGGCTAAATGGTTAAGTGGGACTAGACGTTCTGGGGAGCAAAGGGACTGGGTGCACAAAGAGCTACATTATTAAATCTTCTAGATGGCAATTCTTATGAGATCATGACTTGAAGATACAACAGTGGAAGAGAGAAAGTCCCTGGGGGAAGGTTGAAGGTCCCTGAAGCAGAGATTGATAAATGGTGATAGTATCAGTTCAAGAAACTGAAAGATGACACAAGAGATGTGGTTTTGAAAACACAGATGGAAAAATATGGCCTTCAGGCCACCAGGCAAAGGGAGACTCCATTCAAGTTCCCACTGAATCCAGTGCATTGAAGTTCAAAGCAGTCAGACAAATTTTACCAGTGTTAAGGATCCAGAAGCTCTAACTGACAGATAATATTCCAGTCAGGCTGGATCCAAACGATCTCTGTAAACCTCTTCGCCTAAGACCAAGGTAATATGTTACATAAAGACTTTTTTTCCCCCTGTAGCTGTTCAAATGCAGGATTTCTGAGAGTTATCATAAAGGGGATGCTACAGGACATTTTGTGGGACAGAATTCAATCTTACAGCCTACAAAAACATAACTTTACACAAAAACCATCTCCCATTGCATAATTCCCTAGTGTCTCTTGCCTAACTTCAAACATTCTCTACTACCTGGTTTTTGCTACTCTTTTATGGCAGCTCCAAACAAACACCTTGCATTGCATGGCAGCAAGTTCTTCTGAAGGCTCTACAGAAAAGAGAAAGAACCCAAAGTAGAAATAACTTGCTCAAGGTCATACAAGTTTATGACAAAGACAAGCACAAAAATCTTGTTTCAGTCTTCACTCCAGTCATACTGCTTATTCTCAACAGGTTATCAATAAATACATTTAATTCTCCAGAATGTTTCCAACACTGATGAATTATGGAGCTTCCTTCCCCCTCCTATCTTCCCTGAGTTAATGCTTTTTCAGCATACCCTCCTGTGGATGGAATCATTATCATTGTGTCTCTAACTCTCCAAGTCTATAATGAAAAATGAACAACTTGTGAAAAAACAAACAAACCAAAACAAACCCCTGCTGGTTTCTTCATTATACAAAGCACTGTACATATACACAGGTGTAGTCTCAGCTCAGGAGCAGGGGTTTATGCAGACGTCACAACAGGCCCCTCTTTGGACTATCATCTGCAATCAGAGCTGATTTCTTCATTGATTTTTCCAGCGTGCTGTAAGAACAAGTTGATTTGAAGGGGTTGTGTGGTGGCTGGGAGCAGAGTGGCACTGCAGTTAATAAGCAGACTGAGTAATCCAGCACATCCAATGTCTGTTATGGTCATCCCTTTTCAAGTAATTAAGTACTGCCTTTACACTTTACTATCTCTCTCTCTCTCCTGTCACTGATCACCTCTTGTTTCAAATCCTATGTTACAAATCTATTCCAATTGCAAGAGATGTGCAGTTTTTAGAAAAAGAAAGCTGATGGTGTAATAAACAGACAATGAAGTGTGGCCATAAAGAGAAATAGTCCCATTACACGGAGATTTAAACAGACTTGCCCTCTTGTACAGAACATTTTCTAACAGCCCTTCTGTGAATGAGCAAAACACTAACAGCTCTGGAATTGAATGCACAGGATATTTAAACATAACTGAGACTCCAAAATAGCAGCATATTGACTTTACATAATCAAATGCCTCATGGATCTTCAAAGTGAAGAAGGGAAGGACACCACCAGCAATGTTTGGTTTTTTTAAAAAGGCCATGATTGTTTTTCCTAGTCAAGGCAACAGTCTGTCAATACCTCAGAGTATGCCAAATATGAAGGTTCAAAACAGGAGCTTGAATTATGAACGAAAGCTAAAAAAACACCACAAATATTTCTCAACAGGTGGAAAGCATATAAATAAAATTTCAGATAATTCAAATACATTCAAACAGCTAAATTTTCCACACAAAAACATGTTTCTCCCTAGCTAACTGGAAAACTTCAGACTAAAGACAGCATTTTCATTTATCCAACCTGAAAAGCAAAATATTTCCCATCCCTTCAAAATTAAGGGACCTAATAGAAACTAGAAAACAAATGAGATTCTGTGAAACAATGTGCAAGCCAAACTTTAATGGTAAATATTTTTGTTATAGTAGTATCTAAATGCTGTAACTTAGGGTCACATCTTTATATGGAGATTTGGATGCACACAAAGGCAATCGATATTTTAAAGTGTTACAGTTTAAAGATGCAAGCAGAAAACATTTAATGGGAATGAACTATACCAGGCAAACATATTTTATAAGGAATACATTCATTTTGTTAGAGTTTTCTGGTATTTCGATGAGATACTGTTACGTATTATTCTGTAGTAATCAAAGTAAGATCTTACGTGCTTTGTCAACAAGACACAATGATACAATGATTACATGTCCTGTCCACTCAGCACTTTACTATTACATCAATTAAAGTATCCTTTTTCCCCCCTCTCAATGCAAGGTTTTCTATGAAGTTTTGACCACACCAACCCCAAATCACTCTGTAGCTACTCTCACAGGACAGGAATCTCAGTGCATTGTAAAAAAGAGCCAATACAGGAATCAGGTATATACAATTAACACCTTTCTGAAAAGAAGTAGAAACAATTCTCTCCTGTATTTGATGTTCAGAAGGCAGGAATTCAGAGTTACATTCCATTGAACCGCATTTCAATTTTTTTCCTGCTCAGAATTCGAATACTCTGAGAGAACATTTGAGTTGTGCGACACTGACAGAACAGCAGAAACATTCTGTGGCTTTTCTGACTTGCTTTTTGGTTATGCCCTTATGTGCCTTCAGGTCTTTGCTGTTAACTGAATCAAGACAGATTTCAACCAACTGCATGACAGCAGCGTCATCAGCCTGTGATCCACTGAGGCTTTCTCAAAGGCCCTCCAATGGCTTTTGTGAGCTCAGTGCTCCTTTGTGCAGTTCTTCACCATATAGTCTGTACTGTCACTTGATCTGTGCATTTCTACAGCTCAGAAGCTGCTTTAGGATTGCTGCAATAGTTACATGAAAACACTGAAAGTCTCTTGAAAGAGATCTAGCAACTGAAACTGGTCCTTCAGCCTTCTTTAATCCATGAAGCTGACAGGACATGCAGAAACACTGACTGTCTGCAATGTTCCTTTATCATAGTGTTGCTATTTTTCAAGCAGATTTAGATGTTCTCCTTGGAAATCTAAGAAAACTGGACCTAGGGATTCATCTCCTTCGGTTAATTTTCACTACTACCTTGACCAAATGAAGATTCCTTACCATGCTCTTTACGCTGCCGGATAACACAGCCTGAAACCCCTGGAGAAATCTGGGTGTTAACCATGTGCACATACACATTGCTGAGCACCTGGTAATTATCACTGAAGAGCTCCATTTTGTACAGCTTCCAAAAAGTCCAAGAGGCAGGAGATCTTCACAACTTCCCTTTCAAGCCAGTTAAGTCCTTCACTCACAGACTGAAATTAGAGTATTAACATATCCAATACATGAAAAAGCTCAGCTTTGTTTAAAGTGCTTTACCCTATTTTATTTGTCCTGCAGTGCTTCTTTTCCCAGACTGTGCAAAAACCAAGGGACTACCTCGGCACTAAAGAGTCTCAGTGAACTCTTAAAAACTGAACTTCTGTTCAAAAGTAGGCAAAAAAATCTAAACCCTGAGACTCTGAGTAAATCTACTGCACTGTTTTCAGAGCTGGTGAAAGTTTCCACAACTCCACACCATCTTAAGGATGTTTTGAACAGTATCAGACACTACTGCGTATTTTAGTACTGTGTGCAGAGTTCATCAAGACCTTTACATTGTGGTGCCTACACTCAGTGTACCTCTCCTGTGGTACAGCTCTATTAACTCAGAAGCCTCCCAGATCTATGATATCAATTCAATTCTCTAAGACTTAAATTAACAGATGTTCCAACATATTATACACAAATTATCTTCTTTCTATATAGAATCCTACACGAAATTATACTGCTGATCAAATTTTTTTCTTCACTTATAAAAAAAAGGAAACCACACTCCTTTCATTTTAAGCTCCATACTATTCATCTAGCAGTTTGTTTCTCTCTCCTCTACTAGCAGAAAATATAATACAGGAAAAGATTTAAATGAAAAACAGATCTGCATAGTGAATTGCATATGGTTTCCATTTTCCTCCATGCAATGTTTCATAGAGAGTCAACGAAGAAATCCCTCCCACAAATCCGGATCTGAAGTCCACTTTCAGAATCTTGTCAGCACAGGAGCGAGGAGACAACTCTGTGCATGAAAATGCTGCAATCCGTCTGTGCTCTATCTTGTTAGGGTAAATCATTCCTGGAAAGTACCACTGGATCTAGGTAATAAATCAGTATTTATAAAATATGCACACCCAAATGATGCTGGCTGTGTCTGGGTGAACCTGCTGTTTTCAGGCATACCAGGTTTGGTGTGCACCACACAGCTTGCTGCATTTTATGCCTCTTTGCAGCAGGGTTTTCCAGCACTAACAACTTTTTACTTAGTTGACATTCTCCGTGCTAAACTAAACCCAGCCAATAAATACCACTTCTGCCAAAAAGCCTCCATAACTATGACATTCCATCAGCTTTCCTAGCTGATTTAAACAATTCTTTCCAAAGTTTTTCTGACTTTGTTTACATAAAACTCATCTTTTCCTCCTATTCCTCATAGCCTGAACTAATTTTTTTTCCTCTTGCATTCTCAGCAGTTCCTGATGACATCCAAACATCAAGGCAAGCATGCCATGTTTCCATCAGACACCAAAGGAGGTTTACAAAGCAGGAGGCTCCTTCTTTCCCACTCTCTGGGGGTTTCCATGTCAGTGAATGAGAATGAATGATAAGCTGCTGTTTGTCAGATGCATTTGTTGTTTCTGCGAGTTAACAACTGTTTGGATTTCATCCCTTTTAGAGACTGGCTTCAAGTGGGGCATGAGTGGGATGCAAAAATGAAATGGAAAATCTGGAACATCTTCCCTTTTGCCTCCTCAAGGTAAAAGTCCAGGTAGGAGGGGATGTTTGTGTAGAAAAACGTTCCCAAAAGCACTACTTGTTAAGCACATCAGAACCACACAGCACTAATCCCTGCAAAGGCAAGACACTAAAGTTCTGCCTAGCTGCAAGGTGGAAGCAAAAACTAAGTTTAGCAAAACTTAGCAAAATAATATCTGGCAATACCTTGCGTTTGAGAGAATGTGCACAAGTATGGGATGAACACATCTTGCCTGACAGACACAAACTCTGCTTCAAGAGGCGCTCAGCATCTGTGCACTAATGTGCCTGTCCAGAAAAATCCAGAGCACAGAGGTTACCTGGTTTGCAGGTCTCTTTCTGAGGGAGACTTGTGGGCTGAGAATTCTTTGATATGTTAAAAGAAGAAAAGGAAGTTTTGCTGATTCTATGCCTCCTTATATTTACATAAATGAAAACGAAAAATGTTACCTGGGGAAAGAAGCAGTCAGTAGAAAACTAACAAAAAAAATTAAAAATATGAATATTATAGAAAGTACTTATTTTTTTTATACTTATTAACATGGAAAACTATCTGTACAGCATCACATGCTCTAAAATCATGTAACAGAATGGGTATCCCCCCATTAGCTCAGTTCAACCTGACACTTCAGACCTTCACATCCTTGAGTGCTGACCCTGAAATCCAGCCAGGTCAGGGTGTTGAAAAAACTCAAGTATTCAAGGTGTGGGACAACACTTCCTAATCCCAGGGTCTTCACATTAAATTCATGTCCAAACAAAGCCAAACTTGCATGAACAAACCTTTCTATTGGTTATTCCCATTTCCATACAGTTATTTCAAATTACTTTTCCACAGCTTTATCAAGTTTTCACCATTCCAAATTCTGAATTTGTTTTCAAAAGATTCTCAGATACCTGACAACTCTTCTCAGTTTACTAATTTTTACTATTAAGTCTATAGTAAAATATTTTCTTTGTTCAGTGCCAAAAAACATACAGATCCATCTGTGGAGGGAAGCCTGTGGGATAACCCAGTACAACTCCCTAGTGTTTCTTAGCCAGTCTTGGTCTACAAGGTATAAAATCTGAAAACCTTCTTCCTCTGTGCACTAGAACATGACACAGCTGTTTGACACTCTGTCTTTGCTAAGGTCATTGAAAACTGAGGTTTGAAAGAGAATGCAAAAAGCTAAACCGTGCTTGCACTGTGTGCTTTGGTTGCAGCCTGGCTGGGGAGTGCTGTGAGACTCGAGGGTGTTTTCTGATCTCCTCAATAGAACCCTCTGACAGGGATCAAACACACTGCACGTCACAAGAGCTGGAATGATGGAACCTGTGGGACAGACAAGTTAAACACGACACTAACACATCTAGTAACAATTAAAACACTTGTCGAAGTAGTCCAGAAAAAGCACAGAGAAGAAAAGTACTAGAAAATAGTATTGTACTACAAAGTCTTTTGGGTTTTTTTAATACATACACCAGGTATGCAAACTTTTCTAGCAGTACAGAAGCTTGGCTTCATCAGGCTTGTGAAACCAGCTTGGTTGCAGAGTTTCAGAGGCATCCTTAGGCATCTCAGGCATATAGACTCATCATTTTCCTGGCTTTCTCCTGATTTTACTCTTTTAACTGCATTTTCAGGTCTCACTCTACATGAACAGTGTTTGTGAATGATATACCAAGCAACATTAAACTGCATAAAATTGCTGCTTCTTCTGTGTTTTCCACATTTCTCACATGATACCCAACACAAGGCAATGTTTTGGTCCAGTGCTCAATCAAAAAATGCTTTTGTAAGGCTTTAGGAAAAGACACATTTAATAAACACACCTTGAAGGCAGAGTAAAAAATGACAAAGTCCATTGGGGAATCAAGAGCAGAGCAGTCCACTTCATCCCTGAACTTTAGGCAGTCTTCAGAATATACTGAGATTCACGTATCACATGCAAAAGTAACAAAGGGAACCACTGCAGAGATGTGAAATGTGAGGAGTGTTAGGGGCAAGGTGATCTTGGGTGTTACCCATGGAAGCAGCCGGAAAGGGCTGTGGGTGGGTTGTTGGCTGTTTTGGAGGTTTTGTTTCTCAATCAAGACCAGATCCTCAAGAGGTTAAGTGTTACACATAAAAGATTTGGATAAAATATTTGCTGTCTTAGGCTGAAGTACTCAGTTGGACAGCAGAGGGGGTAATTCTGTACATCCAAGGAAAAGTCATTCCATCAGCAAAAGGAAGGTCTGGAATGAAGCTGTCATGAAAGGAACAGATCAATGTGCAGTGATGGCTGCTGTCAGTGAGAGACAACAGAGCACAGATCAGCACTGCAAGAACATGAAAGGAGAGAAGAGTCATGAAGCATCCCACAGAAAAACATACTGAAACAGTAACAGGGACTTCAAAGAATGAACACTGTTCCTTTTGGGGTTCTGTACTGCAAAGGCGAAGTTATTGCTGTGATTTCAAACAATTATAGGGACAGGGAAGAACTTTCTGATCTCTAAAGAGCGCGAACCAAGAGGCATCAATGGAAGTGTTTCTCATGACTAACACTTTTAAAGCATCTCCCATGTCTAACATGACCCACAAGGAAAGGAACTTAAATCAACTCTTCAAAAGCTCTCCATAGTCTCTCTCACATGACTCCATCTGTCAAACTCTCACTAACTTGCTTCATTTTTCTGGAACTTACACAGACATTTGAAAACACTTAGTAATATGAGAAAAGGAAACTACTATGAACATAACAAGACTGAACTTGTTTTACTACTACTGGTTAGTAGCTGCAGTGAGTTTAGGCAGTTGGATGTCATCAAACACTAAGAAATATCTACCAGGCCAACACAATGGCTCCCAGGTTTCTAGAACACATCTTGCCCCAACTGCTAAGAGGGCATTAGTAAAGCCATGCTAAACACACATCTTCCTGCACTGCATGTAAAGCTATAGCTAAGGCAAACACTAAATCTCTATTTGTAAAGCAGACAGGTGAAGTAAATAGCAGAGGAAGTCTGTTAGTAGCTCAGCTTTATCAGGATATTAAACTGATAAATCATACCTTGCTTAGCTGACTAAGAACAACCAACACATACTGCCATGAAGGCAGGACACAATCTCTCTTTTGGCCACAGCAGCTCAAGTGACAAATTTCTGTTTCTTTTAATTGGAATATACATAGAGTAGTAATGAGGAATTTTGAAACTTCTCTTCCTTGGAGACACTATTAAAAAAACCAACTATAAGTACTAGGGACAATGTAACAAAAATTACAACATTCTGTTGATCTATTAACTCTTTTGTTTCCCACATCTTCAAGAAATATATTTAATGTTTTAGGGAGGCTGTAAGTTATGCCTGAGAGCACTATCATTTACCAGCTCACATGAAAATTTTGCAGAAATCAGATCTCAAAATCTTTGAGCAATCAAAAGGCTTTTAAGTTGGCCCTTAATTCTAATTTAAATGCTTATGTCTACATACTTAAGTCAGATAGCAAGAGCAGGTGATTAAATCTTCATACCTACAGAAAAAGTCAGACATGACTACTCCTTGGATAACACTTACTAATTGTTGGAAACCTGATTTAGATTTCATAAAAGAGGATGAGTTGTTCTGTTATGGATTTCAACGAGCTGCAGCAATGCAGCTTTGACAGTCACCTCTCCTCAGAGTCTGCATCTCTGCACAGCACAAATGACAGATTGCTGCATTCAGCCTCAGGAAAGGAACTCACTGTCTCACATTCCAGAACCTGGCTCGTTATTGTTAAGTCTTTATCAAAAGCAAGAAACCTATGAATAAATTATGTTATGAACAGAAGTTTTGGCAAGACAAAGACGACACTTCACGCAGCAGTTAACATAAAGAGAGGATAATAGTCCTGCCAAAGACAATAAATACTAGAAGAAATGGCTTTCAGTTTTAGAGGCCCTGAGCAATATTGCTGGTGCTCATTTTAAGATCTGCTTCTACAACACAATTCCCTTAAGATTGTTCTTAAATGCGAAAAGGATGGATGTTTTTGTTTTGGGATCATTCACAATGTTGGAGTTGCAAACCACAGGCTTGAACTGAGGTGAGAGTTAACATCACTTTGCCACTAATTTCTTTCAACTGCATCCTTCTCTTTCTTGATCTCCCTTCCCCCCACTACAAAAATCTCCAGGCATTACTATCAAAAATATACTCATGCAATAAATCATGTATTTGCTCTCACGTGACTGGTATTCATTAGAGTCAAAGATCTCCAAGATCTGCCCCCAGAGCGTATTATGTTACTGAAACATAGAAATAGCTACAACACAAAGTTTTGCCAGAAAAAAACCCACAAAAGTAACAACAAACTGTCTCTCAGTTGGGCAGAAGAAAGAATGTTCATAAAAATATTTCTGAGGGGTAAATCAAACCCCAAAGTCTAATTAGACAAACCCAGCAGTTTAAACCCAACAAGACACAGGATTTTCAACTAGAAACTTCTAGGAAGTATACACTTTTTTCAGTCACCCAGGCAGTTCTCTTTTCAAAGAGAATTTTTTCTAGAACAGAATGGAAAAAGAAACATAAAACACTACAAGTTTATCCATTATATATCCTGGCTTTCATTAAGCAGTAAACAACAAGCTCCTACATTCCCTCAAATGCACCCCCTTACTGTGCAGTTATTTTGCTTTACTGAATACTACAATCACTTTGTAGTATTCAGTAAAGTATTCACAGAAGTAAGTACAACACTTAGAGATGCAATGCTATTCCAGTGATGTGGTAACCTGACTGAAACATTTCAGCCTGAGTGGGGAAAAGGAACACTTGATTCAGCTGCACATCTGGGTTTTATAAAGGGTCCAAAAGCCTAACACTAACGTGCTTCAGGGCTAAAACACAGTCGAGGAGATCACAGCAGTCAAGAAAGAGGACAGTGTTAATCCAGGGCATATCGTGCTCTTCACCACCGCTCTGAAAATTAACTTAGCTCAGCTAATTTTGCATCCCCACTAATTGTGTGTTGTGTATGAGTAAGCAATGACTAAGGAAATGTCAAAGCTATTCCATATCCTGTTCTCTTCCTGAAGAAAAACATGACAGGCAGAGAGGATACCTCCCATTAAGGCCACAACAATTCAACAAGGCAGCTATTTTTTTTCAGCAGGAATAAAATAACCTATACGCAATCTAAACATTGCCAGTCATTATAATCACTTGTTACCACTGTGCTGAGCACACATGGCTCCCTCAAACCAATTTACTATCCAAACATCAGTTTAGATATTCAAATATGAGCATGAGTGCGTACACACCATTTAAGCTGAAAAATGCACAGTGAGCACCAAGTCACCTGTATATGGAAATACCTGCTCTGTAGCACACTGGTTCTTTTCCAGTGTTCCAGACTATCCATTGATAAACTTTGACCACTGGCTAGAAAGGCAAAACAAAATACTGAACAATAGAGACCACAAAGTGATGCACATATTACAACCAGGGTGGATATAACCAGACTGCTAATGAGGCAAAAAGAA
This sequence comes from Aleadryas rufinucha, assembly GCA_013397815.1. Classification (NCBI taxonomy): domain Eukaryota; kingdom Metazoa; phylum Chordata; class Aves; order Passeriformes; genus Aleadryas; species Aleadryas rufinucha. Next base: position 345,503 of record VZTH01000238.1, read on the forward strand.
GTGGCATCCATATAGAACCTCCTGTTGGTTTCCTCGCAGCTGTAAGGACAGAAATGAGCAGTGGGCTCACTACAGATGTCCACCTCAGAGGTGCTGAATTGTCCCCTGCACACCAAAGATAAAGGAAACACAGGTTCCTGAACGTGGTTGTCAGGAACTTCATCTCAGTTAGATGCCCAAAATAGCTGGACTGAGCCCTTCCAGCTCTGCCTTCTCCCCCTTCATGTCTCTCCCATAAACGCAAGTGAAGTTTGAGACAAAGCACATAGAGCAGAAATGTGGAATTGAGCAGAGAAAGGTGAAAGAGTAAATATCCTAAAGCATCCAAACTACATGTCTGCTGAGAAGGGAAAGGATGGGGGGCCAGGTGATAAGGGATAGAGGAAGGAAAAAGGGAACAGGGAATACAGTGTTTAGAGACTACGGTTTTCACCAGTCCATTATGTGTTACAGGAACTACATAACAGAGAGGCATTAGGCTGGAACATTATGCAGAGCTGTACTAAACTAATTTATAAAAGATCAAATCACTGACTGCAATACTGAGACCAGACTGCTTGGAAAACTGTGCAGCACATAGATGTGGCTCTGAGCAGTCATATAACCTGTACAGAAGGGTCCCAGCCAAAGGGGGCTTCAGTTAGCACTGCTAAACTCCTGCCAGCCTCACAATTCAGATACCATGAATAATGCTAAAATCAACACATGGAGATGATGGTACAAGCTCAAAATGAGCACCACACTTCCGATAGCATGTTCTCATAACCATGGGCAGAGCACCTTAAAAGCAGAAATCACGCCTACAAGCATTGGCCAGAAGCAACAATATTGCTAAGGGACAAATCTTCATTTTTGTAAATTTAAAATTTAAAAAAATGAGTCTGATCGCAGTGGAAGACCAAGAAACAACAGGACTGCAAGACTGCATTAGGCCTTGCCCAACCATAAGTGATATTCATTAACAGAAAGGTCACAAACTCTACAGAATCAAGAACCAGATACTCTCGCCTCATATGCTGCTGCTTCCTCCACCCTCACCTCTTCTGTCCCTACATTATCCTTATCTTCCTTCTTGCATCCATACCCCATGCATTCTGGATAAAAGTGAACACAATTGAGGCTGTTTGTTTCCATTTGTTCACCCTCAATGGCATTTAATTCTCTACTCACTTTGTTCACTCAGCTCCAAAATAGACCCTGGAGGTAGTTTCGCAGGGACATCATTTTGCTCTGATGGCAATGACAGCCTGCTCATACTGTTCCCTGTATCCTATACCTACCTATTTTTAATCTCTTAAATCATGATTTAGCTTACTGAGTGCCGAAAAGGGTTAACCTTTGCTGCTGGATGTGCAAAAAAAGCTACAGCAAATCATGGCAGACAACTTTCTCTTTAAGAATTTCAAAAATAGCTACATTCAATTGCCTGCTATTATTTCAACTCATTTATCAGCTGCAGACATCCCACTTACTCTTCTGGAGTTCCCTGGATCATATCTAGAGCTTTTACAAAGAGATATAAAACTTACAATTGTCCAGACACTTTCTACAGTAACTTTTTAACACAAAAATGCACACTAATGGCAGTTCAGCCACTTCACTGGTGTAAATGCAGTCTGGGACATTTTACAAACAAGAAGCACACAGCTCCTGTGCTACCCATACACTTCATGACCATCTCAAAGATGTCCATCCCATTCAGTATGAAGAATGACCTGGCACTACACTGCTGTCTGCCAGGAAAGGAGAACAATCCAGCAGAAATACAGCTATTTTCTTCTTCATAGTGGTCCTCCAAAGAAGCATTAATGAAGAAGTTGGACTTCTCAAAATCCTTAGTTTCCTCCAAGTTAAAAATCAAAGAATATTGTTGGCTTGTGGAAAATAATTTAATCACGGGGCTGAGTTCCTAGGCACGGCAGGAACATCAGCATGATGACAAACTTGTGAAAAATGAAAGTTTATCGCTACCTTTGGAAGGCACTTAGGATAAACTATGGGTAACAGTTTATTATTGATACTGACTCTCTGAGTGGAGATTACTGCAACCGTGAAAGCAGCCTGCCATGCTGTTGCTGTGATGGCTGAAAATACAGGAGGAGCCTTGGAGGTTGATAGGAAGCAGTTCAAATCCCACTGCAGACATGGGGAGCTATTTAGTGAAAGATTTCAAATATTTCAAGTCTAGTCTGAACTTGGTATCAGAAGGAATGGAAATGTCAATGGCTTTTTGGGCCTATTCCTTTCCAAATAGAGATCAAGTGGAAAAGGAGGGATTTGGTCTAAACATCTAACACAGATGCGTGTAAGCAGCTGAGCAGCCCTTACGAAGGAAAGGAAAAGTGTATTAGAGGTCTGAATAGCTTTGCACTGTATTAGAGGTTCTCCCCAACAAGGCTTTAGCGTCGTCCTGGGCACCCAGAACAATCCAAACCCCCTCTTCTTCTCCTTCATTCCTCCGAAGCTCTGCTTTTGCCAGGAAACAAAACTTACAGGGCATGAATTTCCAGGCCGCAGTGTGGGGAGCTATTCTGGTTCAATTTAACCATCTCGTGAAAAACTCACAGACTAATGCTGCTGCACTTGGCAGCAAGACTCCAAACTTCACTTCCCTCAGCCCTAAACCTGCTTGGTTCACTAATGTTTTGCCTTCTGTTTTATTCAGGCTACATCCCTTTCTACTGGTATGGAACAAGACGCAGGGAACACTCACTGTCTTTCCTTGACAACATAATTTCTTGCTCTTGGTGACACACGCAGTAATTAATCTCTGACAGTTCCTCACTGGGGAAAATCTGACCACTCTACTGAGGGTCCCACTCACAAAAATCACCACTCAGTCTTTCCAAAATCATATTCTTCTTCCACAAGGCAAGCGCCAAGTGGGAATACAATAAAAAAGCCAGCCCTACACATGCAGTGATACACAGACAAGGAGCCCTCCTGGTTTAACCATGGTGTGCTCTATTTTCTCCCTTGTCCCAGTTTTACCTTCAAAAGCCCTTGCCCACCAACCCACTTTCTCTGACACACTTGTTGCTGGTTTTAAGAAAGTGAAGCACACTTCACATTAAACCTCTTCAAAACTCTACCTCTGCTAATTAAACAAGAAACCCCGGCGCTGCTTGGACACGCATTAGTCCCCGGTGATCCAAATGGGAGAACTGGAGGATTGACATCCTGAAACAGACACTTAGTGTTTGCCCTGCCACCACCACAAAGCAGCCCGAAGGTCACTTTTCCTTTTCATTGGACTGAGACTCCAATTCCAAATTCCCTGGCATCCAAGTTTGTTGCATTTATTCTCCCTGAAGTGAGAGTTCTGCAACCTGCCCTGTGTGCGCCTCTAGGAGCTACGGCTCTCTCAGAACCTACCGTCACCAAGGAAGAACCAAATCATGCATAAGTTATTTAGGACACCAGAGCTCACAGCACACGTTTAGATTTACATACATTCCTGTCCAGGAAGCTGGTGGAGATCTACCTCTCAAGATACTGACATTTGCCTGAGAATTCCAGGCAGAAAAAGAACTACTGGCAACAATTCCATACAGTGCATATCCAGACCCAGACACAATCACCTCCAGGTTTGACTTGAGAAGAACTAACTTGTTCTGTTAGCTGTTGTGTTAGACCATAGGCTAAAGCAGATTAAAAAAAGACAAAATCCTCACACAACAAACTAAATCTAAGTACAACACTTAGATTCAACAGAATGAGCCCCCAAGAAAAAAATTTACCGGAGAACACGGCTGGTTGCCTGTGGGGAGAATATCTTAAAATCTACGGTAAAGTCATACTTGGCAAAATTCAATAGATCTGGTAAACATCAAAGATAAAATTCAGCAGAATAATTCCACCAAGCACCATTAAAAGAAAAATGGGACCAGCAGGGTTACCAGTGAAAAACAATGCCAGGCCTAATAGCACTGATCTACCAGAAGCAATTTATTATGACACCAGAAATAGCTATTTTCACAGTGGATGCTTGAAATGAAAACTTTAAAGCTTCTTTAAGTCTTGAGCTATAGCAAAGTATTCAACCAGCCAGCCAAAATAGCTGAAGGGAAATAGGAAGGCCACATGTGGAACTAATTACTCATGTAGAGGCTATGACAAAGAACATTTCTCCAGACTTTTCATGGGGGCTTCACTTTCAGGAAGTAACTCTAATTACTGTTCAAGTCTCGGCAGCCTGCATGCTGCTGACAGTTCCAAGAAAAAATGAACCTATTTGCCCTTTTCTTGGTCTGAAATGCCAAAATAGAAAAGCACAACTAGAGTCATTAAAAAGAAAGAAAATAAGCACTGGCTCATTACATTAGCTTCCCGAGCAAAATCCTTTTTATAAATTCGGTTTTTCAGCCTTCACAAAAGAGCAAATTCTGCGTCTACATTAACTCGCTCTCTGTTGGCTGCAGTGAAACTGTACATCTTGACTTTTTACAGCTTTTCCATACTGGGGCCCACTTCCTGCCCAGTTGAAGAAAAAAATCTGGCCTGAAGATGAAATGACTGCTTAACATTACACTAAAACATCTGGTACCATTTTATACACAGACCCATGTCTGAGAGCAGGCAATTCTAGCGGTCTCACCAGCGGCACAGTGCATACCCAAACCTCCCCAGGGTGACATCATCCCATATATGGACTCTCAGGCCCAGCCCTCCCCCTTTTCCTGGTCCTAAATTCATTGCCAGATCCCCAGTCTGCTGCAAATGTGCCACGTCAAGACTGGAAATCACAGCACTTCAGTGTGTTTCAGTGAGTGCTGCAGAGTGTGAGGGAGAGCCGAGCACAACCCGTGATGCAGGAAGGCAGTTTTTCCCCGAGACTAAAAGAGGATTTAAAATAAATAAATAGACGCGTCCGGAGATCCTGCTCCGTCGCCCCAGTGTTCAGACTACCTGTTCAGCTGGGAAGGGATGTACAGTAGTCTGCACATTGGTTAGACTGGGCAAGGGAAAGCAGCGGCATGGACTATTGGGGACGCAAGTCGCTCTTGCCAAGGAGAAGACCCTCATTGCTCCTTTCAGATCTCATATACAGTATTTTTCTTCACAGGTTTTGCACACTAGGGAATAAGAAACGCTAAGGGACACTGTGAAAAAGGAGGACTTCAGAATAAAGCGGGGAAGACATTCTGGTAAGGCCTACTTTGGAAGAACACCTGGCCTATGACCTGGCGAACCTAGGTGACTCCCCTCCCCCCTTCCTCCAGTCATCACTGCAAGAAAGATGGAGCTCTGATGGTGCACTAAAAGCCATGCAAGAAATGAGAGAGGTATATTACCTAGAGGTACACTACCTAGGGAAGTGTACAACAGTAAAGTTAAAGTCGGTCATTTCTTTTTTATTAATTTTTTTAAAATTTAAAATAAAGCTTTTTTTTTTTTCCCCCACAAACTAAAAAGGTAAATTTAATTTTTTTTTACTTGTAGCCGTCAGTATAAATATTTAAGGAGTATATACTTTTTTCCTTAGGCTTGCTAGAAGTATGTATTCTGAATAGCTCCTGTTATGATCTATGATCTGAAGATCAATTTTAAAAAATTATTTTTGCTTAAAGTAATAAAAGAATAGAAAAGAATGCATGAATAATATTTTAAATTATTGTAAAATATATTATATCACCTCTGGGAAAACTGTACTTAGTTTTATTTATATGCAGTTGAAACTTTGCAAGTAACTTATGCTATATGTGCTAATGAAAACTGGGAGGGAAACCATAGAAAAAGGTACTACACCATGCTAGGCTGTTGCCATGTAGAATACAAAACCTTTGATTGTCAGGAAAAATTACCTCTTAAAGTTCAGGATGTGATGGAAAAAAAAATCAATCAATAAATAAAAGAGAAGAAAGAGCTTGCCAACGCAATACCTGGCTGGACATTGCATGGGAGTGATCAGGACCGATTGATTGTTGCCGCTCTCATGTATACTTTGAATCGCTGATAATTCTTCTACCATTCAAAATGATAAGTTACTTTGTCCTGAATCCCACTGATAAAAATGGAATTTGTAAACGAATGCAGAAGTTTGCTTTGGTGAATTTCCAGCTGTCCTGGTAGGGGAAAAAAACCCTCAGGCTGAATGAAATCCCCACGGACAAAATAATACGAAAAGTCTGGGCTGCAATTTGATACCAGCCAAACTCCAGAGTCAGCTCCCCTAAAGTTAACAGTAGTAACAAACTACTGCAACCAGAAAAAAATCCCACCTATATGGTGCTCATTATTGCCAGGAAGGCTTGGAATAGCTATACTGTAAAAAGAATTAGCATAAATATGCAGCCATTAGTATTACAGCCAGCCAATTTTGCAGAATGTGTGTTGTATTTTAGACAGCCTTGATGCTATACTTTTTTAAAAAAACCAATCCGTATATTATTATGACCTTTTCCATTGTTCCTTCGATAATCAATAGAGGAGTTATTGGGGAGAATTGCTCATGTATTGTTAGTGTGATGGTGCCTGGATTGGCTGCCTTAAAGCTTACAAAGCAAGGACTAGCACTGTCATTTCCCTCTGCCTCTTAGAAAAACTTATGTCTTTTGACCAAAAGAACTCTTTTTGTAATGTGTATATATATACTTGTTGTTATTCAGCCTCTCTTCCTCTTTTTTGTAGAAGATTATTTTTGGGATTAATTTAGTGGGGTTTAATCCATTACAGTACGAGCAGATGGAATTTTTGTTCTTGTTCTGCTTTAAAGTGGAGGTACAACACACAGTTAAATGTGGTTGTTAAGAGAAAATCTGAAGCGACAGGAAGAAATTAAAGGAATGGAACTAGAGTCAAATTAATATTTCTCAATCTCCAAGTATGATCGCTGTCTTGGGCATAGCAAATCTGAAAAGTTTTATGACTTAGATTTTGCTTAAGTGATAAAAAATGTTTCCAAATCTTGTTAAGAATCTCGCTCAGTTTTGCTTTCAAGGGGAATATAATCATTTGCAAATATTTTTTTCTATCTAATGCTTACTTGCAAAGCTACTTTTCTTTTTATAATTCTGATCTAGAAATTAAGGAAGGAAATACTGTTATCCAGGGAATAATAGGCTCTCCATGAAAATAGTGTTGCAGATAGCCTGCGTTAACTTTTGCTAAATAAGCAAGGACGATGGAAACATATGGAACGAGTGTTTCTCTTATCTCTAGTCCATTATTTGCATTAATCTTTATTTTAAATGACCTTTCTGGATTTAGGAAGTGATTCCCCTCCCATACACCCATGACTCTTCAAAGTTACATTTTTAGACTGTAAGGCTGAGATCGAGGAGGCCCCCTTGGCATGGGGCTCGGAAAGGAGGCGGGGGGGGAAATGCAGTGTGCAAAGCAACAGATATGGAAAGAAAGGCTGTATTGTTAGCAATGAATAAGGAAGTATATCGACCTCGGCTCAGTAATCAAAACATTTTCAAAGTGAATTAAATGATTCTGCGGTTCTTAAAACATTGCTGGTTTAGCTGAAACAATTTCTACTTGATCACAGTCACAGAGAAGATATTTCAATAGTTATAAAACAAGAGGCTTTAAATATGCATGTCAACAAACACAAGTAGGCTGCATATAAATATTTCAAGAGGAAAAAAAAAAAAACAACTAAAAACCAAAATACCTCCAAATATTACTTTTTGTAATGAATAAAAAAAAAATTAGGGAGGACCCAATGCATACTAATCATGCTGAGAGATCTCTAAAGCCAGGACAATACCGATGCTTAAGCCTGTTGTGTGAACTAAGTGATACATATTACCATAAAATGCACAAAACCAGAAAAAGCAAATTAAAGCCAGTAGGAATATTTAAATAGGTGAGTGTTTCAATATAATGGACTTACTTTCTTCTTTAAGGAGTTTGGTTTTTTTAAGTGCACTGAAAAGAATTAAATAGGGAAGAGGAAGAAAATATTTGAAACCTTTTCTAGCTATTCCTTCAATGTTAAAAATAAAAGGAAAAGAGAGAAGGGTGGGGGAAAGTCAGTTAACTTTACAGAAATAAATATAGATCAAATAAGTATTCAAATGTGAAAAAAACTAGTTACTTTAAAAAAACCCATGTCATTTGACATTTTTCTGCCTTGTCATTAAGTTGCATGTTGTCTCCTGTATTACCATTCCCTGTGCTATTTAGTGCATCTGTATTTTCAGAGCACTAAAGACACTGCTACCCTCCCCACGCTCCTTGCCCCCCTTCCTGTACTCACTGTGCCTCCAGACCACCCAAGTATCATTTCTATATGGAAAATATTATAACCTAAATAGCAAAATACCTGCGTGAAAATTCCAGTCTTCTACATAGAATGTTCATTATAATCTTTCAATCAAAATCTGTTGAGCAGATTGGAAAATGAAAAGCCCTAAACTTCGGTGTGTTGGGTTTTTCAAATAATAAATTTTAATCAAGAGCATAACTTTACTTTTAGTTGTAAAAGGCTTTGCGTCCTGAACTGTACTTTATTTAGGAAAAAAGAAGTCTTAATTGAAATACTATTAAGGGTCAGGTTTAAACCCACAAAAAGACAGGAAATGCCACAGTTAAGAATGAAACTTTCCTGAATTATTCTACTGTAGTTCTGTACTGCATTTTACACAGCATTGCAAAGCAGTATCTAAAAATAACAGCCTTCCCTTAAATAAAGAGTCCTGATCACTACTGGAGAGAATACAATTCTCAATTCAGTTTCCAAGGTACCAATATTTAAAGTCAGGTCCTTAACATAAGTTTCTGTAAATATAATATTGGCAATCATGAGAATTTTTTTTTTGTTTAAGCATTCTAAAATATTCTCAAGCCCTTTACTGACTCAATGCATCAACCAGACACAGCACAAAAAAATGTTAAGCCCTTTTAGCAAGTTAATTTACAATTTCAAGGAATTTCAGTTTTTAAATAAAAATCGAGTGGAGATATTAATCTAGTTATGTCCAGTAGCATCCAATGCATTAACTAAAGAGAAAATAAACTTGCCTCTGCTCGAGATGTAAAGCTTTTTGCTGATTCTTTGATGAATTCTCCTTGTGTACAGTTATTAGAAAGACGGCACAAACTTTCCACTTATGACTTTCCTCCCAGCACAACTTCCCTGACCGCTGGTAATAGAAAACCTATTCTAGAAAATGCATACTTCTGTTCTTCCAATATTTTATACTATAGGTTGCCAATCATTTTGACTGTACAACTGTTATTTCAAGAAGGATCCATAACACAGAAAGTGAGACCTAATTTTCTTCCAGACTAAAGATTTTCATTTCTTTAGCAACTAAATGCAGCAGTTAAATCTGATTAAATCTATGAAACAATCAGTGTATTACATTTGTTTTAAAAATACTTCTAATTTGTCACTTCTGTTTTTCTTCAAAATGGTCAAGCGGGTAGGAAGAAATGTCAACTTAAAGCATACTCTTAAAATTTTACTTAGAGCTACAAAAAATTAAGTAAACATTTTATAAAGACAAACTATTTAATGTATTGGAATTAATTTTTCATGTCTGAATTAGCTAGCCATGGTTTGTGGTTGATTCATTTATTTAAGACATCTTATTCCACCTTGTTAGGTTCAAGAAAAATTTATACATATAACTGATAAACTTAACTTGTATAGTCAGTTTGTACGTTAACTAAATCGTATATTGTTCTTTATGGCAAAATTATTAGAGACAGAACACCTGAATAATTACATATTATTAGTCTAATATAAAACCTCAGCACTCTCTCCACCTTTAGTCTCTGGTAATTTAATCCCTTTATAATCAGTTTTCAGGCTGGACTTAAACTTGTTTGGCTGCTATTCTGCATGGGATATGTTTGAGAAGGGTTTGAAAGCACAAGTTTGTTGCTTACCTATGGTGGCACTAGTGAGCAACAGAGATTCAAGAACACCATTAAAAACCAGAAACATTTAATCTGTAGAGAAAATACAATTATTCTTCTCCCCCTTTAAGGTTCCAGTGTGTTTTATACCTTCTGAAACAATACCCCAGTGATGTTGGAAATGTCACTGCAAAGTTGGATTATGGTCACTGTGTGTATTCTGTATAGAGAAAATTCAGCAAAGTAGCACATCTTATGATGTGAAATGATGCTATTTGCATGCTTTTGATCTACAGTATTGTCTATATTTAACTGAAAAAAAACTTACTGAAGTTTTATGAGGTTAATTAATTTTGTTAGACAGTACAGATTTTGAGAGAAAGCTAAATTGAAATAACACACAAACCAAAATACTAAAAGGAACATAATACATGTACAGCTATCACATATTAGCAAAATTGATAAAAAAATGCAACCAGTTTTCTTTCCAGCACATTCCCTATAATGGGGTTAATGTGCAAGTGGCGGCCTCCATTTATACAGAAAGATTTTTATTTTTAACATCCCAGATTATTGTACTTATCTGCTCCTAGAAAATATGCACTGTATAAACATATCCTTTATCTTGAACTTCAGTATTTCTGTGCTTCCATGAAGAGTAAAAACATCTGGTTAAATTACTATGTGTGAGTACAATATGCAGGCAAAATCCTGTATGAATTACATATAAAATAAACAATGGCTTCAGCTCTTTTTGCTTTCCAAATGTTCAGTGTGACCAGTCTGTTGAAATCGCATCCCTGATGTGTGTCAGCACAATGATAACTCATGTACCGACAAGCTTCTTTTCTGAATAAAATCAAGTTCTGTTCTTGTTCCGCAGCTGCCAATGTTTTAAAGTTTAATTCTGTTATGTGTGTTCCCCCCAACAAATGCCCCCCAAAACTGGACTGGCACAAAGTGTTGCACACCAGCGGCGATGGCTCCAAAGGACTGGCTGGACGGAGTTGTCATGTGTCTGCCTGTCTACACTTGCTGTGCAGAACATCCTCTCACCTGTACAGCAGGCACAGACAGGCAGTCGCATGACAACCCAGCCTGAGGGACAGCCGCCAGTGGGACCCCGCTCTGACACCCCAGAGCATCTGCACCACCAGCTCCAGCCAAGAGTCGCTCTGGACCTCAGACGGCCGGTCAGTAACCAAGCCCAGAGTCAAACCAACACTGCCTGTGAAGTACAATAAAACCCACTGCTGAAATTTTTACTGTGCTTCCTATAGTACTCTTTTCCTAGTTGTTCTCATGAACTCACTAACAGTAAGTTTTATTTATACGCAGCTCTGCGGCACCTCCGTATGTTCTGTCCTCCCATTTGCTTCCCAGGCATAACTCGATTATTGCTGTATAAAACTCACTGACATTCCTGCTCGCCACAGAAGCCAAGAGCAGCTTATTGTGTGGCAAGTTAATTCTGTAAACATACACAATGTCAGACCTTAGAGTAACTTCTCCCCTTTCCACTCTCTCACTTCCTCACTTATTTTTGTAATTTCGCTCTCAAATCTCACATAATTTTACAATTGGGAACAAACTGTGAAATTATAATATAAACTGCATCCATCACCGGATGTTGACAATAATATCATTTCCTATTGAAACAGAGTGGAAATATTTTCTGTGGAATTAAGACTAAAGGGGATTTTTCCCAATCAATGTAAATTTCACATTTTTAGACATTCTAATCCCAGAGTCTAGCTTGGCATCCTTTGCACACCAATAATGCCAGCAAAATCTCTGGATCCTTTAGAAAGAATAATAAAATCACATTCTGTGACCATGTACTGGAAAAACGCTACACCACTTTACAAATGGCCTCCATTTCTTTACAATAAAGAGGTTTTTGATTCACAAACTAGAATGACATTCCACATTCTTGAAGTCTATTTCATCCCAATGCAGAAGTGACTAATTCACAAAGTTCAGATTTGCAGGTTGACTCTCAAATGAACTTAAGTTAATGCTACTTAACAAAATAGTAACAACTGAGAGCTAAAATGCTCAGATTTAATAATCTCTGTGTGTGTAGGTATGCCTTATAATACTTCAGCTAGGACTACATGGAATACTCTACGAAATAAATCTGTATTTGTGAGGTCACTGAGTGTGCTGATCTTGCACTTGTGTACAGCAGCCTCAAAGCCAGTACACAGCACTTTCCTTGCTTCATTTTTAAGTAAGTAGAAAAGCACAAAGTCATGGTATTGGTCACACAGCAAAGTTATGAACGGAAGCAACTGTATGCAGAATCAGAAACTAATCCAGGTTAGTTCTCACAGAACCGATACTGTAACTGCTTTAAGCACACTGCTCAAACATCAACTCGGCATTTCCATCACTACAAGTCTAAAAAGCATTCTTAGGCACTGAATCCCTCTCATTAGGAATAAAATCCTGGTGTATATTTAGCAGCAACAAAACCATGTGAAGAAACCAATCATTTCTTTTCTAATACTGATACCACACAGCAAAATCTGAAATCTTTTGCCAAAGCAACTTCTTCTAAATGCATTACACCGTGGATTCATCACTTATAAAGCTGAACCTCACAAACAAAGGAATTTACATCCTTCTAACGGCACCAGCAAGCAAGCACCAGTGATTTTGATGTCAGAGCAAATTCCAGACTAGAAAACAGGCTCAGCTTACACTAGAGGGGGTACATAGCCCTGGAGGCCCCAGCAGGCACCGTAGCTTTGCAAAGCACATTGTCAGAGCTCTCTGGTACAAAGCCACTGCAGCATTCCTTCCCCAGGGGTACAGGCGCAGGGGGAACAAACTGCTCACCGTGGCAAGAGCAGCAAGGTGAGACCTGACTCTGCACCCTCCCCAGCTGCCATGGAAAGGCTCCTGGCCAGCCCGAGCAGGAGGATGGGGGCTCTGAACTCCCCACGACCTCGCAGGGCACAGCCAGACACACAAACACAGGGATCACTTCTCACATCACCGAGACTGTGCATCTCACCGGGGGGAAGCACATCCCCACACAGCCACTTCGGGCATCAGCTGAGGAGCCTTACTAATGTTTTCAGCCTTACTGAGAAGGTCCAATACAAAAAAAGAGAAAAAATTAAAAATAAAAAAGAAATTATAACTTGAAAAACTCTTTTCCAGGACAGGATAATCAAATTATACAGCTAATCTGTACTTAAGGAGCAACTTCTTTCACCAGCAGAGCATGGAATAGTACTATGCTATTATCTTCTTACCACTCTAAGAAATTCCTGAGTGATCTCTCATGGCCTGAATTAACTACTGATAATTTCATTACTCTCAAAACGTAACTGTTTGGCAATTAAGAGACATCATCTTAAAATATGCATATGGAAATCGCACAGTGGCCATTTCTTTCTGAGTACTTTTATGAGCTTCCCAGGTGACTCTCCCCACCAGATTATCAAAACTATTTCTTTTTAAAGTTGCACAGCGCAAGACATACCATTAGTATTTTCAGGAATTTGTATATTTCACACTAAACAAAGATCAGAAAAAAAAAAGCAACACCAAAACTACCTAAAAAAAATGGCCACAGCACATCTTGGATGCATCTCCAACTGCTTGAGACAGAACATAGCCAAGGGGTGTTAATTTTGCCACACTGCTTGTTTTAGTTACAGTTACCTGTATCTTACCTAAGAAAGCATGTTCTAGTAACTTCAAGGTAGACCACAAAGAACAAATTTTCAAATTCATAAAGTCACTTTTGCACTTTTTTCAAATTATATTTCAGCAATCTGAGAGTAAAACTTCCCCTCTTAACGCCTGTCCCTTGGCTCCTCCCCTCTGCCTGAGATGCACTGGTTTTCCTGTTACAGTCAATTTGAATTCCTTTAAAACTTAAATAAAAGGGCAAGGGGCAAAATCTTCAAGATTAACCTAATTTGTCCCTCAAAGGTCTATCTCAAAATGGCTATGGACTTGGGGGGAAAAAAACCCATTTCTGAGCGGCACCATTGCCACCCTCAGCAGCATTACTGAAGGAACTCCCTCTGGTAAGTACCACATCCTGAATTCGCAGGACTTGGGAGAGCTCTGCCTTATGCACTGCAGGCCCTCTCCCCAGCGCTTCCAGAAAATCCACTGCACTAAAACACCATGTTAGTTTAAAAAGAACATGAATTTGCCCTGTCCCCATCAACCCGTTTCATTGGGATCAACCAGTGTTTTGATTATTACTTAGAATAAGATTACAAGGTTCAGTGATGTTTTAGAGCTCATTTAAAGCTTTCTCTTTACCTGTGCTTCTTCCATCCATTGAACTGGTTCACTCCAAAAATCACTAATTTTTTACTAAAAACATTTAAATTTAAAAATCCCAAAAAACAATCAAACAAAAAACACCCAAACAAACAAATAGGAAATAATAGGATTTTTTTAAAACGTAGCCCAATTTTTCTACACAAACCAACTCAAACCTTTAAAAAACTCACAAAGGCTTTACCATAAATCTGATAGCACATATAATCCCATTTTAACCTTCAAAATACTGCTGGAGTTTTGGATAAAATGTATCATTACACACATTGTTGTAAAAGTAGTTAAACAGAAAAGACAAGCTGCCTAACAATACATTCAAAGTGAGCAACATGGGTGTCCTTTTCTTTCTCTCTGTATTACTCACCTCAGGTTTACTGATCACCCACAAAGGTGCATTTTCTGTCAAATCTGAAAATCCACACCAACCAGCTACAGAACTCTGCAGATGGGCTTTTCATCTTCTCAGAATGTAAGGCCAGAAAACAATTGTTTCCTTAAAATCCATTGCTGTAGTTACTTTCAGAAGTAGCTTTACCCAGACAATTTATGATCAGTTTGCAGTAGATGTACAAGAGCAACCCAAACAAGGATAGGGCAATAAGCAGAATATTTCAAAACAGCCTAGGATTTTTTTCCTTTTTTCTTTTTTAAAGCAATGTGTGGAAATCACAGGAAGAGAAGGGAAAAAGTAAACAAGAATACCCCACACCACACCCTGTATTTGTTATCAGCATTTCAAAAGAAGTCTTAGACAGCCAGCATTCTCCATGAATCAAACCAGAAATTTAAAGAACACATATAAAACCTTAAAACAATCTTTCAGTTCAAACTTACTCAATCTGATTTAATATTTTAAGTTGATATCAGAAGACTGTATTAATACTGGGGTTTTCCTCAATAGAAAAAAGTTCTTCTTTCCTTACCTCATCATCTTTATACCAGGACAAGCTTTCTGCAGTTAGAACGAACCAGTATTCCTTGGATCCTCCTTTCATGATGCCAATGTTGTTGATGGTGAGCCAGCCTTTCCGGATGACCTATGCAGAGGTGCAGTCAGGTACAAGTTTAGTTCATTACTCACTTGACATAGTTCTGCTGCTGCATTCATTTTAAATAAACACTTGCTAAATGAAACAAGAACAGGTGCATTTTTTCAGCCTCTGGGAAATTCAAGAGATTTTGCAGGTTTCTATCACTCAAAAAAGTAATGAAGTGAGTACAACATTTTCAGTCTGAAAGTTAGAAAAAGAGAGAAGCCTAACTATCAGCAGGTTGTACTTACAGCATGTATGAGGGTATTAAGGATCATGTAAGCTTGAAGACATTTATTTGCTGTATAATAACACATTGTAAAAGTCCATACAACTTTCTCTCTGACTACACTGTTCTGGTCTCATTGTACCTGTCAAGGTGGATACCAGGAAAAGCACCTAGATTCTGGTAAAGTGAGGGGCTTCTAACACAGAGTGGGAATTTTCAGAAGTGTCTGTATGGAGTGACAAAGTGGAGAAGTCTTCAAAAGTTAACTTAAAATTAAGGTAGGAAGCAGTAAGGAGAGGCATGTGAGAGCCATTTTCTTCTCACAGGATAGAAGAGAAAAAGAAAAGAGAGAAAAAAACCTATGGCAGCAATAAAAATCAGGGGGGAAATGGGCAAAGCAAAACTTGATAAAATAGATACAAGCTAAAGATGAAAGAACGGATGGCAACATAACTATAAATACTAAGACCAGGAGGCTACATCATGCACAGAGAAAGGGGGACAACAGAAAACCTAAGAGAAATGAGGCAACTCGAGAGAAAGAAGACAGAATAACCATGAAAACTCATTTACAGATCAGATGGAAACTTCCAATTTTATAGGAACAGTCACTGTTTTCCAATGTAAATGAGAAAGCAAACATTCCCTTCCTATCATGCTCTGAACAAGGCAATGGAACTCTCCTGATCACACAGATGCAAGGAACCTCAGCTCTTCTCTTTTTCCCTGCAGCAACACCCTTCACTTGCCTATGAAATATTGAGATGGAAAGAAGTGCTCACAGAAGCCCTTCAGAACCCCCTCAGCAAGTCCCCACAGGCACCAACTCATGTCATCAAACATGAGTTTCCTCTTGTATTTAAAGAAATACATGAGACCAACATTCCTCTCACAGGGCTTTACAAGACCAGTAACTCCAATATCAACAATTCGCCGAAGAAGAACATGGCTCACTTATCTATTCCTTGCCATCTATAAAAAGTTTCAGAATGGGAATTCACTCATTTTCACCACGGATGTTCATGTAAGCTCCTAAAAAAACTAGCTTTGGTTTTGCACAGAGCAAGGGACTGAATTATATTTGGTAATTAAACCAAAGAACAGATCAGAAGTTGCACCTGAAAAGCAGGAAATTGTACTGGAAACACACATAATCCAAGAGCATCAATTTCATTACAAGGAAGATAAACATGTTTTCCCACTTACTACTAGTCAGGCCAGCAGTGGAACAAAAGCCCTGAAGACCCAAAAACAGTCTGAAGGTTTTCAATCTGTACTAAAATCTCTAAGAAAGCATTGATTTGGCTCTGAAGCCACAGTAAGGGATGAGAGAATTGGACATGACTCCTGTAAAGAGACTCAAGGGTATGGCACAAGCAGATTGGATGCAACAGCCTGTTCCACAAAGGTTTCTACAAAAGTGGGTCAGGATTTTTAATACTTTGTTCATTGGAGGGGAAAAAAAACGTAAGTGGAGAGGGGCATTAGTGAGTACAAACAGACATGGAATGCTTGCCTAAGTGCAAGTTAAGGGAAATATACTGATAAGAACTTCATTACCCATCAAATCCTCATTTTATTTTATGATGTTTATTGAAGTAAGTTTTTAACAGGAAACAAGTAACATGTATATTCAGCCAGTGTACTGGCCTTCAGGCAGCTGCCACAGGACAAGTTACGGAACCAAACAAATTCTATTTCTTCTTTCTGCACTGAACTGTACAAATGCAAAGGGAAAAAAATTTGAGGAAATGCAACAAAATTAAGGTACTCCTTTCACTTGAACTTAGTTCTGCAGCAAGGGGAGCTGTATTTGTGCAGCAGACTAAATCCTTCACAGCATATGGGCACAGGTTCCCATGCTCTAAAGAAACTGAAATAATAGGCTGGGAGAGAGGATGCTATTGAACCACATTGTATGCAATTGAAAATGCCATGGTGCTCCATATGAAGTTCATATCCACACACAGGAAGCCCAGGCAGCCTGGCCAGCACCTGGTTTGGAGAAAACTGTTTTGGAGAAATATCTCAGAGGGAAGGTAAAAGATTTGAAGACAGATGTCAGTGAAAGAGGTGGTTTCTAGAAGAAAACCAGTGAGGAACACATGACTAGCAGGTTCAAGAACCGTGCATGAAGTGCTCATCACTTCAAAGGGAAGGGAAGCAGCACTCTGCTTATTCCATCCAGGCCTCTCCCTCACCATTACCACAGGCTCTGTAACATCTTAATAAGAGTCAAATTTTCTCAATCTGACAAAAAGGCATTTGGGGTAGAGGTCTCAGAACAGACCAAGCCAACATCTAAACTATATAGGCCATTTAAAAAGCACCGAAGGTTTCAATACTTCTAAGGTAGGAACTGTGTCATGCTCCAGTCCAACACATTTCCCCATAAATGTGCAACCATCATGGGGTGTGGACAGGAAAAAGCTGACTTGCTAGGACAATCCCTGGTCACTGTCTCGTAAAGAAAGGAATTTTCCAGTTGTTTCCTCAAAAATCCTGTGTGCCAAGGATTAGATCCAGCTGTCATTCCCACACAACCCTGCATGAAGAGCAGGACACCAACCTACAGCAATATCCTGGGTGTGTGTTTTTCATGTGAAATTTCTAGACATGTTTATCTATACCCTTCTATAGGGAAAGCAGGGTACTGTGTTCTCTAAAACATCAGGTGATAACTATCTAAAATACTAGGAAGCTGTTCCAGGTGACACCAAGAGGGAGAAGATGAGCTTAGTGTGCTCAGCCTCATGTCCTTTTCACTGAATTTTCCTGTTTCCCAGGCACATTCTGTTAACTACAAAAAGCTACACTTACAGAAGACTCAGCATCAGCATTAGATGTAAAGGAGAGGGAGATGTCAGATCAAGGTGTAATGCAAGTCAAAGTCAGATTAAGCAACACAGTTTCACTTTCCAGAGAAGATGAAATACATCTTGGACTCCAGACAAAGTCTCAAAAAAAAAAAAAAACAACCCCCAAAAAAACCAAAAACGCCCCTCAAGCTATATTTTAGAAGTGTTTCTCCACAGGGAATAAGAAGGTAGGATTTTCAAAGACACTTTTGAAGTTGAAAAAACTCTCATAGAGAATTATTGTTTTGGAGGTTTTTTTAAACCATTGTGTTAGCTATGTTTTATAGTACTTCAGCTTGAAAAATGAAAGCACTGTGTTTCATTACTGTTCTCACTAGTTCATTGGGTTGTATCTAAGAGATCCATTTCAATATTTTCTACCATATTTCTAAATGTCATTCTGTGCAGACTGGATGTTAGTGACATGAGTTATGAGCCTCAGGAAGGTGAAAAATATGGGCACAGCCAGAAGCTACTGGAGACAATATTCTGACCGGTAGTTGGACTCCATGCACAGGATGAACAAGAGATGACACAGTTCCTTCCTTCAGGATCCTGATACCTAATCTGGGTGACTGAAAAATGAAACTTAGAGGCTCCGAATGCACACGAACCACCCAGAAGGAAGTCATTTTCTCAAAGTTCAGCTGCACAAAACCCAAATCATATTTGTTGTTCTTACTCTCTGCCACTTCATGGATAAACAGGAAAGCAGGATTTGACACAATAAGCACATTTTATGTGTTGCTGTGTGACTTTAATTGCATTAAATCAAATAAGGCATTTGTAGAAGAAATATATTTAAAGAAATGGGACACTTTCTGATTCTCTTAAGAAGTATTTGAAGGATGATTTTAAGATAAGTGAGATGTATTTCTGTCTGCCCAACTTCACAAGTGTGAGAATCATGAGACTGGACACTCCCACATAACACAAGCAGCAGCACTTGTTACTATAACACCATTAAAGTTGTGTTGCGTAACTCCACTGAAATAATTTCGAACACAACACAACTCCCAGTACCACTCTATCTTCCAATCCCTCTCATTACAACATGTGCCACCAAATAGTAAGCACATTGAGAGAATAAAAATTGCAAAAACTACTCAGGGAGGTATCCTTACAAGCTATTGGCTCTTTGGATTCAGCCATGGAGATCCTCACACTACAGGAGCTATAAAGTATTAGAGGGGAAACCTACTGCAGTATTTCACTGTAATTTGCCAAATGTCACAGCATGAACTGATCAGATCTGTTCTGGTACTGAACACAGCCAAGACTTTGCTTCCCTACAAATCACTGCACAATATATTACAAAACTTAAAACTAGTGACAGTGGCTAAAGTCCTAAAAACACGTCTGCTTTAAAAAAAATTTGTCTTCACTGGAGCAAAGCTCTCAGGGGGGTAAAAAATTGAAATATGTTTTCAAATACAGTTAAACAAAGATTGAGGTAAGTCAAACATGAAGGCAAACTAACCTAAAAAGTAAATTGTTAAAGGCCATTTAGAACAGCAATACTCCTCTAGACTTGATAAAGTGAAAATTCAAAACCAGCAGGTCTCATGCTGCTAAATTTTGAAATATTTTTGAATGTGTTAGCTCATGGACACCACCTCTTTCATAGAAATACTGACATTTCTTAAGAGAACAGCTTTGTCATGATTTTTCATGACCACCTCACTGACCATGGCACAAGTCTCCATTTCCATCTGGTTGCTTAAAAAAATTCTATAAACATTTTTTCCCTGGGTCATGCAAGATAACAGGATTTAAGTATATCTGAAGAAGAGAAACAGCAAAGTATGCTGCAAAGCAGGATTAAAAGAAAAAAGAAAAAAAGGGGTTACTAGGGGAAAAAGTTACTTATTAGAACTATAATTCAGGCCAGCTGATGGGGTCTGAATGCTACTTGTGTCCAGAACAATTGAATCAGATTCTTCGTGTAACACTGGAAGAGAGGCAGGTCAAACAAAGCCCTCAGACCCAAACCTCCACATTACTTGGACAGTGCATGGAAACTCACAGTTCACATTAAGTCCCTTCTCCAATTACAGGGCTACTTCAAGCATAGCAGCAGATGTTGCCACAGAAGCAAAACACAAAGCAGAATCTCCTATAAATTATATATAATCCTTTATAATTAGAGTGTCTTGCATTCTCACACACATCAGTTGGGCACATGGAGCAATGACACCTTCATCTTTAAAGCTTTATCATGAAGGGGAGCTTAAAACATTGAATTTTAGTGACCAAAACAAATCTCAGCACACAACACACACAGTCAAGAGTGGGTCAGCTTTCAGGAGCCAAACCTTGCTAGTGTGCTGTGTAAAACCAAGCACTGCACGGATTACTTCAAGCAAATGAGAAGACAGACTAACCTGTGGCTTAAAAAGAAACTTTGTGGAGTCAGGTCAAAACCTCAGGCGGTAGCAAAGAAAAGACAAACAAAAAAGGCCAAAGATTAAGCGTGAGAGGATAAATTAGTAGTAAAGGAAAAAGGAGGAAAACATGTTAAGAGGAATTTGCACTATTGTCCAAAATTAAGGTGTTGCTGTGCTCATCTTATTTCCAAGATACACAGAAATAGTTAATAGTTATCTGCATCATTCCAGTTCAAAGCAAGCTACTGAAAAAGAAAAGCAAGGTATTGCAAATGAGCCTCCCACTATTTTGGGAAAATTCAGTGATCTTGATCTCCCTAAGGGATTCAATTCAGCTGCTGCTAAAATCAGTGCTGCCTAGTCCTTTTTCTGTAACTGAACATAAGATTAGTTTAAAATGGTAACTTATAGAATTTGATGATGTGGCAACAAACTGAAAAAATGTATGTTTTTATCACAGATATTGCCAAAGAATACATACAATACAGAAATTTATTTCTTACACCTAACCATCACTGAACCAGTAGTAACTTGTTATAAAATTAACTGCAGTTTAGACAATTAATTCTAATTAGTAATATTAAAGACATTCACATATTTATTTACTCATGAAGTGGAAGGGTTAGAAAAGAGTCTGTCTGTGATATATTGATCCTCCTGCTACTATGAAAAGAATGCTAAAAAGGCTTTAAATATTTTAATTCATAAAACTCACTTTTTCTATCGGAAGTAATTGCTTGACATAAACAAAACACCAACAACAGTACCTGTATCCATAAACAGCACGTTCATTTACACGAGAGCTAATGTTTCCTTTTGGTTACCAGAAACTTATTTGCCCACCTTTCAAAGAGAGGTTTACTATGAATAGAGGCACTTACATCAGATAAAAACTGCTTTCCAGTTATATAATAAAATACACACCAATTAGTCATTTTAGTTTGAGGAACTTGGTAAATTATAAAAATATTAATTCTATGCAAAGTCTTCTACCACATTTTAAGTTATACTAGTTCAGACTGGTAACAGCAGGTTACTAGCAGTTAAGTGATGAACTGCAATTACACTTTGTTGAGGAAGTGTTACAGACAAGACAGCTTAACATTAAATAGTTTAGCAGCAAGTATTCGACAAACCAATGAGTTAGAGACAAACTTTGCCCTCTGAGAAGCTAAATGAAAAAGCAACAATAAAGCTTACAGAACTTAGCTCGTACAATTTGCCTTGAAGGCGGTAGATTGGTTCCCTGAAATAGCAAATTGCAAAAATGAAGTTTTATTTCAGAAACATTTTCTCATTCTTTTCAACTCCAAACAATCAACTTACAAACATCTGTTTATTATCTCTACAATAAAAGGTTCAGCAAAGTCCTTTATACCACAAGTAACCAAGTTTCAACATTGAATTTAAAATGCCAAGCTTTTTCTTCACTTCTTTAGAGAGAAAACATTCACTCAATTAAAAAATCATTCATTTTGTTTGTGTATTTTTGAAGAGCCAGATAATTGGTCACTTTTCCTTTTATGGGACACTCCAAAGCGATGACAGTCGTTGTGTTTGACACATGTTCCGGCACAGCTAGATAAGAAGGAAATCTCTCCTCAGAGGGGAGAGGCTGGTCTTTGAAGCCACTGCACTGTTTAGACCTTCCAGTTTTTTTTCATTTTAATCCAAACCATATATTACATCAAAAATACCACTCATGCTGGTCATGCTGTGGGGAACCATCACATCCAAGAAGTTACTGGATTATTTTAAGAAATATCTTGAAAATAACTAGCAATTTCTTGGTGAGAGGAAGAGATTGAATTTCTAGCCACAAAAAGATGACTAGAAATCTTGCCAAGAACTCTTGTCTACAACAGCAGCAGAATAGGAGACTTTCTGAATTTCAGGTTTATCACTTGGATCTAAACTCAGTGGTCACATTTGAAAACCTTGATCAGGAGGTGAAACCTCCTGAGCATTGTTTGACCAAACTGCATGTGAAAACATAAGGAAGATGTTCAATGCTGGTAAATATACAAAATTTCATTGTCATATCTTTACTACTCTTTTTTATTTAATTCTCAAGTACGTACTAGTTCCATAACAATTTTTTTTTTCTGTTTAAGACTTTGCAAAACCCTCAAAGTGAGCAGAAACTCTCCAAATCGTAGCATTTTCCTTATTTTCATCTCATATTAAGAAGAGGACTGATCCTGCCAAGTACTGAGAACCCCTGGCCCACACAAAAGCAGAGAAGGAAGGCAGGCTCAGGAGCACCAAGCGCTTTGCAGAAACAATCCCATATTCTTATGTGACAAAAAGAAACAAAAAATTTCATTAATGAATCTCAGTGAAGACGCTAATTAATCTGAGAGCATCAACCAGTTATTCTTTGTTTACTTTGAGAAAGGCCCATGGTACATAGTCAACAACTGTGTGAAGTCAGCTGAAAGGTTTCAGAAGAGGTAAAGGCAAATCCACATTTGCTTGCTGACTTGCCTTTCACTGCTGTTCAGCTGTGAACACATCAGAAGCAGCAAAACACTACGACAAAGCACACGTAGGCAAGTACTCACCAGCGTTTGGGATTCTGAAATTCACAGGTTTGCAGTTAATGACAAAACACTGATGTGTAACATGAGAGATTCGAGGCACTAAACAGCATGGGAGGGAAGACACCAGCAGTGCAAGCAGCAGCAGAAATGCTAAACAGTAAATGATGATAACAATGGAAGTCAGGTGGCTTGGAAAAGTTCAGCAAAACAAGGCAATGAGGACACATTTATGTATGCTTGAAGCAAAAAAAGGTAAATGATACACTTAAGACAGAAAATGCAGCCAAGAAAACCACAAATAGCTTGGATTAACTTGCACATGCCATTATCCATTCTCTGTTAGGTGCCTACCTGATTTCCCACTGCACTTTTGTTAACCTGACTGCTTCTTTGTTGGGCACTAAGGGAAGCAGAGGAAAAGAGTTATGCTGAAGAAACTTGAACTAAGCCAGTTCCTGAGGAATAATTTTAGCAGCAATAGTTACTTTCGATTCCAGCAGAGAAAGCTAGATTAACATAGCAAAAAGAAACACAGGAAAATCATTGCATATACGTGCATATTTCAACTGCTTTTCTGCCTAATTTTATTTGCCTGCTAAGGACAGAAGGGACATGAACAGCAGACAGCTCCTACTAATCATCTCCTTTGCAACAACATCCTTCTTGGATTGGTAAAGGTTACTAAAAGCACAGAGAAATTATGGCTCATGTGGGTAACTTTGGAAACATTAGCCTCTATAAATATTCAGAAGAGACAAAAAGCAAGCCATTTCTGTTATTTAGAGCAGTACAACAAAATCCTCCCCTGCTGGAGGCTCCTTAATAGCTTTGTCTTGACAGTTTGTTTTGGATATTATTCTAATATTTATATGCACTTTGAGGGTGTAAATATAACCAATGGATGAAGCCGTCAAAGTTGGTTCAAAATTGAAATCTTATAAGAATAGAGCACATTTGAAATTAAACCATATTTAAAATATTTTGCTCAATTCTTGAACTTTGGTAATCCCAGTTCCTGAAACAAAACACACTCCTGTCTCAAAATGAAACAAGTTGCCATTAATTCTAAAAGCATTTGCATTATGTGGTGGTTTGTGTTAGGCCACAAAATTAAAATACTGCTGGAAAGAAGAAGAAAAGCATTCAGAGAGCAGGCTTTGGGTACTCAGCCACCAGCACTTCACTGGTGACAGCAAGTTTTGTTTGGATTAGATTATACCATTTCACCAGGCATTGATTAACTGAAGAAAAAGGCATCCATATTAGAGCAGCTACAAATGCTGCTCTGAAAGGGAAAGGCAGAGAGGTGTGCTTGGATCAGAGCCTATGGGCCAATCCTGCCTGTGTTTGGTGCACAGCTGCTGCTCCAAAGAATTGATGAAGCACCAAACTCAAGCCTTGTCCCAATTCTGATCCTGCCCTTTGGACCACACTATCAAACCAGCAGTCCACATGCTGTCTGTGAGAAGATCCACAAGGATATTTATTCCATGTACCTACTCACTGTGTTTAGCTCATGATGATCCTTTTGACCAAACAACACTGCATGGCCCTGATGCATCATCTAAGTTGCAAAAGCTTTGATACATAAATTATGATTAAATAAAGTGCACACAGAAAACACAGCACTAACCCCTGGTTTGTTTTCTTGGTTTTATCACCTTAGAAAAGCTAATTATACCATTAACACCATACTAAGAAACCCATGCCTTTTAGAAATAGCCCAGCAATTGGTCCTCTACTTAATGTTCTAGATACAAATTACTCTTTATGTAGATTGAAGCCTGTAGCTGTCCTTGAATTACACCAACTGGAAACAAACCCAAGCCCAGAATTTTGCTGTTTGTCCTGTCAAACGAGACAAACATTAATATTCTAATTCTGCAATTTTATAACTATGCAAATTTGTTCTAGATACTGGCATTTCTAAATCCCTCTCACAATTCACATTGCGCTGTACCTGCCTCAGGTCCTGCAGTGCTGCAGGGTAGTTTGTAATATCTTGTGCTCTCATTCTTATGATCAAGATTCACAGGACTTACACCGTTAAAACACTGCAGCCACATGAGACAAGGGGCTAGAAGGCTCAGCAAAGGAAAGGAAACACCAGGGAATCTGGGAAATCTATAGCCCAGGATGTTTAGATACTGCAGAAGCCCCTATGCTACCCAACTTATTTCTTCTTCTAGTTCTAACAAAACTGCTGTAACAATAATACACTTATAGTTTCAAATTAGTATTTTCTTCTGTTTGCCTCATAAGTGAATGTATTTTAAATTCTTCTTTGCTATCCACATTTTCTCTTTCAATTGAGCAGAAGCCAACAAGGATAGTCTCCTTGCCATCTGTTCCAACCTAGACAAACCCTTGTTTAAACTTACCAGTGAACTTAAGCCAAGAGTCACTTGTTATCTGCTTATGCCTTATACACAGCACTTGGGGATTTCTAGATGTCAGCTGGCAAAAGAGGAAGCAGCTTTCCCAAGAAATTAAACTCAGGCATTGCAAAGACACAGCAGCAAGGACCCATGGAGGCTGCAGGAGCAGCATTCATGAAGGGATTTTTCCAGGGGAGAAACATAATGAAACAGCTACAGATACACCTGGAACTCCAGAATCCAGTACTATAAAATAGTCAAAGTTCCAACTTGACACAAGGAAAAGTCTTTTCACAGTGAGGTGAGGCAAGCACTGGAACAGGCTACCAAAGAAAGGCTGGAGAATCTCCAGTTTTGGGAATTCTCCAGATCTGATTGGACAAAATCCTGAGTAACCTGGTCTGAACTCAGCATGGACTTTCCTCTGAGCAGGAGGTGGGACTATGTGACTTCCCAAGGTCACAACACACAACATGAACACACATGGAGTGTTTTTAGCAGCCTTTTTCCTGTCAGAAAAGGATGAAGAGCAGTAAATAGCAGGCAGGTTGTTATCTTGACCTCTAGAAGGCCAGCTACCATTCCTACAACATCCTGTCATTTGTCAAGAGACCTGATAACCATATCTAGGACCTGCAAACAATTCTAGAGAAAGTTGCTCAAACCAAACAAATAAACAGTGCCTGCCTTTGCCTTCTCCCCTCTCAGCTTACTGAACTCCATGTTTTAAACCTTCAAGGCACACTGCCAAAGATGTGGACCTTCCTTCATAGCGCTAACTAGAATTGGCCAGAATCAAATACGTACTGTGGTGCCAAAATTTGTTGCCAGCATCCCACATGGCCGAAACCTGTTGTGATTCCAATCACTGCTACGGCAAATATGGCATGAACATGTCTGAAGGAAAATTTATTCTTCAAAGAGTGAAGACATCTTCAGTGCTTTTACTAGTGTCAAAATGTTGGTATGAAGTCCCTGAGGCACAAATTTCTGGAAACTGAGAGAGAACATTCTGGAAAATATTCTCATAGCCTTTTCAATTAAGCAAGGAGAACGTCAAACCAGGCCCTGCAGGGCATTCTGCTACTATTATTCTCTGCAGCCAAACAGCAGGCACACTTATAATTCAGTGACATCCATTATTCTGAGCAAAACTGTTTCACACGGAATCACAGCTCCCCAAGTACGCATTAATAACAATGTGGAAAGACCACCAATATCCACTTCTGTGGTCCTGAAATACGTGTGATTCCAGACCAAGACATAAGCTCCAGCTTCAGTGAAACCAGGCTTGTGAACTGGGTGAAGACTCCCCTGCAACTGGGACAGAGTTCAACATTGTGGATATTGAGAAAGAACATGGTCCTGCATGTTTGGGACTCTGCAGCTTGGATCTCCACTGTCACACTTCAGGACTTTGTGTTCTGAACATAATAAAAAAACCCCAAGCAAATAAACAAAAAGCCTGGCAATGTCTTTATAACAAATTTTCCATATACTTACTTTGCAAAGCCAATGAAGTCTTCATGGTTGGTGTTGATATAAGAAACCTGGATATCAATGAGCAGCAGCATCTATTATGGGATACAGGAGAGCAAAATAGGATGGGTAAGGTGGAAGAGAGAGATTGAAAGAAAGGAAGGCGGAAAAAACCAGAACTCTTGAATTCTCTGCATTACTGAATATTATTTTCATAATTGTTCAAGCCAAAAGCAATATTTTCTAAATTCCACCACTTCTGTTTCTGTGCTTGTTTAATACGTTAGACTACAGAAATCCTATTCCCTCTTCCTACTTCTTTTCCTAACAGACCTCATTTTTCACTCTCTTGGCCCTTGTCTATTCAATTAAGATCAATCATACATGGGGAGAGAGAATGTTAATAATTATATGACATAGATTCCAGCTCTGCATTTTGCAAATTAAGCAAAATTCTGTCTATCTGGAGCATTGCAGCCAAGCCAGCAAGGAACCTAAACCTTAAACCTAAAATCCAGGTACCTACACTTTCTTATGTACCATGCAAAGAAGTGATAAGTAATCCAGTCCTGGCCCAGAAAATGTCCAGTCCAGGTACCAGACAGCCATTCTGGTGTGCACATCTGGATTGAGAGATGGGCTATCAACAAAATAACAGAATGGTTTGTGTACTTATCACTTGTCAGTCCTTCAGTAGCCCACAGAGAATTTGATTCAACCTTGACAATCTAACTCAGCAAAGAACTTGCTAAGATATTACCAAAAATTCCCTCCCACCCTTACACAGGCTCTGGAATATGCATGAGATTGCATTCCACCTCTATCTTTTCGGACTTTCATTTATCAGAGGGAGCAAGAAAGGAACCTATTGTTACCAAATGGCAGCATTTAATCTTTTCAACCTTATTTCTGCACAGTTCCTCATATATAGCATCACTCCCAAACTCTTCACAATTTCTAGAAGATTTCAGATGCCTCACTTAGACTCAAATTGCCACTATTTTTTTTGCTCCATCTCTTAGCTCTGAAAATATTCTCACTAGTGTTTTGATTTATTAAGGACAACTGCTAACAGCATAAATAATGATGTGAATGTGACAATAACCTATTTGGTCAATATTTGTCATTTACAAAAAGCCCTTATTTTGTTCTTTGTTCTGAGAAATAGTCAGATATGTGCATACAATGAAGAACAGGAAAATAAAACTCAATTATCTTAAACAACTCGTATTTTCTCAAAAATTTTGAGATAACAGTGTTCTAACTAGAACTCCCTTCAAGTACAAGCCCAGCTAATAATTTTTTTTTTGTTAAATTATTTTTATGACTACATTTGCAGCAGATTAAAGCAACGGGATGTGCTGCACAGCTCCCTAACTTGCACAAGGACAGGTCTAGAGAGCCAGGAGTCCACAACAGTTTAGGAGCTCTCCAAGCTCTTCTTGCCCAAATATTTCTATTGTCACACTCTGCACTCTCCAGACAATAATTCCTGATTTCACTTCCAGTGGATTTTCTCACATGTAATCTAAGATTTGTAGTTTCCTGGATTTGGAATGTTTAGCTGGGTGATGAATGCTTTAACCAAGTTTCTCTGAATTTTTATTTGGTTTTTAGCTTATTTTGAACTCGAAGGAAAGCCTGTCACTCCCTTAAGGGTCCCAGTACAATTGTTTGTGAGCCTCACTGTAATTAGGGTGAGGGGTGCCTGCATGGCATAAAAACACCTGGAAACAAAGTAGAAATAAGCTATTCCTGTGTGCATTTGTTTAATCAATAATTGATTTCCCACCAACAGCTCTCCCACCAGCTTCTTAGCACAGCTAAGAAGTTGGCACACTGGCACAGGAACAAGCCAACACTACTTTAAACCACTACTTAACCTTTCTGTAGCAATTCCAGTCTCTGCCAAAGCTCAATGGTAAAGAAGCAATTTTTCTTCCTCTCTAAAATGTGCAGCCTATTTAAAACAAAAATCTTCCACTGTCCTACTGCACTTTGTATGTAAGAATTATTCTCCCTCACACACTTCCCCAAGCTGTCACATCTATTTATTCTCACCTGATCCTTGGTCTTCTCTTCTCTTTCACGAATGTAGCCAGCAACAATTCTTTCTGTTTCCTCACACAACCTTGGATATGTTGCCAACTGAAACACAAAATTAATAGAAATTTACACCTGCAGAGGTGCTTCCCTGCAGTACAAACAGGGGAGCCTCCAGCTTTCCTCTCTGGAAGGAAGTAAATATTACAAATGCTTGGGACTAAACGTTAACCACAGTGCAAAGCAAGCCTTACTTGCTGTTATTCAGAGAGACTGGAGAGACCTAAACCCTTGGATTGCTGCTGTTCTTTTCCTCCAGGGAACACTGAGGAGAAGACAGTTTGGACATATGAAACACAGTCTATCAGGGGTGAGGTTTCTCTCTCCTCTACTGTGCCTAATTCCAGAGTGGTGCTCTAAATGATTTCCAAATTTCTTGTTCTTTAAAGGCTCCACCTTGTGGCAACATCTTTACCTAACAATACTGAAATAGCAAAATACAATCGTAAATTTGGCCAATACCACGGGGAAGAGCATCTGAACAGTTAATTCAAGTGACATATCTTCCAGACTTTGACACAAGTGAAAAAAAAATGGAAACTCTGCTGAAAATATACCAGAGAATCTGCTTCTCTATGTTCTTTGTCTTTCCTGTCTTAAGAAATATCTCCTTTACTTGCTCATTGGCATAAAAAAAAATTGCTTTTTTCAGAAAAAATGCTAAGGATGCAAGAGAATATTTCTCAACAACCTCATCAGATCTGTTCTCACATCCCAGAACCACTCCTGTACTTACTATTATGGGGTACCCTGCACTGGGATGGTGGGATAGGCAGATGGACAGGTGGGACAGCAAAAGCAGCCAGTCAGCTAAAACGTGAAGACATGGTTTTAAGGAGGAAACTGAGGGCCTCTCTTGACTCAAAAACACCTCTCATCATAAGAATCAAAACAAAGGAATCAAAAAAAAGAATTTTTCCACCATTACATTGTTTGGAGAGCTTTGCAGAAGTTGTAATTTCTTGAGGAAGTCCAACTCTGTCTGTCAAGTGACTGGATCAGAAATCTCTTGTAACACAATAAAATGCAAGACAGGCTTTATATTACACACAATATCATTACATTTTACTTACATTACCAAATCTATGTGCAAGCTACCTTTTTAGTGCACTTCTTGACAGTGTTGATTAACTCTTGCATCACCAGATCCACACTTTTTAAGCAAGGTCCTTTCAGCTTAACTATCTGTTTTTTAACAATGGCTTCAAACGCCATATCTGGAGTGAACAAACCTGTTCTGTGGATATAAAAGAGTATGTAAGACAGTAACAAAAACATTAGGCAAGGAAGACTTTTTATTTTTACTAAATTGCTCAAATCTTCATTTTCAGAACTGAATATAACAATCCCTACACAAACAGACTTCCATAGAACTAAATTTGCTTCTTTCTCAAAGAAAGTGTCATTCTAAATAAGAGTATACAAGTAGAAACATGAAACTACTTCAAGAGGACTGCAAGAACTCTGATATAATGCTGTAAAGCCTCATCAGCAGTGCATCAAACCTTAGGGATGAGTGGCAGCTGCAGCACTCCATGCACAATCACTTGCATAGCAAATCCATAAGAATCCTATGTCTGCACTTTTCACTCACACCAGAAAATGAGGTTCTGTTACTCAGAGTCCAACATGGAGAATTTCACAGTTGGTCACTGCAGAGTAAATGAATCTATAAACAGCTACCCCACAGATTCAGTTCTAAACAAACAGGCCTCGCTTCTCTTTCACTGTTCTCCAAGGTGTGGCTAATTGGAGATAAATTTGCTAATAAATTATATTTAAAAAAATCAAACTATAAAAGCATGCCCAAAATCAGTTCACTATGATAAATCAAGACCTCTCTAGCAATCAGGCAAGGAAGGTTCAAATACTGCAGCACAGCTACCATGGTCAACCACCTGAGAATTTACTAATCGAGTAACATAAGAAACATTTCCCAAAACACTGAGAACAACAAAGCTTGCAAGCAATGCTCTGGAAAGATATTCCACCTGTATAATGTGACCAGGCAGGAAAACATGGGAGTACTTGCCTGATACCATGTATGTTCTTGATGGCATAACTTATCTCTCTCCGCAGTTCCTTCTCGTTGAATTCCATCTAGAGGAGCAGCAACACACAAGAGCCTATCAGGGCAAGTTTTTAACAAGACATAAAATATCACCTCTCCCTATATAACCACAAAACAAGCAAGTTCAGCTGTTAAAATAGTAATTTCTAATTACACTAAACAATGCATAAGTATTTTAAAATGTTTTAACACTAAGGCTACAGGCAGCAGTAAATATTGTTGAAAAATCACACACTCTTCCATTCCAGATATACCAACAGCTGGAATGATTTTGAAGAGTTGACAGAGTAAGCCAGAAACAGGATTTGGAAGACTCCCTCCTTTTTTTTTTAAGCCTGGTTTCTTAAAGTGGTGCAACTCCTGTGATTATGATCTGTTTATCCTCCCCTGCCCATTCTACAGTTTTCAAGTAAATTTAAGAGAGGAGCTGTCTCAATTATGAAGTTATAAAGCCTTTCTTTAAGCTTCTTGAAAGCCAGCTAGCTGGAAGAGAAGTCAGTGTTGTCACAAATGAAAGGGTCATTACCTAAGTCAAACCATCAGAGAATGATTTGGGTGGGAAGGGACCTAAAGGGCTATTTTCTATAACTCTCATTTTAATAGATACCAGCTACTCGAACACAAGTCAAATTTACCAACTGTAACTGTTTGCCTGCCCCATTTAACCAGAAGATGCCATTTGTGATAAAACAATAGAAGAGCACAGAAAATAGCATGAACTGGGACCATAATTATATTGCAATTCTTGTATTTTAGAATTCTTAGCACGTCTCAGTAGCCAATCCTAGAAATTAAGCCAAATGTCTCAATTATAACTTCATGTAATTTCTTCCATGGTTAAAAGCATGTTCTTTCAATCAAATCTTTTCTTGGCTACACTACTATCAGTATGAACATAAGGATACATAAAACAAAGCATATCAGCAAGATGGATAAATACCTTCACGAGTTCAAAGGGAAAACGTTCATGGAAAATACGATTGATTTTGGCACCTCCTGAAAGTTCCAGCGTATCAACTTGATCTCCTGATCCTTCAATTCTTTTTTCAAAGTCCACTGAAAACTGTTGTACCATCCTAAATTTCAAAGGAGGGGAGGAAAGAAAAAAAAAAAACCAAACAAAACCCACAACAATTTAAGCACATTAACTACCAACTCTTTATTTCAGTACCATGCAACTAGTACTGCCTATTAAAACATATTTAGCAACTGCCAAAAGTACCTCTAACAACAGTTGATTCAGCCAAGCTGCCAATCCACAGAATCCATACCCACACAGATCCCCCTGTATCCCTTCTGTCTTGCAGGACACAGTACAGTCTAATGGCATGATGTGAATCAAACTACTAAGCAGATCCAGTGCTGGAAAATTCAGAAGAATTGGTAAAGAACTTATTTTCCCCATACCAAAAAGCAAGCCCAAGAACCAGTACTAACATGGTGATATGCCAGTACCACAAGCTCCAGCTTACTTGGCTATGCTTTGACTTCTACATGCAGGAGCATTCAGAAAAACACACAGGAGAGTTCTTCCAGTCATGGAAAAGTCAAAGGTGATGTCCCTCTGTTTTTGCAACCAAAACATCTGGAGTAAAGTCACGAGGAACTGTCTACTCTTTTGGACACAGTTGTTACAAAAAAATAAGGAGTGAATCAGAGTCTTCATCTGGCTCAAGAAAGTCTCTCGAGTTCAGCTGATTATTTTCCCTTCTGAATTCCAAAGTTTTAATTAGAGAATGAATCCTGCCCCCATTATCACAATCCAGTACTATTACCATCTATCCCAGTGAACTGAAAATGCTGAAAACCTCTGAAATGAGACAGAGTAGGAACGTGGCAACAGTCATATAAGAGAGAAGAGCTAGCTACATTTTACACCTCTCCTTCTTCCTTCCCATGCTTCCTTTCTAAGAGGTAAATTTTATTGGCATATAAACACAAGTGGCTGCAGAGGGCGACAACTGAAGAAAAACAACATGGGGTGGTGAAACTGGCAGATCTTTCAGGTGAAAAGATAGGCAGTGCTGAGTATCCAGCATCCCTGGAAATTGGCTAAGGAAGGAAGCAGCATGAAGCAAAGCACCAGGTGGTAACTCGTGTTCAATCCACAACATCAGCATCGTCCTTTTTCCCTACTGCTGAACCCACAATCAAGACAGGGCTGAGATTCCACTTCCACTTGATTCCAAGTCAGATGAACAGTAATCTCTGTTCCATCAGTGTTATCAAAGTCTAAGACAGACTTGTTTTGTGGATGAGACCCAAACCAGACAGTGACTTCAGCAGTGAAAAAGCTTTCTAGTTCAGAACTGATGATGATAATCCCCAAGAATTTGCCTTCCTTCTTTCTGAAAGCACACAAACTTTTACTGATAACTGTTGCAGCAAAGGTCTCTGGGTCTTAGGTGCACAAAACATGAAGGACAACCATCTCTGATTAATTTTGATCTTGCCATCTCTGAGTTCTTTTGGACAGCCAAGTTTTTATATTAGAAAAAGAAGCATTCTTTATTCTTCTTCCAGCCTCCTCATCTTACAGACTTCCAGCACAATGTCTTTCCCTTGCTTGAGATCATCTTTCTGGCAGACAGACGAATGTGTCTATACAATCAGAAGCAGTTTTTTACCTTTGATCATCTCTGCTGCCCATCTTTATACCTTTTCCTTGTTCTGCTTTGTCCTTTCTAGGATTACTAAAATTAATTTAGGGAAAATTCTGATGAAATTGTAGAATAAAGTGTTCTGGAACATCAAACACAGAATTCTTTGGAGCTTGTGTAAAGGATCCTTAACAATATCCTAATGTTTAAATTTAAACCAATTAGAAAGAAGGAAAAAAAAGGGCAAAACAAACCCATTCAAAGTGGAAAAGCAGACAAAAGACACTCACTGCAACAGGGCTTTCGTTTTTCTGGTGGGATCTTCTGGTCTGAAGTTTTTGTATACCTCTACTTCATGTTCTATAGAAAGCAGCTGGCTCTGGAGTTTGCTTCTGAAGGCTGGCAGGGTATCCCGAATATGATTGGTAAGTTGCTAAAAAGCAAATAAAAGTCTTTTTATACTGTTAAAAAGATGAAAGCAGGAGCACAACCATTTCCTTCTGACTGCCAACCATATCAGCCATAACCTGTGCTAGTTTATCAGTGCAGTTCCTTTTGATCTCTGATGCAATGGAGACTGTTAAAGAACAATACAATATTCCTGGTGCATACACATTGTAAGGAGCCTCCAAAAATTCCTTCATCCCCTCACTCACTGAGCCCTACTACCCATCTGTTTAGTTACACCTGGAAAAGTTATACACATCACATGGGTAGTTTGAAATGACCTCTCATCTCTCTGTGCTGATGCCACACTCCCATTTTGCTGCTTTTCTTAAGGGTGTTTCACAATTCCCTATATATTTGTTCAGCATGACAACAACTTTATGCTACAGCCACAAGGAAAAGTGGGACAAGAAACAGATTCTGAGCACCCACAGCATGTTTCTACATATATATATATGTATGTTTTAATGTGTTTGAACAGCACTGTCCATGACTTACCTGTGCCATAAATTTCTCAGGCATTGTATACATTCCTTAATTAAAACCAAACTGGACTTCTTCCACTATGCCCCAAAACCCTCTTCCCAACCCCAAACAGACAAGCTATACATTTAGAACGTCACACACTAAAATATATAAACTCAAATTTAAAGTTGCTCAGCAGACTGACAGGCACAAAACCAAAAGCTGATGTTTCCCTGGAGCACCACCTTGTGGATACAAAAAAATTGAAATATTACCTGAAACCACAGTAGGTCCCCAATATCTTGAGGACAAAACTTACATACATCTTCCCATATAAAACATTCTACACACAGTAAAAGCAACAGCAGATCAACAAGTAGGTAAATATCTAAAACAGCTCTCAAAAAAGTTAATAGCACATAAAGCAGCGCAAGTCAGGACAGACGACAGTTGAAAGGTATATGCAGCTTGTGCTTCAGTCTCAAAACTAAGACAAATGGATTAAACTTTTAAGATATAAAACAAAGCAAAACATTCTAAACACAGATGAAAATGCAGGATACAAGCAAGTTCTTGCATCCTGATGAAGATTTTGGCTCTGAGGCACAAATAGCATTAGCAGTCTTTTTGAGCGAGCCCAGAGCATTCCATAGCCTGGCCATCACTGTAGCAAAAAATCAAGCAGGCCAGCCACTTAGTTTTCTACCTCAATCAGTAACACTTCAGCTGTTTCCAGCTGTTGTCCAAAATGGACACAGCCAGGCCGACCTGGCTTTTTTCTACTGCAGACAAAAAGCTGCAATTTGACAGTGAGCTGGAAAAAGCAGCAAGTTTGACTTGTAGGAATGCCAGAAACACTGGTCAACTGCTAAGTTAAATGTAACAACTGAGGAATAGGATGGTATGCTTCCAGGAAGGGAAACAAATCTTACTTGTGATGTTCATATTCAGTATGCTAAAGAACAAGGGAGTGCAGAACTGTCAGTGAAAGTCAAACTACAACTCACAGCAAGCTTTTGTATGCTACATGTAATATACAGCTTTGTTTTAACCTTGTGCAAATTAAAAACACTGAAAGCAGGAAAGGGTAAGTGAGGTTCAGTGACCAACTTCATTGTAATTAAGTTTTTATATTGGCCCTATCACTACAAAGTTGTCTTTCACCACAAAGGCTTCAGGTTTTACCTGGTTTAGAACCTTCTGGAGATATGGTGTTCCCATCCGATCTGCCATGTGCCTGTAGGATGGGTGGGAAAGAAAGAATTTCCTTTCTGCTAGAAGAGCTGCCTTTATGTCCTTCTTCCCATCAATATCTTTCTGGCTTCTGTTTACAACACCAATATACCCTAAAACAAGACAAAACTAATGGGTAAATCAATGCAGTTATTACCTGAATTCATCTTAAATAGAACTAGACGGTCTCAGTTCAAACAAAGCTTTCCAATTCAGGCATTTCCGATCATGTTTACAAGTAGAACAGTAATCTTAACACTGTCTAAATTGTTCATTCTGTTTACATATAACAGACAGACTTCCTTTTAAATCACAATTCAAATAGAAGAATATCTGAAACTCTGGTGAACCTCAAAGAAACTACTTCAAAAATAAACAAAAATCAAAAATAAAACTGAAATACACAGGTATACAGATAAATGATATGACACTAACAAAATACAAAAAAAATTTCTTCTCATTTGCTGGACCAACATCCTCCATGGGAGGAGATGGTAGTCTCATCAATAAATTATACCTAGAATCAAAATTCTTGATATTATTAACAGAGTGAGCAACTGTGGCAGTAGCTGCCAGAACATGGAAAATTCCTGGGAAGGATCAAAACTTGTTTTAGAGTGAGATTACAAAAGCTCTGGTGCTTGTTTCTGTCATATGCAAAGAAAAAAAAAAAAAAACATTCTTTTGTTACAAGGAATCTGGCAGAGAAGAAAAAAATTGGCTAATGATGTGTGCTGACATTACACTGCATATTCCAGGAAGCAAGAATTTTCCAGGTCCAGAAAGGGTATTTTTAGCACAGCCACCTTTATGTTTGCTGAATAGATAACTATAAAAGCAAGGTCACATCAAGTCCGCTAGCACAACCTCTGATTCATCTAAAGGACTCCCAAACACCACCCTTATCCAAACCACTTTTTGCACTGCAAAGAATAAAGGCAACTGAACATTCTCACCCCTACGAAGAGGGAGTAGTTTGTTTTCTAGAACTTCTCTTGCATCTGTTCCTTCATCCATCAGATCCAATTTTGTGATCACACCAATGGTCCTAAGGCCTGACCAGGATGGAGGCAGGAGGAAAAAGTTATTGAAGAATCATTTCGATTCAGAAGAACAATTACATCTTACAGTTATATAAAAACATATCTGGGCCTTTCTCAAAGCTTGTATCACATGACAACAGCTACAACTCAAGGTTTGATATGTTTGGAACAGAAGGGAACATAACTGCCAGTGCTGAAATGTGTTCCTTAAAACTCCTTACCAAGGCTCAGCATCCCTACAATACGACTGTATAAAATTTATAATGTAAGCACCCAGAAATCCCATCAGCACCATCCCCTATTCTGCCCACTACTACAAAAATTCCTAGATAAGCACTGCTACATTTGCTCATAAAAGATAGTGACAGAATTTCTAAAATGTGTTTACAGCAACATTACCCGAACAATACAGAGCTAACAAACAGTTATATTGTGATGTTGGTGACTGTATGAGAATATAAATACACATCTATACCACATATTATGAAGTATAAGATTTCCCACAAGAGTTGGTCTATTACCTCCAATTATGTTATTACACTTGAGAACAAGAAGTGGTAACATTCAATCATGCTTACCCTGAGGGTCCACTTCCTTTGCCAGCTTCAGGGCATCTGAGTTGGCCA
The DNA here is from genome assembly GCA_013397815.1 of Aleadryas rufinucha. Lineage (NCBI taxonomy): Eukaryota > Metazoa > Chordata > Aves > Passeriformes > Aleadryas > Aleadryas rufinucha. The sequence goes on from VZTH01000238.1 coordinate 383,126, forward strand.
GGTCAGTGTTAGCTGGAGTCACAGCCAGTATCAGGCAGTTCTCTCGAGAGATGAACTGCATTATCATGTCTCTGATCTGCTGTTCAATATCTGGAGGCTGATCCCCTACTGGCACTTTAGTGATTCCCGGCAAATCGATAAGGGTCAGGCTTAAGACTATACGGACAACAAGGATCATAAAACTGGTTAGCACGCCAGACACGACAAAGAGGTCTACACACCTAAGGCTGCAGACAAGTTTTAGTCACATAAAATCTCACATAACTACCTTTGCAGGCAGATAAATATGTCAACAGTTGTCAACAGTTCAAACAAAACACATGACAATCTGAAAAGAACATTTGTTTCCCCATTGGTCTTTCATCTCTGGACTTATTAGTACTATTTAATATTTGAAATATTGCAACTGGTATAAAATGATACTTATACCAAATATCCTTGAGGGCTTTAAGACAAATGAACACTGCTTTCTGAGCTTTGTCCAACAATAGGAGCACAGGCAACACACCATTCTCACTGCATCCTTCAAATAAACCAAAGCAGTTGTTTGGATTTTTTTTTTAATATAGTGTTCCTCTGACCACGTTTTCAACCATGTCTCTAATTAAGAAATTCCCAAAAAACAATCAATAGCTAGCCTAACTAATAGAGCAAAACTGTTGTTAAGGGGCTCAGGGATATGTTTTTGGTTTGGGGTTTTTTGGTTTGGTTTTTTTTTTTTTTTTAAATCTGTAACATCTTCGGAAAAGTCAGAAAGATGAAAAAAATAATCCATGAAGAAAACCTGGTTTGCTCTGGTATGATTTCCCCAGTAAAGGCCACAGTGCCAGCTAGAGGCATCCTGGCTTGGGGCATGCACCCTGCTACTGGGGCAATAGGGCATCCTTTAGATAAATGAGAAAAATGCAATTCCTAGAAAGGAAATACCAGAAGTATATCTGGAGTCTGGTTAATATAAACAACAGTGGCTGAACTAAAAGACTGATCCTAATCAAACAAAGCAAGAGCAATAGGTAGGAAATTTTCACTTTCTCCTGGAGTCAGCATGTTCAACAAACAAGCTTTGAGGCAGGGGATTTAGTTGAGTTTCTCTGCAGTTAGAAAAATCAAGTGCTTCAGCCAAACATACCACTTTTGTCCTACATCAAAGACAGGTTGAATGGAAAACATTTTCTCTAAATTGTCTTCATTAAAGTGGGCAGATGGCAACCAGAGGAACCAACTTTGATATATACAGGGGGCCTTCAACAGAAAGCAACTTCAAACACTATTATTGTCCGACCATATTTTTAGTGACAGCAAACAATAAATTTCCAGTAAGGCAGGGAGACAGAGTGACTTCTTAGATCAGGGAATTCCTCTGGAGAGTGGCAAAAAGAAGTTTTGTTACTAAGTCCTACTACTGGTCTTTACTAATGAGCTACTATCTAATGGTGAATGCATTGGGTGAGAGAGATTGCCTCCATCCTGATGCAGGGTGAGAATATTTTCAAATCGAGAGAACACTGAATGGGGCAGAGAGTCTTTCTGCCCAGCTCTTATGGCAGCAGCTCTCCATCACAGAGTGGTTTCTTCCAACAGCAGAATCTGAGGATTCTTCTAGACACACATCCACTTTTGGTTCAACTCAGCCTCAAACCTTTTCCAGCCCAGAAGATCAGGCAATAAGAACAGATACAAAAGGTGATGGCTACACAGACAGAGCCACATAAGATGTTTATATGACATAAATGTAAAGTAGAATGATTTTACCTACCATGTGGAGAATACACTCTTAAATTAATAGGAACTGAAGAAATGCCTTTGTTCATTCCTGTTACTCTGTCTGTTTCTACTTCAATTTCCTGACGAACTTCATCAAAATCAGTAAATTTCTTCCCTTTGCAGTGTAGAAATTCAGCATACTCTGTCAAGAATATCAATAACAACTCTGTATTTCACAGGCTTATTGACTTCAACACCCACTTTCAAGCCCCCAGCATTCTTTAGATGTGTGGACACAAAAGTTCATCATCATGGCTATCAGGAAAACATTATTATGACTGCACATATGAAAACCAGCCCTCAACAAGAAAGGCTCAGTTAAAAAGTCAAGTTGACTGGATGATTTACTGCTCTTATCTTTAGCACATCATCTTCTGGAACAACGTGAAAGATTCAATTAGATGTCATTTACAGTAATAGAATAAGGAATAGATTAAGAATGAGATTCTGAGTTTTCATGTGATCTCATTTGCCTGTAATATATCACTAAATGGAAAAGTAATTCAAATTCTGTACCATGAAAGATTTTTAGCATTTGCTTCAAAAACTAACAGCCCATGTTACATGTGAATTTAGTAAAGGAATTCCATACATTTTTACAAGTTCATAATGAAAATAAGATCACTTAAAAACACTGTGATGTTTTGAACACAACTTCTCCTGTAAAAGTCTCATGTAGTCTAAATATGAATCATGCTCACAAGTTTGTAAAAGTGTCTATAGAAATAGCTGTGATTTTGCTGAAGTGGGAGAACACAAATAATTCCCAAGTCTTTAATATCATACAAGTTGTGTTTTACCTTAGAAGAGCACTGACCAGGAATCAAAGACAGATAATTTGTTAGACCCACACTTGACACTAAGTCCCTGTTTTGACTTTTGAATCCAAATACTGATACTAATTATTGCAACATTTTGGTTGCCTGCAGAACCAAAAACACATCTCAGGATTTTAAAACTGGAGTTTCTTCCTTCAAAGCAGAACACAAAAGTTCATCTACATAGTGAGGCTGCAATCAGAAATAATGACATAAATAGTAATTACAGACACCAGCTCACATCCTGTCCCCAGCAGGTCTAAGCAGTAGGACTGGAGAAAGGCTGAAAAGAATTGCACATGTTCCGGTTCATTTCATCTTGCAATCAACCTCTGATCTCAAAGTTCCCTTTAGATGTTTCTTACCCAGAAAATGTTACTTGGTAACAAGCCCATGAAAACCAGTGCAAAGAGCTTGACTGGTACTCAAAGAACAGCAGCTGAAAACACCAGATCTGAGAATATGGATTAAAAGAGGACCTTATGCGTCAGTACTGAAACCTGTTCCCCAGAAGTCACTTCATTATTGACAGAGTTGTTTAAAAAAAATAAATAAATAAACAGTAAAAACTACAATAGTTAAAGCAAACAGAGTCAAAAAAGGACAGTGGAGGGGGAAACATCAAATACCCACCTGTCTGTGCTACAATACCACAACCCCTCCAGATTCAAAAAGTAGGAGGAACAGGAAAACTCACTCTTGTTAAGACAAAAATACATCACTTATTTTAAAAACAAGAGAGCACCTAACAAAACCCACTTTATTTTATATCCTTTTTTCTTAGCTCCAGCAGCAAAATTACAGTGAATGGGAGTTTTGTTTCACTGTCCACTGTTTATTAAAGAAACCCCAGGGAATATTCAAATATTTCAAAAAGAAAAATAGTATGGTGCACAAAATAAAATATCTAAGTTGGGAATTTGTAAAATTTGTCATCTCAAGGATGAAAAATAGCTACCTAATAAAAAAAAGAGCTGACAAGTGGTTCGTATTTTGTCCCAGTTATTCATGCACTGCTCCTGGCACAAAACACACTGTATTCTTCTCAGTTGTTTGTTTGGGGTTTTTTTTTCCCCGCAGTGGTTCATCAGATTTTCTCAGAAAATTATTTCTAAATTCAGTAATTAACAGTTGGTGCCCAGCTGTAATCAGTTGACTGACTCAGTAGCCAAGGAAGCTTTTCTCTTTGTCCCACTTCATACTCAGTAATAGAGTCACTATCTGACATGGCTTCAAAGCAATCCAAATAAAAATATTTGCTACTTTTTAGCTGGGTTAATATTTATCAAAACTCCTTGATCTGTGGTGCCAGTAGTGCTGAAGGAATAAACTCCACAGTGGTTCATAACCTGTGGTGCCACACGCAGCCTACGGAATAAGAATTCCAATGGACAAGCAGCACTTTGTTCTGCTCCTTTCAGCCCCCAGCCTGTCCTTGGCAATGATGCCTTCAGCCAGACTGAAGCACATGCTTTAATGTAATCTTCACTTTCCAGCTTTCATACACAGAAGAATACTAAGAAAACATTTTATTTACATTTTTGTGGGAATGGACACAAAGCCAGGCAAGAAAAAGTGATCCTGCCTGATGTCTAGCTTTCAGACATGTATTTTTTGTCTAAAACTGAAGTTATATTAAGACAAAGAACAATCAGATACAAAATTAAAAGTCTTTGCATGTAAAATACCTCCTTTTTTCCCCCAGACTCAGTAAAAGCACCTTGGATAACATAGAATGAAAAGGCCACCATAGCATAGTTCCTTCAGTGCATCCACAAGTGATTAATTATCTCTTCAGTTTTGATTAAATTAGACAAATCATACAAACAAGTGATATGGGATCCCATCTTTTAAAATGCTCCTTATTTTTCCTGTCAGTTATATCTCCCTATGCCTTTATGATTTAATCTAGCACAATGTTATATTGTTATCATAAATAAACACCCATTGCTGTTCTCAAACCTTTGAAATTGTATAAACACCTGAAATATTTCATAAATTTGTCTCTAAGCTAAAGAGAGCCAAGTGACAAGGACCAGCACTCAGAAATACATAAGGGATGTTTTGGAAAACATCCTTGATTCACACCAGGCTGAGCCCAAGACCTTACAAAGCCCAGAGACTTTACCCTGTACAGAATAATCTGTTACTAGAGGTCAGGAATTTGCCAAGATCAGAGACCTGGATTCAGAACTGCTCCCAAACTGACTTCAAGCAGAGTTGCTTCAAGTTGGTGGCAGTATCCAGTCTAGAATACTCAAAAGAGGTTGCAAGGGCTCCAAAAAGGTGGCTCATTAAGTTGTAGGTCTATAGCAAACATTTTAAATGTATGCAGTGCAGAAGGAATACCTGCTATTACTGCATCTTCTACCTGCCAGCCCCTCAGGGAGATGTCACTCAAGCAACAACAGCCTTTTTACCTTCAACAAAGCCTCAGAAGTCTTTCCAAAAGAGTGATTTCAACAGGGTGTTTTAAAAACATGCAAATAAACATCATCAGCCAAAGCACTTCACCTTTTCTTTGATGATGGACAGCTTTTTCTGAACAAAGCAAATGCAGTTAAGTGAATCTGGACCATAGCAAATCATTCAATGGTGCTTCCTTGAAAAGAGAGGAAGTATCAAAAGCCCTTGTTGTCCTACCCAATCAACAGTCCCTCTTCTACTTTGCCATTTCTATAGCTTTGCTAACAAGCTGAAGATGAAATAGTCAAAATTGAGGTATTCCACTGCTAACCTTCAAGAAGAAAGGCTACAAGATATACTGTGGTATTTCCTGAAGACAAAACAGAAAATCCTGGCAATGCAGAGAATTACAAGAATATCATAGCAGAAGATATTAAACATGGAAAACAGTGTAGATCTGATGAAAGTAACTACCAAAAAATACCAGGTCACGCTCTTAGGAACCAGTGAAATTCATTATAAGGGTGATCACTCATACCAGAAGAGGAAAAGCATTATTTTGGATGCAATAATCTTCTACAACCTTGAAAGTGTTTGTTTGTAGAAGAAATTTCTCTCCGTTCTTTCAACCTTTTCCTATGGATGATGCTTTCAGTAGTTCCAATCCCTCACACAGCCCTCTTCTGGGCATTTTTCCTAAATTTACAGAGGCAGAGGTCTCACCAGAGCTCACTCCTTCCCAGGACTGCGAAAAAGCAGAACAACCCTGTAAGATGGCATTTCTGTGATTCATCTTGTACAATGTTTACTTTTGTATTTTACAACAGCACAACATCAGTGAGTTATGCTCTGTCAGAGATTCACTGTGGGCACCAGGTCCTTTTCTGAAAACCAACTGTCTCCTCAAATACCAGCCTTTCAGTACAGAAAAAAAACATATCCCAGCTGAATTTCTTCCTACTTTGGGAATATTTCTCTTCTTTTGCAAGAAATTTGAGTTGCAGTTCTGCCCTCCAGTATCTTTCATATTCTCACTTGTATTTGACAAACACCAACTTAATAAACACACTCTATTCTGTCATCCACTCAGTAATACAAAATACTGAACATCATCTGGAGGGGTGTCCCTTCCACTCTGTAAACAACTGTGCATCCATCTTATAGGAGCCCTTGCTAAATCACATTTCCCAAGATTGCTTATGATATTTTAAATAAAAGGAAGATAATTTAAAAACCTTTACTGTACCCAAGATAAGACACCCACCACACCTTAATTTACAGGCCCGCTACCCTGTAATAAAAACATGTATTGCACTGATATGACAGGGTTATTTCCTTTGATGAGTTTGTGCTGGCTGCTGTTCATCTCAAACATGTTTCAGATTGTTAGTTAATAACCACTTACAGATTCCTTTCTCCCAAAAGTGAACTTTGATGCTTCTGTCACTTTCCTTTATTATCTTTATGAAGATGGGCATATATAGAGCCATTTTCCGATCTTAATGAGGGGATTCCATCTTTCCTAATGTCACTGAGCATCAATCTGGGATCAAGGAAACAAAAGCTTCCAGGCAAAACCATTTGTAAAACCAAGCATTTGTGGGTACCAACACAAGCTGAAGCTCATATCCCATTCTGAGGGTCCTGATGGGACAAGTGGCTGAGCCCTCGAAGCCATGCTGCCAGACCTCAGCAGTCACAGGGGTTAGCTCAGATTACCAGTACAGACAGCAACAACTGGGAGATCTGCAGGTGCAAAGGAACATCTGCACCTTACATGAAGCTTAAATTCAGGTTTCAGACCAGCAGCACTGTCCCTCTTCCAGGATATCAGTCCTGTTTGGGTGATGAGCCTTGCGTTGTCTCAGGAAGGAGTCACCTATTATTACCAGCTTTTCCCCATGCTGGTGTCACTCTTTAACTTTGGGGTACACACCTCAGTAATTTTACTGGTCTCTCCAGCATCCCTGTTCATCATCTGAATGAGAGTGGGATCCAGGAAATGGCAGTCACTGTCTGCCTTTCCTCCCTGCAAAGTGCCCATTCTCTTCCCTGCTATTGGCACCGTGGCATTTTTCTAGATCTTGTCCCTGAAGACCTCCAAATGCCTCCCAGCTGATGAAGCCTCTAAGATCATTTCTGTTAGCTGAAATAAGCAGTCTAAATTTATTTCATTTTCTGTTAGGGGATTGTTTTTGCCACCAGATGGCAACAGAAGATGGCTATGCTCAAGGAGTAGTCTTGCAATACACGATATTTGGATTAAAGCTCAACCATTTCAATAGAACAGAGCATCTGCAAGATTTCAGAAAAAAAAACAAAACGTCTTTTGAACCTTATGATTTACTTTCCACTTAGTATTCTAATTAACAGAACTCAAACAAATGTGGGTATTGTACATATTACTCACTCATCTAAAAAATGTCCACCTCAATAATGATTTTCAAAATCTGTTAATCTGCTGAAGCAAGAAGAAAATCTGAAACTGCTCCAAAATCAGTTACCAAAATGATGAAAATAACTCTCCTAAAGCCAGAATGTTTAACATGTAAATAAAAAATAACAGGATTTATACAGCAGGCCATGTATTTTTAACACGGAGAAGAAATACTACAAAGGCTTCACACATTTTTTGTTGCCACTGCCATTCAAAAAAATGTACATCCTAATCTCAAAGAATCTAGTCATTATCTCACCTGCACAGGCAGAAGAAAGCACAACAAGAACAGATTGCCTAAGGTTATACAGAATGTGCGGCAGCAGAAAGAAAAAAACAAACCACACACAAAATCCACAACAAAATGAACAACAATAAACAAAAAAAACAACAAAAACAACAACCCATCTCTCAAGATCTCAGGAATCTGAAATCATTACCTTCCCAAAGCTTACCCAGCAGCACTACTTAAAAGATCTATTAACTCCAATAAAAACTATTTAATCTTACTGCTCTATTAGATCAAAAAACCACTAAGCTAAGAACTATGCTCAAAGTTGTGAAACAAAAACTTAGAATGTTGAAGAAGTAAGTTTCAGTGTAAAAATTAAGGCATATCAACTCAAAGGAAGAAAACCCCACCACCTCTCAAGCTCACTCAAAATTCTCATCCCAGATCAGCTGTGCACCGACACTTGCATCTTAAAGACACATAGAGAAAAATCCTTCTAAAAGCCCAGTTACAGGAATACATAATGCATTCCTGCTCCTAGAAAGCAACCATGAGTAAGAAACAGAGAGACGAGCACTCTACACACACACTGGGAACTGCTGAAATACCACAACACTGCAGCATTTTAAACAAATGCTGCCTGGTTGAGAAAGCATCCTGGAGCTCCCTGGATCTCACACAGCAGCAGTCAAACACTGAAGGAACCAGCATGTTCTTTTGCCTGAATGTAGACATCAAAGTCTCACAAAATAAACTGCCCTCACACGCCATTTCTCAGCCAGGAAAAGAGCAGGTGGAATTCTTCCCATGCCCATCCTCTGAATGGCTAATTTATCCCAGCTGTCTTGCCCACCTTGTTAAACCTGAAGGTGGCCATCAGACAGGTTCCCAGCTGACAGCACCCTGCCCACACCTGTGCCTTCTAAACCTCACTCAACTGCACCTTCCCAGGTGGGACTATTTTCTCCAAAACATTCCCTACTCTTACCTCCTTCAGAGGCCAGGAACAACAGAGAACAAGCCACAGTCTTTCAGAGGACTCAAAATTCTTTTTAACATCTGTATTTTGACTCATTCTACGCTACTTGGTATTTCTCACATCATCAAACTCAGAGAAAAATACTCAAAACTATTAAAGGCTGACTTGTCAGTTGCAATATTTAATTTAAATTTGCCTTCAATATTTCAGCAGAGTGCAGTATTTGCACTGGATGTGGAGTGCAAATGCCATAAAACCATTTAGGAATTGTACTAGTATGACCAAAACATGTCAGTGACTACAGGAGGTCAACAGGTCACTGCAAAATAACTTTGTACAAACTACACAGAACTTTTAAAATAGGTAAACAAAATTCTAAAAAGAAAATATACTCCACATCTCTCACGAGATACATTTCTTACTATTGAATTGTTTAATGTTAACAGCTCTTTACTCAGATGTGTCAGATCTCTCAGATGTTGGAGGGTCCCCGATAACTCCTCACAACCAGTTCCTGCTGCACCCTTCTATGCCGTGTCCAACCCTAATAATGGATGGTCAAAGCTTTCTCTTTTTGTTTTGTTTGATGTGCACAAATGTCTCCTCTGCTAATTTTCATCCCTTACTGCAATGACTCAAAGTTAAATGAAGCTTTAACCACCTATTCTCAGCCAGTTCCAAAATGTTGCTGAAGTATCTTGTAGTCATCTGTGCATGCCTGTATAGAAAGTGCCCCCTTCTCTCCCAAGCAATACTCCAAGATTAAGAATAGTTACTTTTAAGAGTCAAGAAAAATCCTAGGATTAAAAATTAGTTTTGTTTACTACAGCAACAAGAAGCTGATGCAGCCCTCTAATTATTCTGTAACATTTTAGATAATTATGGGCTTCACAGAAATCAGTCCAGCATCTGTTTCCTGTAAAAGAACACTGCGCTTCTCTAAGCAGTTTTATTTATTTTCTTTTCTTAAAATTAGTTCACAAAGATAAAGGTGACTTAAAAGATAAAGTTACTTGGAATTTCACCACCAAAAACAACAACAGTGGAACAAAGGTTAAAGAAAGTAACAAAATAATTAAAGCTTGCATTTTAAAGGTCTTGGCATTTAATCCCAAACAAGAAATACACAGCATTTCCCAAAGGGAGAAATACGCCTTGACATCCAGGAAACACAAAATTAGGCTGAAGCTCAGTTCCCCTGAATTTTTAAGGTTTTTGTTGTGTTATTTAAGTTATAATGAAGAATTAATTTTCAGCAGAGAAGGTACCTATATGGCACCTAGAGGCCTACCTAAAGCCAGTAATACTTTGGGAACATATTAATGAGGAGAATACCAGATAAAGAGAAGCCTTTTTGGTCCCCTTGAACCAAGGGACAACGATGATTTTACAAAGAGGTCAACACAGACCAGGCAGGGTAAGTTTAGGATGGATGTCAATGAGTAAGTATTTAACCACTTGAGGTCAGAGTGTAAATGCTCACTTACTGACATGTCCTCTCAGTTCAGTCATTTTGTTAGGATTGCCAGCACAAAGCTCAATGCTTTTCTTTCTTCTGCTCTGGCATGGTGCTGGAAAAGTCAGATGAAGACTCTCCAGAGCTAAGCCTTATTCATGCATTTCTGCATCATCTGTCAGAGGCCAAAAGCCAGATACGCAGAAATGGCAAGTGTTCATTTCCCCAACTAAAACAAACATTAGTATTTAATATCTATAAAGCACTATAAGTGTATTACACACTTGACAGTTTTGAAGTTTCTAAGCTGAGCATGCAGAAATACTGAACTCCCTTGTTTTTCCTTTCTCTTCCACAGTGTAAACACCATGGAAAATTTCATAGAGGCACTGAAAGTATGACTGTGTTTTAAAAGCAGTAATTCAGAAAAATCCCTGAAGCCCAGGCAGACTGCAGTCTACCTTCCTGTTGAACAATGCAAAGACCTTCAGGAAACAAATACACACAAAAATTTAGTTACACTTCACTCACAGGGAGACACTGAAGTTTCACAGGCAGATATAATTTTGTTTCTTCCCCAGTTCGATCACGGTCCATAATTCAAAGACCACTTTTTGGTTTTCAGCGCTGGTTTGGATGTTACTTCATTTCTTTTTTACTATTTTAAGCAGAAGTAAATAGCAAACCAGTGATTTTTGTTGCTTACATTGGTTTAGAAGCAACAATAACAAATATTGGAATGATGGTGAACCATAGCTGCTTTCACATATGCCAGGGAACTGAGCTACACCACAGCAGTTCAAGTGCTCCATGGAAGAGGACAGAGTGGTGAATTCTGATGAAAGATCTCAATATATCCCATAGCTTAGTGGTACACCCAAAAATATTTGTATTTTTGACCAGACAAATACATAGAAGCCTTGTTTTCCCCCAATCTACCTTCTGCTCTACTTAGTGCAGTGAGCCCAACCAAAAAAGACAAGTTATGAAAACAGGCTGTGTGGAATCAAATCTGTGTGCACTGGAGCAAGACTTAAATGTGGAAGTGCAGCAATTTTGATGTGTTAACTAAAACAGCTGCAAAGCTCATCAAGAAATGAGTAAATCAAAGCTAATTTCTGAAGCATATTGCATGTAATGATGTTTCTCCACTGCTTCGAGTCTGATCTTGGATTCAATACACCATGTGCTCTAGGATTGAGATGTTACCATTTTCCCAGACAGGTCAATGAGATGAGGTAGTCCTGAGCATACAATTTTGAAGCAGCAGGTTTTTGTTCCACACAGTCTAGTGGCATCTTTCTTCACATTGCTTATGTGTTCTCAGAAAAGTTTTTTCTCCTGCTGAAGTACATCAGCACTTTGTCCAGGCATTGACCCAAAAAGAGGAAGAGATTACCTGTTTTGGCAGTGATGAGTTGCAGGACCAATGGTCGTCTTGTCACAATTCCAGAACCTCGTGGAAGAAAATCCCTAGAAACATTAAAAAAATAGTTACTAGCCAGAAAGTAATGTACAGTTACATAACATATTGGACTAATTTGGAACCTCCTATGTATGAAAATGGAAGTTGGTGTGGACAGATTTATATCAAATACTCCTATAAAGTAGGGCTGTTAATTTTGGTTCAAGACAGTAGTAGGTCATTACATATTACACAAATGTGTATTAAAATTAAATTACTGTCTCAGGGCATTACCAAGCTTCTTCAAGACAATCACATATAACATCTCACCTTGCACGGTAGGAGTACCTGAAGCCATGCCCAAATTCACCAGGCCCTCTAAAATTATTCTGTCATCACTGCACACTTGATTTGAAGAAGATCTGGACATAAGAATGCACACACACACACACACCACACCAAAGCTCTGGACAAACCAAACTGTCAGCACTCTGCACCTACTCTTTCACATACTTAACTTCTGCCAGTTCAAATCCCCAAATAACTTTTCCAACAACACATCTACCCAGAAGTTTTTGAGTGAAAGCTGAACACCAGAAGTCTTGCGGGACAGAGGGAGAGAGTATCCTTGGACCAGAAAACAAGCAAGGAAACAAAGACACCAGCTCTATCACATCATTATGCATCCCCATGATCCTTTCCATGTCTCAGGGAGACTCCTTATGCAACTGAAAAGAAAGAAACCTAAAGCAAAATAACAGACATTTTTCTCAGGGTCTTTCCCAGTTGCCATACCTATTAAATATTTTAAAACTATGAGATGAGGTTCAGTGAGAGGCTTTGGAGAGTGTTTGCTTCAAATAAGCTTCTCCAGAGGAATAAAATTCAGGGGTAAACAGAGTTGCACAATCAGTGTAAGCTCATCAAAATCCCCTTATTTTTCCTGCCTTACAAGGGATGTTGAATCACTTTCTTTCCTGCCTTAGCAGCACTGGTAACTCACCTCTCTGGCTCAGGTGAAAAGCAATGCAGCAAAGGGTTAGGGCAGGAATTTTCAGTGAAATGGCAGAGATGATCTGGATGACTGTTGTTAAACACCTAAGTGCCTGTACGAAGGTGAGGCAGGAATGTGCAGTGTCTTTGGGAGAGATGGGGAGAAGGACAAGAGTCAAAGGAACAAAGTACAGCCCTGTCAGCCCTTTAGACAGAACTGCTAAGGTAGGTCTGCTCAAGCCACTTGAGAAATCACCTCTTGCCTATAACCACTGAGTATCTTCATACTGACTTTGCACTACTTAATGGAAGCCTGACTTTCGCAGCTCCTTTAAAGGCAGCACACAAACCTGCATAGTTTAAAACAGGCCTTGAGGGTATATCTATGAAAAATAAACCACACAAATGTTCAGGATATTATTTGTGCAAATCAGATAATATTAGGTCTGAGCAGTCCCAGGCCAAGACAGGCTCAGGAATGCAACAGTGAACCTCTTTCCACAAGCACTACCAAGGTAACAAGACTTTGGCAGAAGAGAAACACAGCACCTCTACCTGTGACATGAGCACGGAAGGTTTCCTTCCCAACCTAATATCTAGACATTAAAAAAAATTAAAATAACATATGCAAGCAGTTCTAAGGCTCTGAGGAACAAGACTAGCTGTCAGCTGTGCCCTGCACCACTTGAGAACTCCTCAGTATTTTGAATGAAAGTGTTAATTTCTAGCTAAATTGTGTTTCCCTTTCTCAGTACCTGTTCATGTGTGCTTACAGTGTGATTACTCTGCAAAACAAAGAACACCATGAAAGGGGAGGCTGTTCAAATACTAGCTAGCTCATTAACTTCCCTACTCAAACACAGACCTGCAGGCAGAAGTACAATTAATTAGTAATTCAAGTAATCTCTAAAGCAAAGGTACTGCAAAAACATCAGGTGTACTGATTTAAATCTGCTGTGATGCTTTATAACATTTGAGACAGCAACAGGATACAGGAATTAGGTTAAAGAGATGCCAAAGGCCTTCAAATAGGTCTATCATAATTTCAGTATCTACTAATGGAGAGAAAGCTGCCCCTCAGTGAACATCTACTGATATTTTCTCATGGGGGAACAGAGAAAATAGTAATGGGAACATGGTCATACTTCTGTATGCACTAAAATGGCAGCAGTCCAGGATGTAGCAAATGCCTATTAAGATTACAGTTTCATACATTGGTTTTCAAGCATTTAATATCTGTTTTTTAAAAAAAGACTTTTTTTTTTTCATTAACAAGCTAAAATGACTTGCCACTCAGGACAAAGCGATCACCCAAACCAGTGTCCTCTACAGCACCATAGGAGACAGGAAAATCCTTCAGGGAGTCAAAGGCTGAAAAGATTTATTGATTTTCTGCTTCAGACTAAGCACATTCAGCGATAAAGAACACTGCATTAATGCAGCTCCCAGTGTATACAACACTGACCTTTCCTCAACAGCAAAATTACAAAGAAAGGTAAGACAACAATTTTCCTTCAGCACGTCCTCTTAACATATCCAAAAGTGATGGCATTCTTTAACCCTGTCTAATGAGCTGAACTATGTTCTGTTCAAGCAAGCATCAGCAGAGAGGTTCCTGCTTGGTGAGAGGGAGAGCAGTGTTGATCACATAACCAACAGTGCAGCAGCAGGACATAAAACTTCTGCTACAAATGCAGTTTGAAGAGGGAAAATGCTGAAAAATGAAGGTAATGGGGTTCACAGCAAGAGTTCAGGAGAAAATTCCCCCCCATCACTTAACCATTGAATGGGTGTTTTACCTCTATGAAAGAGACACTGACGTCAATCTGCCCACAAGGATAGGGGATTTTGGTTTTTTAACACTTGAAATTTCAGCTTCAGCCACAAAGCAATGACACCTGTGTGCATTCTCTGTACAGCTCAAATCAGATGTTACACATAAATCCACAAACTTTACTTCCAGAAAAAAAAGCAATTTTTTAACCACACACAGAAATGAAAGTCAAATCTGAAACACAGCTTGCACTTCTTTAGGAAAAGCAACATAGTACCACACTGTAATTCGACAGAAAGAGAATCAGAATAAATGCTGTGCAACTGCTTCTGCAGAAATGCCTACTCTGATATCCACAGGACAGGATGCAGATCCTCTTCCCCTCCCCTTGGAACAGAAAGCATTCTCTAAAGGGTTTGTTAGTGGTGCTGAACAAAACTACTTTATATTAGAAATGGCCCCACAATTTATACAAGCAACAGCAGCAAGAAGTACAACAGGAATGAACAGAGCCAAGTCTCAAAGGTTTCTTCTGACCAAAAGGACAATGCCTCTCCATGTCCTGATGGCACACCCTAACATTCCTCTAAGGACAGGCTTGAGAGAGCTGTTGTCCATACCTTTTGTTTAGTACGTACACATTTGTTTGGTGAGAGCTGGGACAAAGAATTCACATCAGATATGAAGCAGCTGCAAAGAAATCCACCTAGGAAAATATTCATGGCTGAGAATTCGTGCTCAAAGACACCAGCAAGGGGGAGAAAGGGCTATTTTCTGTGGTGGAGGGAGTGAGCCTGGGAGCACCTGCGCGCACTACTGCAGGACCACTTAACAATGACGAGGTGCAGGAAAGAAGAAACACGTTGTGCAAGAATAAAGCTGGGAATGAAAGCCCTGCTCCTTTAAGAGACATTCATCCTGCATTAAGATTCCAACTACTTTTACATCTTTACTCTCAGAGCATTTTCAGCACAAAGTGCTGTGCTGACAGCAGCTGTACTGGCTCAGCAGCGACACCGCAGTGACAGGACAGTCCATCAGCAAGGCCTAGCCAGGGCTGAATATATCAAATGCAAATAAGAGGTAAACAGCCAAGTCTGCCAGGACATCCCTTCAGGAACTCGTCAATCTCAGAATGCACTCAGCTGTAAGAATATCATTAAATACTTTCATGAGCGAAATATTTTCAGGGCCAAAAAATTTTTACCCTGTAAAATTACTCATGTCTTATGGCACAACACAAGCTGTGTTGTCTTCACTCTCTAGTACTGCTCATTTCCAGTATCAGAGCTCTGGACAAGTGTATCTACTGAGTTTGGTGCCTACTGCTTATGCTTAATGCATAAAGGAACAGATAATAGTTTGAATTTGACTTGCTAGAACGCAGGTCTCAAGCACATGCCATGGGATGGTGAAACAAGTTACCAATAGCCATATCAACACTTCGGGAGTTTATAATAACAAGCCAGTTCGGGCTTTAAGGTGAAAAAATAATTAGACAACTCATTAATTGAAGAGTCTCATGGAAGGGATGGAAATTTCAGGAAGGGCAGAAACTGCAGTGAAATGCTGAAAAGAAAACTAGACAGAGGCTCCTGCAGTGAGGTGGTCTCATTATAATGCAGGACTGCAGCTTACAAAGAGAAAAAAACCACATCAGACAAATAAAACATAAACATAATGTGTTCCAGGGGGATTTCCGGGTAGAGTAAGAGTTTCCATTTAGGAAATCTCTAGCACACTAACAGTATTTATTATGTTAAAAAAAAAAAAGACAAAACAAAAGAACCGCCAGTTTGTGTGAAAAGTGATGATGCATCACCATTTAAAACTTATTTGTAGTTTCAAAAGAGTAACTTAAATTTGTTTCTCTTTGCCAGTATAGGACTGAGAAATGTTCTATGCTTTGATCAGTTACATGGTCAGTATCACACAGGACAAATGGCAACTAATTTACATCAATACCAATATAATTAATTCATACAAAGCATAGGGGGAATTCCAGGAAATCAAATAACCGACAAAAATGTCAGTGATTACACAGTAATTGCATTAATTAAGGAGCTACGAACAATTCAAATCGATAGTGATGAATCATTAAAAAATCAGAATTGCCTCCAAAGAAAAAGCCTCCACATTTTTCACAAAGGGTAGAAACATGCCAGGCTCAGGACAAGAGCCAGAGATCTCTTACAGAAAAACAGAAATGACCCATCTATTTCATTCTGCCAAACAACATTAGCAATGTCACGAATGTTCTCCCACTAACACAAAGTCCATCCCAACACCCTAAACTTCCCTCAAATGCAGAAAGGCCATGATCCATCAGCAGCTAATATAAACAACAGTGCATTGGTAGCACTACCCACAGGCTTTTATTCCCAAGTTTTGCCAAGGAATGCACACAGCTTTAATTGCAATAGGAAGCAATTATGGCCAAAGTCAAAAGTTTTCCCGGGCCTTTTTCCAACAGTGTTTATTGTTTTATACAACTCCAGCCTGGCACATCAGGAGCACTTGTGGCCCATATTAGCAGCTGAATGGCCATATCTGTGCAAAAGACCACCCAGCTTCACAGAAACACTGACACATGTCCATACAGTATCTCCAGGTTCTGTGGAAAACACACGCAAGTACTCAAAAAGCTTTCATTTTTCTTCCATTTCTCATAGTTAGCCTCAAAGCAAAGTGCTAAAAAAATTCAAGAAACAGGAAAAAGCATGGTCCAGTATAAGCCTGAGGAAGGGAGGCATGAAACATTTCTAACTTCTTTCATCAGGTTTTAAAAACCCATAAACCAAACCCAGCTAATTTATAACTGGAGAACTCCTAATGCTAAAAATATACATCTGCAGACCTATTTTGCAGATGTGCTCATTCTATCTCACCTGCTCATGTGCTGACCAATGCCTCAGAGGACCCAGCAGCAGATTCTTCACTCACTCTTAAATCATTACAAAGCAAGGTATGTCCAAGAGATGGGAAATTTACTTTGCATTTATGCAGAAGCATTCTTAGGAATTAAGTCCAGGGGATTTGTCATCACTGACACAAGACACCACTATATTTATTCTTAGTGGCTTTGGAAGCACATATTCTCTACCTTTTAAGTGACAGTACAAAGATAACCCTAGGACATGTTTTCAAGAAGTCTCAAAAGCCTTAAGGCACTACCTCAGTTGTGCTTTGATGTTCTCAACCATGTGCCTTTTTTTAATTCAATAACATAGTAGTGTTTCTACATGACACTGATATTTGGCCATCTATGTTTGTTCCTCATCAGCTCCAATTACAGAGACCAGTTCTTATTGTCAGTCACCACTTGATCCCTCACCTCCTTTCATTAGTTACAGAAGAGTAAATGGTTTTTGTTTTGGCACAATGTCTGTCAGTCAAGAGTTTCCCGCAGCTTTGTTCAATGGCTGTAAAACCTCGGCCTAATATAATGGGCCTTATAGGAAGATATATAAGACAATTAATCTGCATTACTGAAGACCAACAATATCTATCTTAATTAGGCCTACCAGGCATGCTAAATGCATTTTAGAGGCTGTGCATTTTTAGTGGTCTCAGATATATCAGCTCCTAAGGCTCTGTACCAATCTTTTCAGTGTTTTTTTGGAAACCACACAGCATAGACAGCTGGTGCTTAGTTCATGTTTGGTCTCAGTTTACAGCAACCAGTCTTTCAAGGTAAATCTTCCTTCAAGTGACGGATCATTTTAATTAACCTGCTCAATCAAGCACAGTCCAATACCCTGGAGCAGTACACATTGCAGCCCATGCAGCATGTCCAGGTCTTTAGGGGCAAGAAGCAGAGTATCCAGACACCTTTGGGCTGTCAACTCTCTCCTCCTCTCAAGCAGGGTACATAAACCTGGTGTTTTTGAGAAGCCATTTTCCAAACCATCAATGTCCTTCTCCACCACTGCTGAACTACTGGACCTCAACAGCAAAGCAGGGACACCTCAATTATCCTATCATCACTTTCAAGTAAGAACATAGGTTGAATTAAGAAAAATAAAAATTAAAGTGTTGAAAATCTTACACAGCATTACATCTAGCAGCCTAAAATGTCTCTTTGGGTCTCTTTTCCCCCACTCCTTTATGGAACTGAGACCAACTATAAAAAAGCCCAGACGGCAATGGTAAAAAAAAAGAAGTCTACCCAAAAAGATCCAACTATGGGAATACCTGAGTGTTAATTCTAAATGTGACAAAAAAGGTATTTTTGAAAAGTCCTTGAAAAACTTCAAGTAAGCTGGCAAGGGATTCCAGTCACACTAGCTGGGCACCTCCATAGCAAAAATGCTCAGTGGCAGTGCTTAGGCACCACAAAGGTGAGAAAGGAAAGCTTGAGATTTCCTCTTCATGCTGAAGACTGGAGAGAGAGCAGGCTTAGAAATCCCTGTCATTATATTTCTCTTGAATCTGGAAGACACTTCCTATAAGTAGCAGCAGCATTTCTGCCCAACAAGCTGCCAGAAGTTATTACACCTCCCCCATTAGTCACTATAGGGCTATGAGAAAATAAGTGTCAAAAATTACTCTGGTCCCAATGGTAAAGTCTTGCATTAAACATAATTGGAATCAACAGGTTCTCCAAAGGAGGGACATTGGAACTCAAGGCTGAGAAGGCACAGACCTCCTTAGACCAAGTCTAATGCTGTATTTTGACAGCAGTGACATAGCTGTATGATGTACATGTAGCCCACATGACATTTCCACACAGAAAAAGGCAAGGTCTTTTACATACTCAAGGAAAGAAAATGCACTTCCTAGTATTCAAAAAAAAAAAGTCTTTTACATGACAGAAAGTTAAAAAATCTCAGCAATGCTTACAGGACTGCAAACTTGCCGTACATAGGCATGCAAACCTGTCAGGCAAAAGCCCAGGAGAATTAGATGAACAGTGTTCTGTTTGCAGTGACTGTGCTGGGCTGTGGGCTCGCTGGATGAACAGAGCTGGGAGCTGCCAATGTGCAGGCTCGTGGGCAAGGCACGGTATGCACGATGCATCTGTCCTTCCTGGCAGCCAGCCAACACTTTGCTGCATCATCCTAATTCCATTTGTGAAAATGCCCTTTTTCCTCTTTCCCTTTTAAGATTTTACAAAAGCTTCTGCTATTTCCTGCCCAACGGTACTCTCCATCAATTCCAAGTGCTGGTGGAAGGGGGAGAAAGGAAGCACAAAATACAAAGAAACCCCAAGAATTCTCAGAATTTTAGTGTCAAAAAGAATAGAGGAGACTTTGCAGGACAACTTATTCTCCCTAATCAGATATGTTTGCTTTTAGGAAAGGACTCATTTGCATAGGATGCTAGTGCATAAAAGCCCATCCATTCTCAGGATGAATACTAATGCAGCAAGATTCTGTATCTCAACACAAGAAACGAACAACAAAAATTCTTTATTCACTTTAAATTGTTGTCAGTGCTCTAAATAGATCTTGGCCGTTTGGGTTTTTTCCCAATCACTTCCAGCTCCCAAATGCTATTAACAACGTTTCTTTAGAAAGATTTGAGTAAAAAGCTTTCCTCCATAATATAATCATAAACAAAAATCTGACTGCAAGGATCAGAAAGAAAACAACATATCCCAACAATCCAGGCATATCAGCTACATGAAGCTAACTACTATAGAAATACCTGCATTTAGCAAATAATTCACTTCTTGATACCCTGTCAGGACAAATCTTTCCGATATTGTGAATTCCAGTGTTGTCAACAAAAACCCAGAAAAAATAAGCTGCTGCTCGTCCTCCCATATCCCACTCTCCTGAACTGGGATCCATCAGTACAGACCTTTTAAACAGTAGCACAGTATGCAATCAGCTGTGATACACCCCAGTAAAATCAAAAAAAATTTTGCCTCTTCATAAGCAACATGAAAATATATTTTTCTTTTGTGGTAGACAAGGTGTCAAACTGTACAATTACCTTTTTTGGTACAATACAAGCCATTTCAGATCATTTTGCAGAGCTGGAATGCAACTGGATTCAGTTCTTGTATTCCCTCTGGAATGTATACACAGTGGGAACTGCAGTATAAAGAGCATGAATTGATCGACAGGAAGACAACTACAGAAGGAAGGAGGAAAGGAGATTGTTTCCAAAACAAGTGATCCAAGTTTCTCCAACACCTTCTCTCTAGCCATTTTATCCTTTTATACCTGCCCATTTATCCTTCTTTGAGCCTGTGGTATGTGCAAAATAATCTATTGTCCAGGACAATGTAAAGTCTGTTTAGCTCAACAGTGAAATTTACTATCAGCCATGATCTCCCATCTCTCTGCTCACCAGAAACTGAATTATTACCACAAGAAAAGTTTATATTAGTGGTCTGACCAAAAGAGTGTTTTGTGCTGCTACTTCCCAGAACACTAACAAAGTCATTAGGCTGTAGGTCGCAGTCCAGACTCCCTCCCAGATCTGACAGACATTGAGGATCTTCTGTCAACATTTGTTTAGCACCTCAACAAATGAACAGGTGAGCACACA
This sequence comes from Aleadryas rufinucha, assembly GCA_013397815.1. NCBI lineage: Eukaryota > Metazoa > Chordata > Aves > Passeriformes > Aleadryas > Aleadryas rufinucha. The sequence continues at coordinate 403,891 of VZTH01000238.1, forward strand.
AGGGCACAATGCTGCCTCTGATGGATTATGCCAAAATTTCTTCAGCAGCTTCCAACCTGGCTGATGAGCAGACCTGGAAGAGAGCCCATCTCCCTACTGTCACACAGCAGAGGGCAGAGATGTCTCTCAGTGGATCTCATCCTTGCCATGCAGAGCCCTGCGTGTTCTCTGCAGGTGAGTTACACACAGGCAGCTTCAGAGCATCCTCTAGAGCTGAGCACCACTGAATGTGCACAGTTTTAGGCACCTGCAGTGTACAGAGTAAACAATGGACGAAGTCCCTAAGGTTACTCTGGCTTTGATGATCTCATCTATGAGGGCTGAAATCTATCTGTATTACAGCAAAGAGTAAATCTCCCGCATACCTGAACAACAATATCTTGGTGATTTTGCACAGGAGCGAGGATGCAGAAATACCATGCTAGGTACTGAATTAAAGGCGTAACTTCCACATACAAATTATAAAAGCTGACATTATCAGTAGACACTTGGGTTGAAAATCTCTCTTATTCTCCAGCTACAGTCTCCTTTACATCCCAGAGGCTATCACAGACAACAGTGCTTGGCAGTACATCAAAGCCCAGCACACAGTTAAATGGGATTTTGCTCCTCTCTAGTTCAATAATGCTGCCTTGTTCATCTCGATGCAACTTGCTGAAGAAAAAGATGCAAGGTCACAGTTAAATAATGCTCATTTCCTGCTCTCAGCATGTTTATACTGCAGACACACAGCATTAAAGGGATTCCCTCCCAGTATTCCGGTACACACAAGCACAGCAAACATGGGGAATTCACAGACTTCTGTTTACTGGGAGGCCTTATTATGTTTAAAAACACTCCAAAACAATAAGAAAACCAAACCAGAAAATGCAAAAAAGCCTCTGCCCCTCATGCTCACAATCTAGGCACTGTTTGAGAAACTCATAAATACTTAGAAGAGCATCATCAATTTGTTCAGTGATCAGTTGAGGGAAGGCAAACCACAAACACAATCTCTCTCAGTGACTAAGCTGTTAGAGGCACAAACTAAACACCAGCAAGGGTCCCTTTCTGGGATGAGGAAACACCACTACATCTCAGCTGTTCAGAGCAGAATCCAAGATTCAGTTTTGGTTCCACACAGAAATCTAAATCAGCCATCACTCAAACAAAAGAAGTGCGTAACAGCAAGTTTTAGACAACAATCAGTTATCCCACACTGATTTTAAGATTATATGCCACGAGATAGAAGCAAGTTAAAAATAAAGGAATGAAAATCTATATTCTACGTACAGTTAAGGCATGTGTGGATGCAGATGCAGGTAATGTTTAAAAAGCAGTCTGAGGTCATACAGTAAAGAGTGACAGAGAGCAGTGTCCATATTTCCATGTCTTTGCTGCAAACCATGGCAGCATCACTCCCGATGTTTACTGGTGAATGTCCAATCAATCACATTGCTAACATCTATTTATCCAAGCTGGAAATCCTTGTTTGCTATTTCACCTACACAGGAAAGTGACATAAGCTTGAAACATCAGCAGCAGTGCCCATCAAGAAACAGCAAGACAACAAAGGTGTCGGTTATTTGTTGATTTTAACACTACAAAATTCCAAGTGTGGGCTCCTTCCTGAAGGCAGTGAATAACAGGATTTATAATATTATACAAGAATCTAGAGAATAAGACAATCCGTTGAACTTTGAGAAGTGCCTCTGTATTAAGAACCAGGAAAGTTTGGATGAAATTAAGTAGATACCTGTTGGTGAACAGAAGACCAACACAGAAGATGGTGGGAGGCATCAGTAGGCAGCAGCAGGCAGCGGCCCCCTACCATCCTACAGCACAGCCTTTTATACCTGTATGTCCCTCACATGCTTCTTGTTAAAGAAATCAACACACACCTGCATTCCAAGTTACTTTTCTGTCTTCCCAGGGATATAGCTGTAACTTATCAAAATTGAGGCTGCCTGCAGCCCATTCTTGTATCCCTACAGATACCTATGGTCAGCAAAAAAGAAAAAGAAAACAACCCAACCCACAGACCTCTCCTGAGATGATTGTTCTCCTTTAAAAAATGATCAGAGGAGTGCAGCCACCTGAAGCACCTTGATGGACTGAACTCCCAGTAACAACTGCCACTGAATTTGATTTCTCACAAGGCACTTGAGACCAGACTGGGGGTTTTTTGAACATTGCTTTTTGCAGGGTTTTGAAGTTTTTCTGAAGTCTAGAGCTCAGACTTCAAATACTACACTTATGTTCACTAAATGCTATAATACCCTAACCGTACATAGCATGGTGAAGTTACAGTAAGACTCTATTCTCACAGGTACATTTTACAAAAGTGTGAAATGTTACTTATTGATTTAGCATCTCTGAACTGCTTGATACACTGAACTCAAATGCAGAATATAGGTCAGAGCTCCCTATGCTATGCCTGCCTCATGACAGAGTACAGCTTTTTCTAATTGGCAAAATTTAGATGCCAAAAATAAGAGAGACAAATCCTCAAACTAGTTTAAGAGAAAAAAATTACTTTGCATGTGGGGTGGTAGTGAAAAATCAGCATATTTGTTTGCATGTCTGGTTTTTAATACACATTTCCTTTACTCTGCATATATCAATTCTCAAGACTTGAAAAAACAAAAAAGAAATTTAAGTCCACAATGGAGTTACATTTAAGGACAAAACTAAGCCATCTGTATCCCATCTAAACAGCCAGTTTGTTCCTCAATGTGTAAATGCAAAAACTTATTCAGAGAAGAAACCCAAATGAGCCACTGTCTCATTTGCTGCTGTTTCTAATTAATGAAATACCCTGAAATTTCTTGCTTTTGTTGCACCAGAGTATTTTGATAACTAGGCTAATATACTCAATACTGTACTCAAAGCTGTACAATGGCTTAATTACTCAGGAAAAGGAGCGGCTGACTCTCATTTCCAGAAGATCCTTAAGATTAAAAAAGAATACACAACACCACATTTCAGTTTGTATCTCGATTTGTATTCAGTTTGACTGCTTTGCTTTTTTACGCCTGTTTCACAAAAGAGGAGATTTTCTGTAAAAAAGTTTTTCTGTCAATGCCTAATAACTAAAAGAATTAAATACCTGCACCAATCTTAATACATCTCCCCCAGGAAGCATCAATCTAAATATGTGTCTACATTCTTCACAGAAATTTTCTGCTCTAGCAGCCAGAGTTAAAGTCCCTTCTCTTCTCCTAATGACTCAACGCAGTCTTTTCACAACCGCCATCTCAAGCAGAAAAAAAATGAGCTGAGCACACAAGGAATAGTAATTTCAAAAAGAAACAATCAGTACATATGTCATAATAAATACCTCTACTACATGCAGTAGCCCTAAGATTATCAAAAGCATCTCAGATCAAAAAGCTGCAAAGCTGAATTACACAATCAGACCTTAGGTTCCTAAAATGAAAGTGCCTGTTTGATTATGACTGACAGGCTTACAATCAAGAGTTCACATCTCTTATAAAACAATTATTTGGCCACATGCAGTTTATATCACGTTAAGCAGGAAGGGAAGTGAAGAGCTTTCAAGCTGGAAACCTAATTATTAACTTCTTGCTATTTTTAAGAGTAAAACAAGGTTCTGATTTCTGAAGAAGGAGGCCCTGACAAGCTAGCTTGCTATTTGTGCCTTCAGTTATCTGAAAAACCCATTTGGATATATATGAAATAATTGAAAGTGCTTTCTCTCCAAATACAGTTTACAGGAATTGCTTCCTGCCATTAGTTTTCTTTTAAGTAACCCTATTATTATCAAAAGCGAGTTTGAAAAGCACAAACAGTGTATAAGCCCATGGCCCTGTACTGCTCTGGAGCACCGGAGTAAGAGAGGCCAAGTGCCTTCTCCCACTGGCAATGTGCTGGCATTCGTTGTTTGACTCCCCTTTGTGCTTTTGAATTGCTCTTCAACCAACCTCCACCAGAAGATTGCATTAGATCCTTTGCTTCAAACACTGGCACTACATTTTATGGGCACATTTACTCCTGTTAGAAAGAGAAGCAGAAGGAGGTAGGAAGAACATTTGCTCTTCAGACAATTTCATTTCCTCAAACACACACCATGAGCTCCCGTTATGAACACATGAAGGTCTAACCCATAAACGGAAATGACTGCTGTCCTCAGGTGCTCTCCGGAATCTCTGTTTCCATCTAAATATAACCAGAATCCTGAGGAAAACCTTCACACATAGTCCTTGACTACCAAAAGAAACTGTCTCCTTACACACAGAGGAGCAGTACTTAAAGAGGAAACTCTCCAAATTCCTCAGGGGATGCAAATCCAAATAGCAACAATAATGGACACATTGGGAGATTCGACACTGCCCCGTTGCAGCTTGGTTCAAAGCCAGCCTACCACGAGACAACTGGGTGTCACACAATTCCTGCAGTAGGCAAACACGCAGAATCCATCCTCAATCAACACCACCACCAATGCAAAACACATGTGAACTAATCCCAACATACTCCCTGCCAGCTGGTAGCCATTAAGGATCCTGTGTGCACCTAAACAAGCCTTGGTGCTACCCTGGAGAGAGTGATGGATATGTGCTATTCAGCAGCTTCAGAAAGAACAGGACCTGGCTCCCACTTCCAGGCCATCTGCCAGCCCACAGAACTGTGCCAGTGCCGATCCCTCACAACCCTCCAGAAAAGTTATGGCAGTGCATAAACTACATGGTGGATAATGCTGCATAGCCCAACATGATTCCTAGGATCCATAAAGCAGCTCCAACTCTTGATACCACCTGCAAGTCAGAAAATAGTTTCTACTGTCCAAGTGCAAAAAAAGGTAATCTTTGCACAGCCAAAGACCCTGTGGAAGACTGAAACAGGCACAGTGCTATAGTGGCTGCAGACAGCAGGGAATAAAAACCTGATCCCAGAGTTAAGAACCACCTTGCCAACCTTACCACAGCTCCACTGACATACTGAGGTTAACAACCAGCAGCATGTTTGTAGCAAGACCTTGCCTTTCACATGGAGGATATCATGCCTTCCTCATACCAATTACAGCTATTCCTGAGGAGATCTTGAATGTCTCTCTGGAGGCTGAGAGCTCAAAATCTACTAATAACAACGATTCATGTGATCAAAAAAAAAAACCCAAACAAAACCAACACAATAAAAAACCCCACAACCACAAAAAAATTCAAACCAAAAAACCTAAACTAAAGCCATGAAAATTAATGCTCAAACTTCAGAGCAACACAAGGACTATTTTATTTTAATGTTAATTTCAAAGCTGTGTTACCATTAGTTAAAGCTGGGCCTGTGGTTGTCAGAGGTCATGCAATGTACTAGTATCAAAGAGAAATGAGGGCAGCATGGCTCTATAGGCAGACTTGCTACCTCTACAAGCCATATTAAGACAGATGTGGATGAAATAAACTTGTTTGCAGAGAGCAGCTGTGTTATCCCACAAAAACAAGAATATCCTATGGCTTACTAAAAAGAGACACAGGCCATTTGTATGCTGATCTAACAAGCGAAATCCTCTTCCGATCTCGTGGATATTTAATAATCTCGTTCTGAGGCCTCACAACCAAGTTCTCACAGCTTAGCAAGGGCACATCTGCTGACCACACGTACTCACTCAGTCTGGAGGAAAGGCACAAGCAAAACATCGTTGCTCAAGTCTTGTGGAATAGGTTTGAAGCAATGTATTTTCATGTCATTTTTGCAACAGGCTCTAAGGTTGCAAGTAGGGAGGTACTACAGATCAGTTCATGCCGAATCTTAAGAAGTTCTGCATAAAACAATGATGTGGAACTCTGAAACCAGGTTGAAAGAATCCAAATTCCAAATCCCATGTGACATTCTGGTGTTTCACAATAGTCTGTAATCTATTCTCCGAAGAGACTCTCTTGCAGTGTCTGCAGGCTGCACAGTGAATAACTACATGAGTGAAAAAAGTTATTGCCCTTAGCTCTCCTTCACAATTCTTCCTAGAAATACCCATGTCTCACTAGCGCAGCTGGTGCCAGCCTCTTGTCCAAACAGGCCAGATCAGCACAAACTGCTCATTTTCACCTTTTGCTCCAGCCAGGCACATCCAGGCGGCTCAAAAGAACAGCTCCACCTGCGGATCAGATGGAGCAGATCCCTCTGGCAGCCGAGCAGTAACAAGCACCTGGGAGCAGCATGATCTTCCATCAGCACAGCTGGATCCAGAGACCGACATCAGCCCACAGCCCACCTCATTCAGCCCCGACCCCAGAGACCAAAATATCCTCATCGACAAGAAAAGTGAAGATGCTTTTTCCCCTCAGCACATGTGCTTTGTGCAGCTTTGCGAACACATAGCTCAAAAAGTCAAAAGGTTACCAAAATACTTTTTAAGGACTTGTTTAAAGTAAACAGTAATAATTTGATGGCCAATCCTGCTTTCTGAGGATCTCATTTATGTTTTCCAAACTCGATAGACTAGGCAGTACTGCCAACATCAGTATTTAGCGACAGTCTTCAAGGAGAAAGAAGAGGCAGAACTGACATTGAACACAGTCAATTCTGAAGGAGAGATGAAGAACCACTATACAGTATTTTTATACTAGGTATCAAGAGCTATTGCAGCCTGTCACATGGCCAGGTTATGGAGTGTCACAGCATTTAATACTACCTTCGGTGAAGATCTCTGCACATGAAAGTCCCCCAATCACCGACACACAACAGTATTTCGACCCTATAATCCGGACCAGGATCGCAGCTCCGCTGCGGGAGCACCACCTCCCTCGGGGAGCCCGCAGTTATCTGCGACAAACCCAGCAGGAACTTCATCAAGCAGCACGTGAACCTCATGTTTACCTCGGGATGTCCCCAGAGGCACTGCCTGGCCGTCAAAATGCACCACCTGAATCGCCAGGCTTCCCCTTTTCCTATCAGTAATTTGCCAGAAATGATGCGCACGCTGGACTTTACGATCTTGGTCTTTTCCAACCTTAATGACTGCGTGATTCGAACACCCACAGGCGGGTTGGGACGGTGCGAATTTATATGCGATGGGATGGGATGGGATGGGAGGAATAAGCCGCCGAGAGCCAGCACCCCACCGAAATTACAGTTTGGGGCTTTATATACCTCGTTCCCCTCAGGCAGCGGTCACCCACACACACACACGCACCAGGAGGGATCAACCGGGCACACGAACGCGCTCGCACCGGAGCCGCGGCGGCTTCCCCGCAGCGCGCACATCACATCACGGGCGCTGCCGGGCCAGGGCCCGCCTCGCCACCCCCAAGGCACCGCGGGGGGAGGGACGCCGAGCATCCTCGCTGGGGACCGAGCACCCACGGTGGGCTCGGAGCCGCGAGCTGTCCCCGCCGGGCTCCCCCAAAAAGCCCTCCTCGTCC